>JANSVA010000218.1:23598476-23611618 GCA_025504915.1 Erythroxylum reticulatum
TCTACTTGAGCACTTTAACCGAGCTCTGATACCAGATGTTGGCAATTAACTTTGATTATAATTGCCTTGAAAATGGAATTTTGACAACAAAACAAACTCTCTCTATTTTATTGAAAGAAAAACACAAATATTACAAATACAAACTTAATAAACCCAAAACCCTTTATGAGTTAGCTTATTGAAGCTAACCAACCAAACCCTTTAGTATGCTTACTAGTACACACCTCACTCAACTTTCTTCTAATAGCATTTATGGATGCAATGGTCAAATGGCCATATTTATAGGTGATTAAGTCGGTTGGCCTCTTTGGTGGCAATAGTTGGCAACTTAAAATTGCCAACTAGCAAAAGAAATAGAAAGCCAATTTGAATTGGAAATTTGACCCAGTCAAAGCCACCCTTTTACAACTCATCATAGTCTAGAGATTTCCAATATTAAACCAAGTTTAATCCTTAACAATGGTGATTGGAGGTTGTGATTTGTGATAGGTGGTGTTGTTGATCATTGACATATACTAGATTAGAGAAGGAAGATGTAGATGATTTTTGTTCCTCATATGATCACTGACGTCTGGAGGCATTGTTTGTAGCTTAAAGAAGATGGCATGGCGAGGCTCAAGGACTATTGTTACCTAGGTGTTGCATTTTAAAGGCATGGTGTGATTGGAGAAGGAAACATGTTCTAGAAGTTAGGTAGGCTAGCACAAGGTATGACTCGCATTAGTGTCGACGGCAAATAAAGTTAGGGAAACTAGGATCTTAATTTCGAGATTAATGTTTCCGGAATAAGTAGGATTTATTTAGGTCTAAAATACCTTATTCTAAGAATAAAATAATGCTTATTTGGTCACAAGATTAAAGTAATCCTGGAACTATATTAAAGATGTTTGGTTCCTTGAATATGACATTTTAAGTTCGATATTAAGTTTATTTAGTTTTAGAATTAATATAATTTTTAAAATCTGAATAAAATAGTTATAAGTTTAGAATAATATATTCCTAACTTAACTTAATTATCAAATTTAAATTGAAAGAGTTTTAAAATTCAAAAATCAATTTCATAATTAAAGTAATTATTTTTTAATGTGATTAAAATTAATAATTATATTGATTCCTAATAGAAAATTTTTAAAAAATCTAGAATTAGAAAAATATTTTAATTACTTTATAATTAATTAATTATACTATTTAAAGCTAAGAAAAGTATTTTCTTAAGTAATTAGGAAAAGTGTTTTTTAATTAAGGTTATTTATTTCAATTTAATTGAGATAAATTAAATTTATTATTTTGTTTTGTTTCGAGAGTTATTATTCTATTTTGTTTAGAGCATGATTGTTGCCTTCCATTGTTATAAAAATAAATTAGAAGATCTATTTATTGATAGACTTGTTGAGCATAGGGATGGCAAATATAACCCAGCCTAAGTTGACATTAGCCATAGTTGATCGAGCTATGGGTCGGGACTGCTTGGCCTGACTAGGTCAAGGGCCAACTTGGACCAGGTCCCAACAGAAAGGCACAAAAATGAAGTCAGTTTGTAAAAAAGTTTTAAAAAATATGAGGTCGGGTTTGGTAGAGGGTCAGGCTAACCGGGCCCTGCCTGGCCCCTTTGCCATCCTTAGTTGAGCAAAATTCAAGGCATCTGTATTCTAAAAAAGTTTAGCCTTATAAAAATTGGTCCTATTTAATTAAATTTATATGATTTCAACGACCAAACTCATTTTCACATGAATTTATAGGCAAGGTTACAAATAACAAATCAGATATGTTTTGACAAAAGTTGTCACTTAACGAATCTAGGAGTTATATCAAATATGATTGATAATAATATCATCTACATAATTTTAAGTTTAGATAGTTTGTTGAGCAAACTTAAGATTAACTAAATTTCGATAAAATTGTAGCCCATTATAGAGATTAGAATAATCTTTTCAAAATGGTATTGAAAACAATTATGTTGAATAAAATAGTAAAAGCAACCAAACATATTATTAAAGTCTCAATCTTATTTGATTATCATGTCATATAACTTATTACTTGTTGTTCTTATATTTTTATTTTGTTCTAAGTAGAAACTACCTTTGTTTAGTATAGTTGATAATAAGTTTTAGTGAACCAAATTTCTTAAATATTGGTTAGATTTGAGAATAGTTCTCAAATTTGGATATAAATTTGTATATCCATTATTTGCTTTGTCATATTCCATATTGAGGATTTGGTGAGAAAGTTTTAAATATATGTCAATGTCATATAGATAACAAAATTTAATGATATTTTGAGTTGACTAATGTCTTACAAACTTTATTGGCATCAGGTGAGTTAGATGCCATCGCCATGATAACATAGTGCAAATAGTTACATAAAGTAGAGCTAAAAGATATAGTTCCTCGATAAAATTATTTCATTCAATTTAGCCTACTAAAAGCATAAAATGGATTATAATTGAAGGCATTTGTTTTAGTATGATAATAGTTGTCATAAGAAGAAAATTATTGCATGATTTTTCTTATCAATACATGATAGAGATTAGGGATAGCAATAGTTTAGACGGGCTTAAGCCTCAAGCCTAATCGGTAGCTCGAGACCCGATCAAGCTAAATTATTTAGGTATGATGCTTGGGCCCTTTTATTAAAATTTTAAAATTTAAATTAATTAATAATTGAGGATAGAATTGTATACAATGAAAAAAAAATTAAAATTAAAATGATCTTAAAGTTTCAATTTTCCATTGATTAATAAAATTATAAATTTTGAGATATTATAATGAATGAATATATAAAAAGTTACGTGTAGTGATAAAATAAATAAGATGAACCCAATTCATTAATGAAGGAGGATATGATTATAGGAAATAAAAAAAGATTATAATTAAAGTGAGCAATTCAATTAATTATAATTATGAATTTCAATTGATTAAGAAAATTTGAGATTTTATATGAATATATAAAAAAATTCCATATATTTATAAAATGAATAAGATGAAACCAAGTTCATTAATAATAAAATATATGATTATAGGAAATCAAAGAAAATGATTATAATTGAAGTGATCAATTCAATTAATTATAAAAGAGTTGTGTTCCCTATAATGAAGGCATGGGCATTTACAAATTGGAGATAGCATGGTCTCACAGAAGTGTTGGTGAATGAGGAGGACATCTTTTTCTTCAGATTTTCTAGCAAGGAGGCTACATCGAAGGTAATTGAGTTTGGACCATGGAACATTTATAACAAACCAATATTCTTACAAAATTGGAGATTTAGGTTAGTTTTGGATAAGTTCTGAACTTCTAACATACCTATTTAGATGTGTATTCATAAAGTACCACTTGAGCACTAGACCACCAAAGGGTTAAGCAACCTATGTAGTTATGTGGGCAAACCTATCTGCCTAGACCAGGCTACAGTAGAAATTAGAAGAATCAATTTTGCCAAGGTATGTGTTCTTATGGAGGCAATGAGGGATCTTCCTATAGAAATCCTTATCCTGAGACTTAATGAAGATTTGGAACTAGTAGAGGATGTTGTGAAGTTCTCATATGCCTAGAAGCTAGAGACACAAGTTAAAAAAGCTCGGAAACCCAAAGGAAGAACTTTCAAAATTAGGGATTTTTAGGAATTGACTACAAATTTGGCTCAGGAGAAAGTGGAAACAGTTCATACTAAGAAGGCTATAGAAGAAAATATAAATAATAAAAGATAAGGTATGAACATATGGGAGATAACACGACCTACAATGTAAGCAGTACTAAGGAAATGAACAAGGAGAACAATAAAGAAGATTTTGTGATGTATAACAGGAAGAAATCTAGAAAGAAGAAGAAAATTCTTCATTTGATAGAATGACAAAGGTTTTAATTCCTCTGCAAAACAACATGATATCAAGGAAATAATTTAGGATTTCAATATAGATGATTTTAGACTTTTGGAAAGGAGGATAAGGAAGGATAAAGGATCCATACTCCAATTTTTCCTTAAAAAATGGGGGATTATTTATAATTTTGCATCTCACTATAATGGGAGCATCCTAATCCTTGGTATAAATTACAGAGCTTGATAACAATGAACAATACATACATGCAAGAGTAAGGTTCCCACCAATAGGGAAGGAATATATGGTGACATTTGTCTATGGCTTAAACCATACGTTTCATGCTTGGTTGCTACGTGGAAACCTTAATACAACTCTTAACCATGACGAAGTGGAAGGTAACATCATTAGTAAAAATCATGGTGACGATTTCATGGGGTGTGTCCAAAGTATCAATGTTTAAGATCTTCTATAAGATGGCAAATTCTTTACTTAGACTAATAAATTGAAGTCAATGGATGATAAGGAAGAAGCTTGATAGGTCCATGGCCAAAATGAGATGGTTTCAAATACACCCAAAGTCATTTGCTTCTTACCCTAAACCTAAATGCTAGATCACACTCCAACTGTTGTTTATACGGCAGAAAATATAAGGGGAGAGGAAATCCTTATTCAGATTAAACAATTTTTTAGTAGATATGGCGGGATTTGAAGAGTCTTTGAAAAAAGGGTGTAACAAAGAAGTGAGGGGCATCAAATAATACATTCGTGCTAAAAAGAAATAAGTGATCAAGGAATAACTTAAATGTCTATTTAGGGATAAAATAGGGAATACAAAGCAAGCATTTTTTAGGACCAAACAAGAACTGGAGAGGTTCAAACTAAACTTTATAAGAATCTTACTAATGAAAACTGTAGAAGTAGGAGAAACAAACTTTATCTAGGTATTCCCAACACCTAGCAAAAACCCAGACAAAAGTGGTTGATAGATGGTGATTGGTACACAACCTACTTTTATAGGAAGATAATCTTAAGGCAAGCCTTTAATAAGATTATTGCATTAGTAAAGATAGGAGGATCATAGATAATAAGTCAGAAATAAAAAAAAGAGGTGGAAATTTTTTTTGGGAACACTTGTTACTCCCTTCAAGGCAAAATCCACAATACATTTCATAAAGGAGGTACTCCAAAATCATCTCAACGAAGAGGAAAGCAATTTACTAGACAAACTAATTACTAGAAAGGAGGTTGAGTCACCATTGAAAGGGATGAAACCTGATAAGGCTCCAAGGATATATGGTACATTTTTTTTATAAAAAAACTTAGAGAATGATAGGGAAGATGGTGTATAAGGCAATTGAGGAATTCTTTAAAAAGGGCAATTATTGTTGAAGATCAACAGAACCCTACTTTGCCTCATACCAAAAGAGGAAAACAAGAAGAAGTCAATGATTTTCTTCCTACAACATGTTTTAACACACTCTATAAAATCATAACAAATGTGCTCTAGAAAGAATAAAAAGTCTTATTCCTAATCATATAGGAAAGCAACAAAGTGCATTCATTTTAAGTAGAGTGATTGGAGATAATATATTACTAGTATAGGTGATGTTAAGGAATTATTCAAGAAAAAGAGGAAAAGGAACTACGTAATTAAGATAAATGTTAGAAAAGTATATGATTGCTTAGATTGGAATTTCATACTCAATTGTATGAAAGTGTACAATTTTCCTACAATCATTATATATAGGAAAAATAGAACATTATATAACAAGATTCTCCTATAATGTGTTATTCAATGGAGAACCCTCCAATCAAATCAAAGGGTCTAGAGGATTGTGCAAAGGGGACCCTATGTCACCTCTCCTTTTCTTTATAGTAATGGAGTTTCTTAGCAGGTTGCTTGTTAGGGTTATAGAGAGGGGGGACTTTTTTAAATTTCACTATAAATACAAGAAGTGCAGAATCTTAAACCTTAATTTTGTAGATGATCTACTCCTATTCTTGAGAGTTGATCATCATTCCATTACTTCACTTGTTATAGTTTTAAGAATTTTCACAAAATTTTTGGGGATGGAAGTTACGTAAAACAATGTCGTTTGTTTCTAAATAAAACAAAGTCATTTTTCAAGTTAAGGCACCAAGCCTAAGGCTGACTAGAGGCCTGATTTTTATCTTCATACTAGGCCTAAGGCTAAGCCTGAGACAAGATCAACCAGGGAGATTTTCCATCCCTAATAAAGATCATATATACGTATAATTCATAGAATATTTGATACTAAATTTGGATTCAATATTACCATAATGAGAAACACATTGAAGATTAGAAGTAGTTCATCCAATTTTATACAAATAGTTTCAATGTGTTAGATCAAGGAAGACTTATGCCTAACATAAGCAGGAAGAGTATAAATTTAGATAACTGAAACTATCCTTTTGTACCATGTTAGTTAAATCAATATAATAAGAATTATAAAGTTGCATTTAAGGATATAAATATCCTTTTAATTATGAATTTTGTGTGAAACTTGTAAGGTTGAAGAATAACCAATTCAATCTTTGATGAAAGAAGATGATGGTATTGAATTGTTAAATTTGTATATGTGATGTATGTAATAACAATTTATTAAATGAAGGATACTTGTGTTTCATTATATTTACCAATGACTTCTTATGATAAGTCATAGGTGTTAAATAAAATATTGATTTAAAATTTTAAAGTATTTAAATCTAAGTAAAATTTAAAAATTGAGAATGAAATTTTTTTAGATTAATATAGTGAGATTTAAAATATTTGGTTGTCTATAAGGTATTCTCTAAGGAATACTTTTAAACTAAATATAAGATTGAGTGATTTTGTATAAGGAGAAAAATACAATATGAAATATTATATGTTGCAATATTTATTTCTTATATAGTTATGTCCAAATACAATAACTCACCTTAGAAAGTATTAATTAAATCAATTAACAAAGTTCCATATCAAATGTAGATTGCTAAGACTTTGAAAAAAAATCAAAGTTAATGATTTGTGGATGTGATTGTAACACCCCTTGTTAGGGGTTAGAATATTGAGAAATTTCAGTGCACTTTATACTTTGTATAATTGAGTTTTCACTTATGTGCATATGCAATTTTGGACACATACAAATATTTGTACATGCATTCATTGACATTTTTCTGGGTATAAGTGATTTTTAATATGATTAAAGTGTAAAATTTGGATTAATTGTGTTACAAAATTTATTTGGTGATAATAGTTATTATTTTAGAACTTTGGTGAATTTTAGGAAAATTAATCGAAAATTTAAAGTATTTTAGACTAGGAAAAATATTGAAATAAGAGACAAATAGAAATGTGACAATTGTATTAGAAATTAATTGAAAAATGGACAAATTATGGAGTGACAATTGGATCTATTAATGTGTGACATGTGGACAAAGAGTTAAGGGATAATTGGTAGCCTTCCTTGGAGGACACTTGTAACACATGAATTGGAGACATGTTTCATGCCTTAAGAGAGACACCTAGTCATTAGAAAAAGAAGGTTTTTGCAACTCTTCCTTAGTTTCACGAAAAACTTAGAGACCTCCTTTCTTGTTTGTTTGCTTCACCCAAACTCTCCATCATCAAACCTCTCTTCTTGCGTATTTATGTATTTTAGCTTTTTGGTTGAATTACCAACTTTTCACCTTACAAAACAAGAGCTAAAGCACTCCAACCCATTTGTGTATTTCAGTTGTCTCTCTATCTATCCTTGACTCTCTCCACCAAAAATTTGATAAATTCTAGAATTTTATTGAAGTGTAAACCAAAAGGGCAAGTAGAGCGATCACTTCCAGATATTGCTGGAACTTCAAGGAAATAAGAAAAAGGGAGAAATTGTGAGTAATCTTAGATGGTCACACCTTACTTTTTTCTGCTTTTTGAATTTGATTTATGATGATTATATTTTGAATTTCGAACAATGATTGTCTAAGGCGTTTGATGCATGATTATATCAATAGATGTGCTACTTGCGTGTGAATATGATTGACTACTTGCTTTGCACATGAAATGTCTGAAATGACTTCGTTTTGTTTTAAAACTGTTGAGTCCTAGTTGTGGATAAATAGGCATGCCTAGAAGGGTCTACAGCTGATTCTGTGACACTTTGGTGTCTTCTGTTAATGGCACTTCGGTGTCTTCTGTTATTGACACTTCGGTGTCGAGACTTGAGTCTCTTTTGGACACTTCAGTATCGAGACTTCAATCTCTTCTGTATAAATCTCGTTACTCACTTCTGTAAATGGATTTAGCAGTCATTTGATTTTGTATTCTGATATATGTTTGATTATAACATAAACCAAATTGTATTATGATTCTAAAGGGTTTACACCCTCTTATGATATTCAGTTTTGATAATTATAAAAAAAACCTGCCCCGAAATGCTTTATTTCTAATATAATGTTATGCAATCTTTTAATGCAAGCTTATGTTGTTGCATGATTCTGTATGATGATTTATCACTTCATGTATAGATTAGTTATTACTCACTAAGCTATATGCTTAGCATGGTGGATTTGTCCCGTGTAGGTTCAAAGAGAAGGACTTAAGGAATGGGACAAGTCAACTGTATTGGCCAAAGGAGTCTGAGTTTTGTGTTGCTCAAAAAATGTATTTTTTATAGTTTGTTTTAGGCTTGTATATAACTTTGGATTTTTGTTTGAAGGTTTGTAATAACCTTAATTCAGGCTGGTTTCTAAAATTATGATATGTATTGTATGTTTGTTTGAGATTTTGGGAATGCAAGTATATTATGTTTCGTGTATTTTGGATTTGGTTTCGGTTCTATATTATCTGTATATTCTGTGTGTGTGGCACTCATAATATCCTCCCAGGGGGTATATGTGCATGTCATAGTGATTCTTATTTGAAGCATGTATTATCTAATAAGTTTAGAACTAAATTGGATAATAGAAGTTGATATTGAGTTGGTGAAGTTAATTTCTTAAACATAGAAAAGTTTGAGAAGAGTTATCAAAGTTTGGTAGAAAATTTGCATGACCATTATAAAATATTGCTATTAATTACTATTAAGGATGGTATTAAAGTTTTGGAGATATGTCAAAATCATATATATGACAAAATGTAATGACATTTTAAGTTTGACTAATGTATCATAAACTTTGATGACATGTAAGATGTATGTCAACATCATGATAGCAAAATGCAAATAATTGTATGGAGCGGAGCTAAAAGGTATAATAATGTGATGGAATTATTTCATTAAATTCAGCCTATTAAAAACATAAATATGAATTACAATTAAAGGCTTTGTTATAGTATGATAATAGTTGTCAAAAGAAGAAAATTGATTATATGACTTTTCTTACCTATATGTGATATGATAGAGATGATTTATATTCCTAATTCATGTTTATAAGTATTTGATACTTAATTTAGATTCAACCTTACTACAATGTTTAAGGCTTGATAAGAAATCCACTTATTAATCAAAAGTAATTGATCCAAGTTTATACAAATATTTTTATTTATTGGAACAAAAAGGACTTATGCTTACAATAAATGGCAAGAATACAAAGTTGGATAGCCAGACTATCCTTTTATGTCACATTATTTAAATTATTATAAAGTTGCATATTAGGGTATATGTATCCTTTTGATTTTGAATGGTATAAAACTTGTTCAGTTAAAGTATAATCAACCTTTGGTGAAAGGATGATGATGGTATTAAATTGTTAAATTTGTACATGTGATGTATTGAATGGAATAACAATTCATAAAAGTATGATTCTTATATTTCATTAGAAGTAATAATGGCTTTATATGATATAGTCATAAGTATTAAATGAAATACTTAATTAAATTTTGGAAATTTTCAAATTATTTAAATCTAAATAGAAATTAAGTAGATCGATGTAGTGAGTTTCAAATTTTTTAGTTATCTGTAAGAAATGAAACTCTCTGGTAAATACCTTCATAACAAAATTCCATAAGATTATGGATTTATTTATAGTTGTAGTTTGCTTTATGTTTTAGTGGGTAATTTAGTATGTTTTTAGTTGTTAATTAAAAGAATTGTGCATGTTTAGGTTTAAAATTGTGTCATTTTGATTATATGTTTATTTTTTTTAATGTTATGTGGTTTAAAGCATGTTATCAGGCTTTAATTTTATGTGTTTGAGGTGTTTTGATGAGTCTGTTAGTGTTTGAGATTAGGTAAAGATAATTGGATAAGAATTGGAGAAAGCTCAAAGGAGGAGTCAAGGCCACGATAGTGACATACCAGTCATGATTTTCATATAAACTACCCAGCCAGGTTCACGATCATAACATCCTTGTCATAATCGTGATAGAAGCCAAATAGGACTAGGTCGCAATCATGACTCATTGACCATGATCGCGACAAAAACCAACCAATGTGGGTCACAATCGTAACTCATTGGCCACGATCATGACAAAAGCCCAATTTTAAATTTCACGATTGTGACAGGCGCGATAATAGACTCAAAGACTACTTCCGAACTCAACTTTTTGAGGGTTATTTCAGACATTTGGGCCCGGTTAAAGCCTAGTTTTTACCCTAATTGGAAAAGAATATAAAAGTTTTAAAAAAAAAGAAACCCTAAAGGAGAGCCTCCATTTGCTACATTTGGAAAGAACCAAGGAAGAGAGAGCAGAGGAGAGAGGAGGAAGGAGCTGTTGCTGCCACTCCTAGTACACTCTAAATGAACTTCTTCATTTCTTCTTATTATTTCTTTCATTTGATGTATAAGATGGATATGATGATGATGAATTTGGGTTTAAGGATGTTCTAAACTCTTTTAGGGATTTGTTCTTGAATCAATGTTAATTTGATTGTTTTTGATGTTAATATGTTGGGTATTGTGGTTGTTTGTCATATTTGCATGCTTCGGTAATAAATCGAAAGAGTGAACCGATGGCAAAATGATTAGGTTGGGTAATGAGAGTTAAACAATCTAATAGATCATACAACCAATCAAATCGGAAGAGATGCCATTTGAGGATCCGATTGTCTATTAGAGTGCTTAAAATATAATTGGATGTCGGGGCTGTTTGCTAATTGAGAGATTGAAAATTCCTTAATACAATTCAAATAGGTTATGATTTAGGGTTAAAGATTAGAACTCAAGAAAGAATAACCTACCATTCGAAATTCTAGGACCGATACCGAATTAACTCAAAAGGAATCAAATTAACATTAGATGATATGATAAATCCACCTTTTCTCATAATTGGTTAATTTTACTTGTGTAATTTTTTATTTTTCAATTAGTTGTGCTCAATTTTGATTTCCTTGCATTAATTTAGAATTTCAATTTTCAATCTATCCATATTCAATTGTTTAATTTTTTGCTCATTTTTATTTTCATTTTAATTACACTTTTAGACCTTAGACAAGTTAGGATTTGATTAGTTCATTAATTGCTTATGGATTGACAACTTATATATTACACTTATGACCCATGCACTTACAAAATATTAAGGCTTTTATAAGATAAAACTTGCTCCTCATTTATGTAAAAAGTAAAAAAAAACAATATGATATATTATGTGATGCAATATTTATAACTATTCCTAGGACCATAACTTACCTTTGAAAGTTTTAATTAAATCAATTAGCAAGATTTTGTATTAGATATGAAATATTAAGACTTCAAAAGAGTCAAATTAAATAATTTTAGGATGTAATGCTCAGTTGAAGTATGTATTATTCAATAAATTTAGAACTGAGCTAGACAATATAAGGTTATGAGATATCCAAAAGGTTTGACATATTCTTATAGACCTTTTAAACAAATTGTTTATTTCAATATATACTTAAAAGAGAATCTGTCTCAAAATAAGTAGTGACAGTAAAATGAAGTTTGAAATCTCATAATAATACATTTAATTAGAACTAATTTCTTTGTTAATACATTTGATGTATAATTTAAAGGCTATGAGATATTAAAAAGATTCACTTTTATGATGAATTTAAATAGCTTGTTTTAGAGATCATTATGAAATTATCTTTTCTACAAGGAGTTTAGTGGGAGTACAATTGTCCTCTTTAGTTAGAGTATGTAGAGACATAATGCTTATAGAGAGAACAATAATTCCTATTTTTCAATTTTTGAAAATATAATTGTCCAAAAACAAATCTTATAGGATATGAAAAGGTAAAAACTTAAATTTGATAATTAGATATATATCTATATATAAAGATAGATACAAAAGTTGTTTACCTATTTTAGTCCAAATCTATAGATAATATAGTAAAATTGTTTATTATTTGAGATATTTGATATTTATGAAGTATTAAGATATCTATTATTCTATGGATGAGTTAATATTTGAGTTCAAGGACATATGGATATAAACTTTATAAGCAATCCCTAATTAAGGTATATTTTACTTAGAATAATATTATTTTGAAATTAGAAAGGTTCCAGTTAGCATTAATTGCTAATTAAGCCAAAATATATTTTTATTTAGTAGAAATGATTATTTGGATTATGAAGTTCTTTAATGAACTTGATATAGTTCATTGTATTTTCAAGACCGTAATGTACTGTAGAATATTATAGTCATTGAGCATATAAGAAGAGCTAAAGTTTCTCTTAATTGTAATGATAATTAAGATAATAGATGTAAGATTTAAGTAAGTATTGTCTATAGAGAATCTTATAAAATTCTCTCACTAAACTAATGTCTTAATAATAGCATAATCATCATATGGTGATATAGTACAAGATACTTAAAAGATTGACTTAGTACAAGTAGGAGATTATTGGTTTATATTATACAACCAATCAGTTTGTTATAGTTTAGTTATATAAATATTTAAAGGTATTATTTATCTTATACTTATTTAGATTTATATGATAAAGTGCATAAGGGTAAATATACATTTTAAATAAATTTGTAATGAGATCATACTTATGAGATTCATATTATATTATGTATTATCCGAAAAATTTTCCTAGTCATTATTCTATTAACACAGGATATTAATAGAGTATAAAAGACTGGCATATATTATTTTTGTTCCATAAAAGAAAATAGTTGATCTCATAGACTAAAGTATGGAAATAATTAAAAAAAACGTACGAATTCTTGTTAAAAAACAAGTTTACTAAACTGACCATATATGAAAAATCTATTTAGAAGATTATTTATTATGTCTATAGAAAGTCTCGTGGTGAGAATTGTGTCACTACAAGAGTTAAGACATTTAGTGACAACTGTTTTGTGACTAACTATTATTTCGTCACAAATACGAGGTTTTTTGTGACAAGACAATAGATTGACACTATTGTTTG
>JANSVA010000218.1:23625180-23642777 GCA_025504915.1 Erythroxylum reticulatum
CGGCGTTTCCTAACTGGAAAAAGGATTTTTGTATTTATTTGAAGACGAAGATCAGAGAGAAACAAGGGTGAATATTGGGACCTTAGTCTGGCATTCAACATTAAAGTTGAGAATCACATTTTCACTTACACGCAATTGCTCATTCAAAACACATTTATCATCAAATTATGTACACTTAACCCACACATCCCATTTGGAAATGCTTGAATGTGGATGTTTAACCCACACATCCCATTTATGCAATACACACGTACATACATTAATAATTGCACAATTGTAAGCATTTATTTATGCACACTTGTGTATATAGACTATGTACAATGCACACTCAATGACAATCTTGGGTATTTATCCATAAAATTCATCACAAAATCATTTTCATATTAAAACTCATCTATGTATAATTTATACTTAAGTTTAGGCCTTACTAAAACCATTAAAATCATAATTCATTTCTCATTAAATCACTTCAAATTTTTTCCAAGACACCCCTTTCGTGTCTACTGTTCATGTTCAATCAGAAAGTGAAAATGAGGTAATTTGTTCATACTATCTTCTAGATTCCTCTATGTATTATGTTTCCATTGACACCAAAATTACTCAATTTGGTTCAGTAATTTGGAAGATATGCCTCAAACATTTTCGGATTGTTCATATTCAAAAATAGTGTACTATGTACAACTTCCATCTAGAAATTTGATATCTTAGAAAATGGATCAAAATTCGACTTCTTGAAAAAAAATTTTGTACTATATCTCTAGTTTACTCCAAATTAAATAGCATCTCATTCGGAATCCTATATATCTATATATAATCAAAATACTGAAGGGTGCTCAGTAAGAAAATCATATTTCACTGTTCCAACCGATAACCTTACTTTGATTCAATCAATATTTTTCATATCAATACCAAAAGATATAAATTTTCTTGGAGAGAGAGACAAATGTATGAGGAATCTATCGGTTCAAAAATTAGGTCATTTTGAGGTCAGACAAAGAAGATATCACCCAAAAACCATCGGATGTTCATTACCCCTGAAAACTTTAAAGAATTGCACGATAGCGACTTTCGCTATTCAACCTCTAAAGTCGCTATCGTGCATTTGAACGATAGTGACATTCAATACTCAACCTTCAAAGTTGCTATTGTGCATTTGCACGATAGCGACATTCACTTATAAGTCATCAAAGTTGCTATCGTGCATTTGCTCGATGGCGACTTTCACCCTTTAATCCTAGCTACATGCCCAACTTCCAGCTTCCATAACTTTTGATCCAAAACTCCAAAAATTACAAAATTTATATCAATGGAAAGCTTAAAGAAATATCTACAACTTTTAAGAAGGTAATTATCAATACAATTTAATCAAGGAAGTTTCAGATCAAACTTTTACCTCTCCTTTCTCTTTTCTTGGATTTATTTTCAGCCGACTTCTCTAACGTCTTCCTTCACTAAATCCAACACTTAAATTTTCATTTCTAGTTTTCTACTCCATTTTCATTCAAATAATTCATCATAAACTCATAGTACCCCTAAATATGAATTTTTGTTCAAAATTTTCAAAATTATCAAAATCCAAATATCAGTTGTTCATCTTCCTCACGTTTTGCATTTCACTATTCTCTGCATTTCAACCTATTTGTACATTCTCTATTTTTCTTCTAAACTTTCATTTTAAACAATTTTTCTCATCTCTAGACATCATCATACAACTATTCTCCACTCTAATCTTATTCTTGTTCATCTTTAATAACTCTCAAAACATTCACATATATGCGTATATATATATGCACAGTGAAAGCAGAGTCCTCAATTCTGTTTTCTTCAAAAAGTTTCCACACCTAGTTATACATGTTTTCTAAGATATTTCAACTCCAAAAATCATTTTAACACCATATCATAACATTTTTTATCATCAAGTCTGAAAAATCAGCACATGTTGTGTACTCTGGTTTTTCACTAACGTTTTCAACATATATACATTTTCATTTTATAATTTCAACGTGTAACTAACATGATGCATGCTTCATCTTATGCAGTAATGAAAAACCATTAAAATGCTTACTTTTATAAAGCTCTAAAACCTTCAACATCACATAAATCGTAGCTTCCCCATAATACCCGACCATCAACAGTCAATAGTTGTAGGATTAGGTATTTCAGTTATAGTGAAGAAGATAACAAAAAGAGATGGTGAGTGAAAAGTGAGAGTAAAATGTTCTTTGTGAGGGTGAGAGATTTCTATAAAAGAATGAAACTTCCAGAAGATGAAGGAAAATCCTGAAGAAGATATTTTTAAGACAGGAACAAACAGTAGATGGATATTTTAAGTTTAAAAGAACTTGTGTTTAAGAATTGGTGCTTGTCCATTTCTTTAAGACCTTGGCTACTTCCTAACTAACTAGTTCTTATTGAACTAGTTCCCAAACTTTCATCCTTTCATTACAATTATCTCCAATTTGTCTCTAATTTTCACAACCATTATCTCAAAATTCTGAAGTTGACTCCCAAATTTTTCTTCAATATTATTACACTCATTTCTATTTTCCATACATCAATTTACTTGCCAAGTGGCACTTTTCCTAGTCCAATAATAATTAATAATTTATGGGATTATTCCTAAAATTTACCAAATTCAAAATTGACTAATACACTCTCCAATTAAATTTTTCAATACAACAAATTCATAATTTCTTTATAGTATCATATCACAATTCGATTATACCCGAAATTATCCATGAATGCATATACAATTATTTTCGTGTGTGTAACAATCAAATTCACGTGCATGTGTGCTAACAAAATGCATGAGCATGAGATGCATTTTTTAAAAAAATCTCTCATTGATCTTTCATGTACCATATTTTAGGGTTCTAACCCTCAATCTGGGAACGGGATGTTACAAACAGTGAGAAGAGCGCTTTAAACATTGTAAAGAATCCTCTTTGTTTGAGTTAGGATTGTAATTTTTTTCAATTTCCATTAAATAAGACCAAATCCTTTTATTAGTCCACTTTTGATTGTATTTTAAGACTTCTTTAACTATTGCATTATCTTGAATTGAATTTCTAAGAGTTGAGAATTTACTGATTTCATATAGTGTCTTAATGTTGCTTTAACTATCAATCTAAAACCATGTGGCAGAACCATCTCTAAGCCTGTGCTTAAACTCTAATCTCACTTGCTCCTTCAGCTTTAGAAAATGAAGCATAGTTTAAGAGGGGTTAGTTTTTGAATTGAAATTGTAAAAGTTCTTCCTCCTCAAGTATTAAGTATAGAACTATTTAACCAATGAGGTTTCTTTATCTATCAAAATTCTTCTTATTTTTTTTAGCATTAAAACCTTATTAGTGAGTGTTATGGGAACAATCCCCAATCCCCCTTCCTCCTTAAGCATGCACACATCACTTCATTTCACATTGGCAATAGATTTCCTTATGATAGCTCCTAACCACATAAATCACATGAGCATCTTCCTTATTATTTTGATAAAACTTTTCAAAAACACTAGATGTGAGGACTAATACACATGTATAGAATTGAGTACTAAATTTATAAGTTATATTCTACCAAAAAAATGAAACTTCTATTACACCTATGATAAGTGATATTTGATATAAGATTGTCTAAGTCATTTTATGTGATAATGTGTATGTTTAGTAACAAACTAGGACGTTTAGCCTAAGTTTTGTGCTATGTTCATATAACTTGCATATGTATGTGATTGTATATGATAAATTGCATGTTAGGTTATAAAGAAAGGTTTTTAACTTAGGTTTTGCATGCTTTTTATGTGTTTTGGTGTACATATATTTTGCATAGGTATATGTCAATGTTTAGGTATTAAGAGAGAAAGGCCCAATACATTAGAATGCCTAGGACTAAGCATGATTACATTACCAAAGTGAGGGATTACATGGTATGGAGAGAATGACCTTAGCTTTTATAATTTGATTCTCTAAACCAAAATTATATTCTTATGTTTGTAACATTTTGAAGTGTGTTTGTAAGCCTTTAAATTGTGAATTTTTATGATTTCAATCTCTCATTATTAGGTTTACTTAAATAAAATTCAATTTGAATTACAAGGTGACTAACCAATCCTCAAGGGAATGATACCTTGTTATACTATTTTATATGAGATGTATACTTACAGTATGACAATTATAATTAATTTTAAAACTTTGAGCTAAACACGAAGTAACTATTAAGTTTTTAGCGTCATTGTCATTTCCAGGGATTGCACCTAGCATTAAGTGTGATTTGAATTGTTTTGATTTAAGCTTTCTTTTTATTTTTTCTTTGATACTTTTTTCTTGTGTGTAATATGTGTATGTATATGAGAAGTTTTGGAAGTGCGAGCAAACTAAGCGGACTTGATATTACCAAACTTGAAAGGGGATTGAGAAAAGTCAAGCATCAAGATGAAATCGAAAAGATAATGGCATATTAAGGAGATCAAGGCAGCAATCAAAGAACATTAATGGATTTTATGCAGCTTAGGTTTAATCTGAACAAATAGGGGATCATCGGGCCATTTGTTAATGTGAAAATTTTTGAAATTAAGCTTGATTTATTGAATATTTTATAAACTAATGTTCAATTCTATGGTTTACCATATGAGGATCCAAATGTTCACCTTGCTAATTTTTTGGAAATTTACAGTACATTTAAGTATAATGGATTATTAAAGGAGGTAATAATGATGAGACTCTTTCCCTTCACCTGAAAGATCGAGCAAAGGCATGACTAATTTCTCTTAATACAGAGTATGTAACTACATAGGACTAGTTAGTGAAAGCTTTTCTAGCTAAATACTTTCCATTAATAATGACAACCAGGATTGTCAAAGAGATCACAACCTTTAAGAAGTATGATGGAGAATCCCTCTACGAGGCATGAGAGAGATTCAAGGAACTACAGAGAAGTTGTTCTCATCACAACCTGCCAAGAGAACTGTTATTGCAAATATTTTATAATGGATTTAATACAGAGACCAAAAGTACAGTTGATGTAGCGACCAGAGGCTTGTTGATGAGAAAAACTATCAATGTTGCATAGGATCTGATTGAGGATATGGCTACTAAAAACTGTTTGAGCTAAATTGAAAGAAGTATACCATACAATGTGAAGGAACACAAAGGAATCATGGCAACAAAGTCAACTTCAACCATACAGGCACAAAAAGTAGCATTAACCAGAGAGCTCAACAACATCAATGCCTCATCCAGTTTGGTAAACCAATGCAATAGGCTTATGAAATATGTGGATAATATGACCATATGTCAATAGAATGTTATTTGATGAATAATGATGTGACAAAACAAGTAAATTATCTGGGTGCGCCACAACGGTCAGGTAATAATCCTTTCTCGAATACTTATACCTCTGGGTGGACAAACTACCTAAATTTTTCCTAGACTAACAATGTAGGTGCAAATTTGAGATCACAAAGACCATCAAGATTCTAAGATAGGCCAGGAAATTGGGAGTCAAAGGACAAAAGCCTTGATTCAAAGATAGGTCAGGAAATTGGGAGTTAAAGTACAAAAGCCTTGATTCAAAGATGGAATCCCATTTTGTAAGAATAACGGATGCGATAGGCTCCAAGGTTAACGGTATGGATGAAGAACAGAAAAAGACACAAGCAAGGACTGATCTAATGCTCAAAAATCATATGTCTTCCATTCATAACCTAGAAGTACAAGGGGCCAACTTGCAACTGCATTGACAGTCAAAAATTCAGGTTGGCTTCCTAGTACTATTGAATTCAACCTGAAGGAGCAAGTGAAAGCAATGCATTTAAGAACTGGGAAGGAGTTGGTAGAATCAGTTCAGAAGGAAGCCAAATATTAGGTTGAGACAAGTCTAGAGAAAGGAAAACATTGGGTCATAGAAGATGAGGAAACCCTTACATTCCACTTGCACCGTATGTATCCAAGTTAAAATTTATGCAAAGATTAAGGCAAAACCCTACGTAGACCCAATTTGTAAAAGTTTTGGAAAATCTTAAGAAGCTACATTAAAGTTTTTCACTTCCAGAAGTGCTTAAACATATGCCCAATGTTGAGGTAAGTTTTAATCTATTTAAAACCCTTAATATACTGTAAGAACATAGGTGGTGGGTGTAGTATGTGAGGTGTCGATCCCTCAAGAAGTTTAGTTATCTAAGGCTTAGAGAATTATTAAAATGAAAATAAAAACGAAATGAAAAGTAAATACGTGAAGATGATTGGCAGAAAATTAATTTATAGAATTAACACAAATGAAATCAAATATTGAGCAGTACCAATTTTACAATGGAAAATCACATAAGAAAAATTACCAAATTATGAGAAAGAGATTTATACTATCATCAATGCTTACCTAATCACTTTTGTGTTAATGTGGTGTCCGTTCTAGACTATTGAAAGGTGGATTACTCAATGTTGAGTTATAATCACTAAGCCCTAACTGATAAACCCTAATTAAGTTATGTTATCGAACATGTAATCTCTTGATTAACAATTAACCCATAACCTAATTAGATTTTAAGTTTTCTATTAAACAATTGGGACCTCAAATGATATCTCTCTCAATATAACTACCAATTTGATTATTTGTGTGATCGATTAGGTCAATTAACTCTTATTAACCAACCCAACCATTTTGCATTCAGTTCACTCTCTCGATTTATTACTGAAGCATGTTACAACAAATAATCATAACACCCAAATGAATTAACACAAAAACAACTAAGTAACATTGAATCAAGTTTAAATCCCTAAAGAAAAGTTAGAACATCATCATCAATCCCAAATCCATCAACACCATTATATCAATCTTACACATTCAAAAAAGAAAAATGAAAAAGATGAAAAGGAAATGTCACTTGGATGAGATCAAGATGGTTCAAAAAAGCAGTAGTAGTAGAAGCTCGTTCCTCTCTCCTCTTCTCTCTCTTCTTCTTCTTTCTTCTTGGAGTTTTCGCAAAGTGGCAGAAGTTAGAGCAGAAGTTAGGTTTTCCCAGGTCCAAAAAATCTCAAATGTCCCTAAATAAGTTTCATTCGAGATGCTATCTGCGTTGTCTGTAGCGTAAACCATGATCGTGACACTATGCTCTTTGTCATGATTGTGGCAGACCCTCTATGCTTTTGTCAAGATCGTGAACCTAGGTATTGCTCCAGGCTTCCTTCAAATTCTTTCCGTTCTTTGATATTTAATTTAAAACACTAACAAACACATCAAGGCACTTTAAATAAATAACATTTAAGCTCAATAGCATGCTCTAACTTATAAAACACTCAAAATACAAATTTCTAACTAAATAACACAATCCTAACCTAAACATGCACTAATCATTTAATTTAACCACTAAACACATACTAAACAACCAACTAAAACATTATGAAACCTACCACTATCAACATCCCCATACTTAAACTTTTACTTGTCCTCAAGTAAAGACAAAACAAGCAAAACAAAAACACACCAAACATAATTATCAACAAAACACACACATATACAAATAATAGGTCAATGACATTAACCTTCGTGAAATAAATTTAACTACAAACACAATCCCTCAAGTTATTGTATTTATTAACTTTTGGAATCTGTGTCTAATTACTTTGGAATAAATATTCATAATAATCAAGACTTAATGTCACATTCATTCAGTCCTATCACTTACACACACACATTGATAATTATTTGGTCAATCAAAATTGTAACTGTCCTTAAGTGGCTTTTTATAAGACATCATGCTATTCATAATAATCGTAGGATTTATTAAACAACACACTATTTTTGTTAATTTATTAACATAAACCAAGCCTTTTTATGCAAAGGCAAACATTTGTGATTACTCAGCTACATCACATTCTCAATTGGCTACTAGCTCTATTTATAACTCGATTTGTTTCAAAAAGGGATAGCATAATAGTTATATTTTTTAAGAATTACACACTTTTTTTATATGTATTCTTGCTTACCTCATTTCTTAAGCTAATCATTCTTATGAAAAGGACTAACAATGCTACTTTTTCGATTGGCCTAAAATTATAAATTAATGTAGTTAATTCCTAAAGAAAACTAACCAACATCATATCTTAATTAATATGCATATTTAACTGAAGAACCCTAGAACACTAATTTCTCAAGCTAATAAAGTTTAACAACCTAAAAGACTATGTTCAAAGCTAAATCGATTCCATTAAGTTCTCTCCATTAACATATTTACATGAATTACATCATGCAATCCTAAACAAAATTAACATACAACATGCAAAATTCGCATTCATAAAAAATCATATAATGCATACAACCCTCCCCATATAATAGAGGTGAACGATTTCGGTGGAGATGCTTCAATGAAGGCTACAGAAACTTCTTGCAAGTTTAACACCTAAGTTGTTAGGTGTCCTAATTTTAGAGGAGCACATGTCACCAATGCATGTATCACATTTGTCCCCCCTTTAAGCTACCAAATGTCACACACCTATTAGGCCATTTATCACTTAATCAATGTTGCCAACTGTCATTCAATTATATTGCCATTTGTCCCTTATTTACTTATAAATGTCAGTGCATTAGCTATGCCAAATGTCACTAAACGTATAGGCTTAGTCATCCAATTTTTATATACCATCTTATCTTGCCACTTGACATTTTCTTTGTCCAAATGTACACTTTAATACATCAATTTTCTAATGGTATCAATTAATTACAAATCATTAAGTATGATTAATTAAACCAAAATTCAAGTAATATGCAATTCTCAATCATCTCACAAATTTTAACATCTTTCATTCATGTACTTTCATGAACATATAGTATTCCAACTAGGATACAATTTGGGGCCTTACAATTCTCTCCCCCTTAAAAAAGAATTTCGTCCTCGAAATTCATACCTAATAAGAATAGCTGAGGATACTAAGCCCTCATAGTTGATTCTAGTTGTACTTGAATTTCATACACAGGAATCTTATGCATATCATCAGACCAATATCTTCTCAACATAGAATCATGAAACACATCATGTAACTCAACCAATTCTCCAGCTAACTGATAAGTTATCATACTAGTTTGATAACTGTTTTACACATATATCAAATCTAACTTGTACCTCCTGAACATTTTGGCATAGAATACCTTATAGATCTAAGTCCTTTTAATAATAGCAATAATGTCATCTTATAGTCAAGATTCCAATAACATACTTTGGATACTTTACAACAAAAAAAGTACATGCACTCTCTATAGTATATTCTCGTGCCTGAGTCTCATAAATATTCACATCTGATTCATTCAATACTCATTTGTGCCTAGAAATGGAACATTTGATCTATATGATACAATTGAATGAAATTTCTCATACAAGAGATTTATTTTCTCAATTATATGTATTGTTCACAAAATCCTTATCAGTCAATTATGTTTGTCGTTGCTCTTCAATTATTCATATTATTTCAATAAGATCATTTACTATCATATCTCACATAATTAGAATGTTCTATATACTATCAAGATCATTGCATCTTATCTAAAGATTTATTTTCAAAAGGTCACCGATTAATATCTTAAGTTGACGATACCCTGACCTCAATTACTATCATATCCAAGCATATAATACATATGGACACCATAACATCATTCGCTAAAGTAACTTCATTATCAAATATACACTCACAATAACTTATCAACTTAATCTTGAGGACTTCCATATATATCACTATCATTTATTTCATCTTACGTACATATGTTCTCAATCAATTCAAAAATACAAGATGTGTAACCATCATGAAATTCTAATATCAAACCAAATGTTATAGCCTTATACTAAATCACAAACTTTCAACATGATACCTAAACAACCATTCTAATACCAAGTTTAACCTTTCAAGGTAATAGAAATTTTGGCTTTCTTTTAACTTTGCTTACACACTTTAAATCCCATCACTTTTACTTACATCTTTATTCATTACTTCATCAAATCCATGAAAATATATTTACTTCCATATCAATTTAAAGGTATACAACCACAGTATAATACTAATCTCATATTCCTTAAACATAACCATGAAAACAAATACAGTGGCTCTATGTCTAACATATTGAACCATATAGTATCTTCTATATCAGGATATCAACAAACTTTCATTTTCTCACACTCTAACATATCATCATTCATCTCGATTTTCCCTAGAGGGTCCAGATATAGATGGCTGAGATTGCGTAAGATTGTTACGCTTAACAACTCAAAAATAGACTCATGAGATCTTTCAATACTTAAATCTAAAACCAAAATGTGGGATAAACCACATTAGGCCAAACATAACTCTTATATCCAAATCCAAGCAAAATTTAAGCATAGGTTAAATCAGAATCGCCTAAGTCATGCTCGATACCAAACAACGTAACACCCACATGCCCTCTGGGAGGATATACAAGTGTCATACAAAACAGAACTGAAACAATCCAAAACATACTAAACATTCCTTGCATGCATTTCTAGAAACTCAAGCAAACATAAAAATCTTAGCACTCCTTTATGCAAGGTGATACAGCAAGATGTCCCTTTTGATTTGGATGAAAAATGCCAGGAAGTGTTTGACAAGCTTAAGGAGCTCCTAACATCACCCTCCCCCTATGATTCAACCTCTGAACTAGAGCCTTCCCTTTGAGATTATATGTGATGTTGATGATTATGTAATGGAGGTGGTTCTAGGACAAAGACTTGAAAACACTGGACACGCTATTTATTATGCTTCAAAACTTTGAATTTAGCCCAACTAAATTTTTCTACAATGAAAAGAGCTTTTATTTGATGTATTTACTTAAAAATTTTGGTCTTACTTATGTGCAAAATTTATTATTTATTTTGGTCTTACAAATTTGATTTGGATATAAAAGACAAGAAGGGGATGGATAATATGGTTGCTACTTACCTTAGTCATTTGGTCTGAGAGGAAAATGATGTTCCTTTGCGAGAAACATTTGTAAATGAACAACTATTTTCTAACAATTTAACACCTCCATGGTATATAAAAATTGTGATTTGTCTAGTTGCTAATAAGTTAATTGCAGGTTAGTCAAAGGCTCAAAGGGACAAGTTGAAGAGAGATCAAGTACTATATGTGGGTTAACCCCTATCTCTGGAGGCATTGTGCTAACCAAGTAAGAAGAAGATGTGTTCTCGAGAGTAAGATTCTTTCTATTTTAACCTTCAATCACTCTTGTACGTATGAAGTGCATTTTGGAGCAAAAAAGGTTGCCCATAAGGTTTTGGAGAGTGGTTTTTATTGGACCTCATGATAAATGATTGGCTATAAATTTACTCTTAATGTTTAGTGATTAATGTTATGTTATGCTTAAGATACTTATTTTGATTCATATTATGTTTTAGGAATAAGTTGAAGAAATAAGAACCAAAATAAGGTAAAAACATATCCTTGGAGTCATCATATTGATGCTCAATATTAATTGCCTTCATAGAGTAAGAAGGAGATGAATTAGGGTGAATATGGGACAAAAAATACAAGAATTGAAGATATTACAACTTACACTGTTGTATATGAGACTATATAACTCACTGGAAGCATGTGGAAGCACAAAGATGCCATTTTAAGCACCTTTACAACCTACACTCTCATGTGTGCACTTAAACAACGATTTAAATGAGCTATATGATCGTGTAACTCACTATATATATGTACGTTCATGATTCTTACAATTCTCACATACACGACCACCTATATGCCCATTTAGTTGACTTTGTATTATGATAAAACCTTAATTTTTACTATTAAAGGGCATTTATGAGGCCAAATGAGGTATGAAGATTTTAGAGACAAAAAAGGGAGGCAAATTATTTACACCTTGGACTATGAGGAGCTAAACTTCATCCTTCCAGTTTAAAGAGGATATCAAGGCTGACAAACATGTTTGGGCACTTATTAATCTAGCAATGTAAAAAATAATTACAATTTAACATGGTATAACATTTTGTTAAATTGTAGATTAAAATTTTGACTACATTTTATAAAGCCTAGCTAAAACATTTGGTTATGTTTTAAAAAACGAAGTTAAAACTTTTTGGGTACTTTTTCCAAAAAAGTAGCTAGAAAAAACATTTAGCTGCATTTTTACGTAGCTAAAAACATTTAGCTACATTTTTAAAAATGTAACTAATTGTTTTTACCTATGAAAACTAAGCGTAGCCAATTGGTATTGGTTATGATTTCCTAAAATGTCGCTAAAAGTTTTGCACTACAAAAATAAAGTATAGGCAAAAATTATAAGCGACGATTAGCGAAAAAATGTTGCCTATTGCTTTCAACTATAGGGTTTTAGCAACATTTTGACGATGAACATAAATTATCATTAATGATTATTATCAATCATTTTTGGATCCTTAACTATGATTTTTTTCGTAACTAAATATCCTTTTTGTTGTAGTAGGATTTAAAAAGATGTTTCAAGCCACATTTAATTAAATTACCTTTCTTCTCTTTAACCATTTTTGGTGTGTGATTCATTAGGTCTTAATTATGTTGCCAATAAATATAATTATAATCCTAAATCATATCTAAAATTATATAAATTTATATTTATATTTATATTTAATTCTCTAATTAAATAATTACATCCATAGATTAAAATTTATATTTAACAACATACTATGACTATCTAAATATTAAGAATATCAAATTAGTTTTGACTAACCTTTTTGTGCATAATTTTTTTGGTATAATTTAATTCTTTAATTATGCAAAATTTTGATTAGACATAAGGCATAAATAAATGTCTACTCTATTTAATTTCAATCATCTCATCCATTAGTAATTAATTCTATTAATCACATTTAATAAATTATTTTAAAAGTATCATCTACCTTGACTAAGGATTTCTTGAATGAGTAATAATCAATAATAATGAAACAATTTCCTTAATCACCTTATAATGATGGATCATATATTAATCACTTAATTACCGCCTTATATAATTCTTGCTATATCCATTAACTATTAATTGAGCTACCTATGAAAATGATAGATCATAAGTAGTATTAAAATATAACGATCCTTATATAAGATACTCTGAAAATCTTAAGTCAAATAAATACACACACACACACACATATATAATCATTACAATGAGAATTTTCATACACACATAACTAATATTCACTACAAGAAATATATACAATCTGCGACGTTTTTTTGATAAAATGTTGCAGATTGTGAAGACTTTTCGTGACGTTTAATAATGTCACAAAAAGTTAGAATTTTTCGCGACATTTTAAAAAAATTTTGTGATTTGTATTTCTCGACGTTTTCAACGTTGCAGATTTGTAACACATTTTGCAATGTTTTTTATGAAAACGTCGCGAAATACAAACCACGATGTGTTGTTAAACAAAACGTTGCGGTTTGCTTTTTCTCTGAATTTGAATAAAGTTATCAAATCAATATTTAATTACTCCTGAAAGTAGCAAATAGAAATATCAGAAACTGAGAGTATAGAAAATGGGGTTAGGGTTATTGACGTCGAGGATCTCCAGAATCCCTGTGAATCGTCTCTTCCTCTGCTCCATTATCTCCAACTCTCATCATCAGTCACTGGAAGCTACTGCTACCGTTGCAACACCCGAACCCACCCCAAATCTTCCACCCAAAACCCCAGTGGCTGGCACATGTGTCCACTTCCCCAACCCTAATGATGTGAACTAGGTTTTTGTGGGTAGGTATCGTGTCAAAATTCCTAAGGGCTTCACCATCTTCCAAGCATGCAAGGTCGCTAGTGTCAACATTCCTCGATTCTGCTACCACAGTCGCCTTTCCATCGCCGGCAACTGCCGTATGTGCCTCATCGAAATCGAGAAGTCTCTTAAGCCTGTGCCTTCTTGTGCCATGCCTGCTCTTCCTGGTAATCATAATACTCACACAAACTTCATGTCACATTCCTATATTTTTATTTGTGTTGTAATTGAATTTAAAAAAGAAAAT
Organism: Erythroxylum reticulatum; assembly: GCA_025504915.1. Classification (NCBI taxonomy): domain Eukaryota; kingdom Viridiplantae; phylum Streptophyta; class Magnoliopsida; order Malpighiales; family Erythroxylaceae; genus Erythroxylum; species Erythroxylum reticulatum. The sequence goes on from JANSVA010000218.1 coordinate 23,639,169, forward strand.
CGTTAACTGTATAAGTTATATAGAGGTACTCCCTTTGGTATTCTATTACTCTTCATCTTTTGTTCTTATGAATTAGCATCGACTGAACTTTACATGTTAATTTTCTTTAACAACCAATTTTGACTCGCTCATTCCAATTAACGAGCGATGTAAGATGCAGAGAATGCACTAACGTTGCTTCAATGTTATCTTCGTTTTTTTCTATTGATTTTTTGGATGAGGTTTCTTTAGTAACTCACACTATGTATAATTTACCTTTTGGGTTTAATTCGGTTTGTTTATTTACTTAAGTATTTTCATTTTTTTATGAATGAAGATTCAAACTGATACACCCATCGTAAAGAAGGCACGCCAAGGTGTGATGGAGTTTCTACTTATGAATCAACCCCTTGATTGTCTAATATGTGACGTTGAGGGTTATTCGAATGACAAACTCAATCTCTTCTTCTTATGACACTGCATGGTTGGCTATGATACCATATGAGGTACTCCCTTCGGTATTATATTACTCTTCATCTTTTGTTCTTGTGAATTAGCATCGAATGAACTTTACATGTTAATTTTCTTTAACAACCAATTCTGATGCGCTCATTCCAATTGACGAGCGATGTAAGATGCAGAGAATACATTGATGTTGCTTCAATGTTGTCTTCGTTTTTTTCTATGGATTTTTTGGTTGAGGTTTCTTTAGTAACTCACACTATGAATAATTTACCTTTTGGGTTTGATTGGGTTTGCTTATTTACTTGAGGATTTTCATTTTTTTAGGAATAAAGATTTAAACTGATACACCCATCATAAAGAAGGCACACGAAGGTGTGATGGAGATTCTGCTCATGAATCATCCCCTTGATTGTCCAATATGTGACGTTGAGGGTTCTTCGAATGACAAATTCAATCTCTTCTTCTTATGACATTGCATGGTTGGCTATGATACCATCTAAAGATTCAAAGGACAAGCCATTGTTCCCAGAATGCTTGGAATGGACAATGAAGCACCAAAATCCTGATGGCTCATAGAGTGTGGATCCATATCATCCATTGTTAATTAAAGACTCGCTCTCCTCCACACTTGCATACATAATGTCAAGTTCTAAGTCACACATATATCCTTGCATACATAATGTGCACATGTATGTTATATGCTACTTCTATAAGTAGATTTTGTTGCTGAATATTTGGCTTTTCATATGTCCATCTCTTGTAGTCTCTTGATTTCTCTAATGTGTTTGCTTCTATTTTGTTTGCAGGGGGTTGAACTTCTTCATACCACTTGTGGAATCCCAAATTATGTTGCGCCTAAGGTATACACTCTGTTAGTGAATGGGAACTTTATAATCAGTTGCTCATAACTTGCCACTATTTTCAAGATTTATAAAAGTACATAGGTTGTGGAGTTTGGTTAATGTGTTTGCCTAACTTGTGGCATCTAACAAATGGACTTTGGCTAATGTTTCTTTTTTATGGATTTTGGATAAATTGTGCAAGAGTATACTTGTCCATTTTGGTTTTCCCATGGGGAAAAGGCATTGATAGATAAGATACTTGATTCCAATCCTAAAATATGGTCTGAACATGGAAAGACCTTTTCTTTCTGTAAGCTTTTGGTACTTAATCCTATTCTCCCTCATTTGGTAATTGTTTGCATACTGTAGGACCAATATGTGGCTGAGCACTCAAAAGCTAGTGATGGAGGTCCTTTAATAATGAATGCATTCGAGATGATTACCCTGTCACAGGGGTTGAATATGTCGACAATATTTGACTAGAGACAGGTAAAATTTTTATCAGTTGGTTTTAGTCCCTTCACTTTCCTTAATTGTTTTCACTGCAGTTTTAATGTTTGGTTCATTTCCCTGACAAGATTCAATTATATAAGTATGTGCCTTCATGTTTCCTGAAACATTCTTTTGTCTGGTAGGATTATGTGAAACGACAAACTCGTTTTGTATCTTGTAAACTAGCAAAAGAGATCATTTCAACAATTGAAGTTGTTGTAGAATCAATGAGTCTGAAGGTTTACACCCGGAATTATAAGGTACAGCTTTGAAGGAACTTATATTCGAATGATCTAAGTTAACTGCTTATTGGCTTCAGGTAGGATCTATATTAATTTTAGTGGAATCTTATTCCTTCAAACAAGACTTTAGGGAATATGTGCAAGCAAGGTTGGGCCATTTGCTGTTGTCGTGGAGATAACTACAGATCAGACTTCTGCTCTGCTATCTTTCTTCTCTCTTACTGTGAAAAATTGTAATCTAACAAATACAATTACCAGGTTTCACAATCAATATGTCTAATCATTATCATGTCTTATGGATAGATCTTTGAAGTTGCACCATCTCTTTTTATGATTGATGACTGGAAGGTCACTAGGTATACTTTGGAATATCACAAGGCAGCTTCAACTAGGTCTTGAATTTCAGTTTGCAATCATCTGGGAAGATTTTTCTTTTCTCTTAGTTGTTGGTTATTTGATCACCACACTTTGTTGTCCACTTGCATACAATGCAAATGTTTCATCCATTAATTCTTTTTCATTTGATTTCTGGTTTACAAGTTTCTACTTGGTGAAGAACATATTAGCATCTGAAGAATCGTTTTTGTTTTCTTTCCTTTTCAGTTCTCCAAGACCTTCTGTGCCAAGTTAGAGAACTGTTGATTTTGGCTCCTTTATTATCCCATATTGGTTGGGAACAAAAATTGAGACAAGGCTCTTACCTAAATAAGGAGGTTGTTACCTCCTTAGTTAATGCACCAATACAAAGTCAAGGATTTGTATGACAAATTTGACTCTAGTTAAATTCCTCTTTTGAGGTGAGAGTTGGAGAGTTTGTCTTGGGTATTTCTTTGTGGGTGTATTGGTGTATTAAGGGATTGGGTGAGAGGAAAAATTGTGTTATTATAAGAAATTTTCACATAGTGAATTTTCTTCTTGGTGCCCGTGATTTTTTCTCCGGTTTGAGAGTTTCCACGTAAATTCTCTTGTGTTATTATTTTCTGATATTTTTGTCTATCAAATATCCTTGGGTGTAGGTTCGGGAGGTCTAAATTTCTAACAATTGGTATCAAAGTCAAAGTGTGTTTTTTCTTGAAAATGTTAAGTATGCTCTGTGGTCGCAATTTTGATTGATCTTCCACATCAGAAAAGATTTTCTTCAGAAAGGTTCATTTGGTGCAGTGGAGTTTTGGTGTGGTAGTGTGGTAGTACATGTCTAGGAAAGTTTTGGATAAGGAAAGATTTGGTATTTAAATGTGTCCATTATGACCCACCTCTCTTTCCTGGGAACTTTCCTAATGTACTATTCATTTCTATGGTAAAATTCATCAAGGCAAAAGAGCACAGGAAAAATGTCAGGAAATAGGGCTTCGAATCCTTTTAGATTTGAGGTGGAGAAATTCGACGGGAGAACCAATTTTGGCTTGTGGCAAGTTCAAGTCAGGGGCATTTTGATTCATTCGGGGTTACAAAAGGCATTGAAACGCAGACAAATTTTAACATCCCATCACTGATGAAATAGTAAATTGGGATGGGTTATGAGTGTGTAAACGTATCTCGGCAGGTTCATGCATAATATGGCCTCCATATATACATGAATAGAAATTTTT
>JANSVA010000218.1:23642877-23655353 GCA_025504915.1 Erythroxylum reticulatum
GATGATGGTTACCTCACTGAGTTCGCAAACTCACCTAAAATTGCAACATATTTTTCAGGATCGAGAGTAGACTCCTAACTCTAGAGGGACTTTTCGAGCCGTGTAAATCATTTTGGCAGGAGAAGTCATGGCTCACAGGTCGGCCAGCTGGGACTTTTGGGATGACCTAGATAAATCTACAGTATTTCTCCTCTTTTATGTAGCATATTGTACTAGAGGGTTTTGGAGTGTTGTAAAGACAGTGAAAACTGACAGATGTATAAACTTTTGGTTTCTATGAAATGAAATGAGCCAAAAAAAAATTGGGTTTCAAAAAGTTTGCGATTTTTATATTAATGTTTTATTATGATGTCAAATGGAGTGTTTGTAGTACTTTTTCGTAGCTCACCCTTATCGGAGGATACGTACCAAAATGACCTACGGGCGTCCCGGTGTGTGCCCTGCGGTAAGGGGGCGCTACACTCATCTAGTCTCTTTCACCTTCATATGACCACATGAAACCGATTTTGATTCATAGGAAGGAGAAGATAGTTTTTTTCTGAAGTTGCCGGAAAACTCTTTTCACAAGAGAGAAGACTGGGTGGTGGAAATGTTCCTGAAAACTCAGCTCTGATGGTAGCTGGATATCGGAATAAGAACTCAATGAAGAAAAATATAGTATGCTAGAATTGTGAACAATCTGGGCATGTGAAGAAAAATTATCCGAGAGGTAGAGTGGGTGCGACAAGAGGCTCTGGGTCAGTTAATGGAGAGACTGACAATGTCGCTAACATTGTCACCATAGATGATGATCTTGCTCTCTAAAAAGGGGAACATGTACATCCTCATGACATGCCGCGAATCCCAAAGTTGCCATGATAAAGAATGTGTTACTGTTAGCAGGTCCACAAATTTGCACACAGGCATTGGTTTGACATTAATGCAAGGTGTGTGGTAGAATTTATGTCGATGGCTGATGAACTTCCAGGAAAGCCAAACATGAGAGTTACACCATAATTTTTCAGCAAGGTTATTTTCGACATGTGCCGAAATAAAAGGCTTAGAATTGGTTTATTCCAAGTGGGTATGCTTTTATGGTAGAGCATGATGTTATGAAGCATGATAATTCTCTACATTGAGAGTTATGTTATTTTCAGGAGATCTTCATTAAGGTGGAATGTGGTTGTGGGATCAACCAAAGTCGCCAAAGTGGAGATTGTTGAGTTTGGCTCCTTTGTTGTCCCATATTGGTTGAGAACAACAATTGAGACAAGACTCTTACCTATATAAGAAGGTTGTTACCTCCTTAGTTAATGCACCAATACAAAGTCAAGGATTTGTATGACAAATTTGACTTTAGTTAAATTCCTCTTTTGAGGTGAGAGTTGGAGAGTTTGTCTTGGGTATTTCTTTGTGGGTGTATTGGTGTATTAGGAGATTGGGTGAGCAGAAAAATTGTGTGATTGTAAGAAATTTTCACATAGTAGATTTTCTTCTCGGTGCCCATGACTTTTTCTCCGGTTTGGGAGTTTCCACGTAAATTCTCTTGTGTTATTATTTTCTGATTTTTTGTCTATCAAATATCCTTAGGTATGAGTTCAGGAGGTCTAAATTCCCAACAAGAACATCATTTAGAAACCAAAAGAATCTACAAATTTCAGTTGTTTCGAAGGAATGAGTTGTTAATCCATCTTTATGGGGGTGAAGCACACCATTTCAACCGAAGTGCATAACTAACGATGAATGGATAACAAGTGTGTATGGTGCATAGATTAAGAAGGTGATTGCGAATAGATTTTTAAGTTAGAAGATGGAATTTCTTCTTGTATAAGAGAAAAATGACAAGCAGTTCCATTGGCATTATGTATTCATTTTGCTCAATTTCCATTGGCATACAATGCAAATGTTTCTTCGTATGGATATACAAGTGTTGTTGCCTCAAAGATGAAGATATATAAAGTGTAATTGTCGGACCTTGAAGCCTAAATTTTGAGTCCAAATTTTTATTAACTAGAACTCGATCAAACTTGGATTAAGGTTAATTATGAACTTAGAATAAGTTTAAAAAATTTGTATTTCAAAAAATAATTATTAAAATCAAAAAATAATTATTAAAATTTAAAAATAATTATTAAAATTAAAAAATAATTATTTAAAAAAATGATTATTAAAATAAAAAACGTTGTGGATGACATTTCGTGACGTTTTTGAAAACGTCACGAATGTGACTTTTTGTGACGTTTCTAAAAAACGTCGCAGAATGTGACTTTCCGTGATGTTCAAAAAATATCACAGAAAGACCAATCTTTCACTGACGTTTTTTAAAACGTCACGAAATGTCCATACTTTTCATAATATTTTTATTAAAAAACGTCACAGAAATCTTTTACCTACTTCACATTACGCGGTATTTTTTGTGACGTTTTTTAAAACATTGTAAATTATATTCTCTGACATTTTTTGAGATTTCGCGACTTTTTGTAAACGTCGCTGAATGTCGATTTTTCTTATACTGATTTCAAATGAAATTCTCATGTGAGATCAATATAGTGAACTTTTTTTCTAACAAGTCACTGCATACTTATTTAAGTATTTTTATACCTTAATCTTATAACTTATTTTATAATAGAGAAATTAAATATTTAGCGCAGTTTTCGATGTAGAACTCTTAACGTATATGACAATTTTCCGTTTTATAACGCCATCATAAACGAACTTGAAATGCTTTTCCTCCTCGTGCGTTCGCTGCCATCGAAAGGAAGAACGTGAAAATTAAATATTCCAATTGGTCATCCAGTTAACATCAACTCCAATACCAGGAATAAATTGATTTTATCAGTTTGCAATCTCAAAGCAAATATTACACACACTCTCAAAGATGTCAACATTTCCCAAATGTTCGTTACATGAATATGTAAATACATTACTAGAGTTGTAACCAAAATTTCTGTAGAGAACAATGCGTTGGCCATTGCAAAAGGGCAGCAGCCAAACTGACAGCATTGTGAATAGGAATGCAATCTGATCAATCCCGATTCTTCGTCATCTCCTTCAACTGGGAAATCTATGGAGAGATGTGTAAGGGAAGTCTAAGCCATACCATCTAGTATAACTAAGTTGAAGGTTGAGTACAGAAGAATGTGCGGACCAACCTAAAAGGATGTCAGCAAAAGCCTATATTGTTGTATAATTTGAGAAAAGGAACAGCAATCTATCGAGGGTTTCAGGGTAGAACTTTCTTGCAAATAGGTAACAAGGTCGCCTTATTCTATTCCACATGCAACTTCTAGTCATCACCGTCTTCTGCAATTGGAGTGAAGATTTTCAGTAGTCTAAGACGTGAAAAATAAGAGTATGCCATGGAAATAAGTCGAATTAATTGGTCAATTCGTAACTTTAAAGAATGACCTCCATACCTGGGAATCACTTGTAACATGCATGGCCTCGTCAACGGACTAAATAGATCAGGAAAACGAATCGCACCAAGTCAATAATATGTAACCCTTGTAAAATTAAATTGAAGCAAAAGCTACCAACACGTACACACCGTTATGTTTTTAATAAGCTCATAAGTAACATCCATAGTCCTATACGCTTTAGGATGCCATTTTCCTTCTGACCAATCAACATGTGTTACTGACCAATTTGCAATCCCGCCAGGGTCAATCATCTGACATACTCAAGTAATGAGGAAAGCGAACAGAATCAACATGACAATATTTGAAAGAATTTTCAATGCAGGAACTGGAAACAAAATTTGTGTACTGACATTGAAAAGAGTTGGCAAATAATGCTCATCAGCATAGCAGTTACGACCATCCATATTTGGCTGACACCGTCAAACACCCAAAGAGGGAAGAGATATGGATGAATCAAATCATTTAACAATACAAAGTGCAGTTGCTTCATTGAAAAATATGTACCTTACAGTATAGCTTAAATTTCGTGTAGTATAAGCTGTCTGCCATTACTATTAAAGCATGTTGCCGCTTCATGGCGAACCACTGAAATAACAATAAGAATCAACACCATACTGGAAAAATGTTTTACCCATAATGATTAAAATGTTTTCTAAAAGCCATTCCATATTTACATCTTCCAGTATATTATCTTTCCCTAAAGTCCAGTATCAGACAATTGAAATAAGTTTCAGTAATAGATATCCCGCTTTAGAAACAAAATCCAATAATTTTACACCAAACGCTTTATTACCGCAAGATCTGTGATGTTGCAATCTCTGACGTGGTATTGGCAAACATTTGGTCGACCAAAAATTTTGGCAGGCTAGTTTCTGTTCTATGTTTACGTGGGAAAGTAACACATATTATAAATCCAGGATCTATCGTCAATTGTCAATAGCTGTAAGTTATATATCTTGTTAGTTGTTTGCAAGATCTGTTTGTCAATTGATCGCTATCAATGAAGATGAGTAAGCTTCAAAATGTCCATCTACTAACATTTTGGAACTAAAAGCAATATACCTGAGAACCTTTCCGAAAATCATCCTTTTGAACTTCAGGTAACATATGCTCCGAATACCTGCCACTACCATGTGGACCTGGATCCTCAAAGCTAGAGAGAGAGAGAAGTGAAACAGATCAGAGATGAGTACCTTTGAAGGCTTCTGGAAAGGAACGGAAGAGCATACTGTGTACCTTTCAGAAAAGCAAAAAATCTTACCAATCAATATGGCTGATATTTGTGAACACCAGGTAGTTATAGACATAGTCAAAGTTATGTAGCGGCACACAGCTGAAAAGGAAAGAACAAGGTCAAAGAAGATGATGGCATGGATTAACTATGAAAAAAGTTTTCTACCATACACTGCTTACCTGTCTGACAGTAAGACAAATTGTTGGTTATTAGGGTCATAGAGTGCATAAGCCAATAGCCTCTTCTCTGCATCGAGCATGGAAACTTTTCCCCACTCCACCTATAGTTTATATATAGTTTCATGGGTTCACAAAAGTCTCTCGGTACCATATGATAGTAGATGCAATGGAAGACTTCCCGAGTGAAAGAGGGCAAAGATCAAAGACATGCCAACTTATTCAACAAATAAATAAATAAGGGAGAGAACTAATTTCCGTAAGAAAAATGCTAAACTTGTAGTCTTGCTTGGTGTTGCTTACGCGTGCAAGAGAATATTTATACTAAAGCCAGATAAGGGCTAGTAATATCTCTAAAACAAATTCAGCAGCGGAGTTGGAGTTTAGATTGTTAACTAATTTCCACAATTAATGATGTAGTGCTTTACCACCCTATTGTTCAAACACCGAGTTAGACATCATGTTCTTATACAAAGAAAGTTTGAGAACCCTTCAAAGAGAAGTATCAATGAAGATGCAATGATAATCACAAAGTCTTTTGTTTCAACTTACGAGCACAAATGGCAGTTCGGTAACATGATAATAAAAGAAGTAATTTGCGTTAATTATACAATTTAAAGTAGCTGGCATACCTTGTGACTGCGAATATCTCGACCATGAAAATAACTACTCACATGAACAGGCCTCTCCCGAGATGAATGAACATAAATGGAGAATCTGTCCTCATGGCCCTGCCAGAGCACAACGAGGGTAGAACTTAAGAAGAAAATGGCTCGTGACTGGACTTAATGACCACGGTAGATTGTTGTTATAAGTTGAGAACTATGCTATTTCAGGAATCAGAGTATAGTCATCTTTAGCTCATTATCACAATATTGTTTTGATCCATAATCTTATATTTCTAAACAAGGAGTGAGAAGCATTATTACTTGTGTGGCTACCTTGATGTGCAAAAACATGTTAGCACTGCAAGCTCTAATTTTCCATTGACATGAAACAACCAACCAAGATTGTTACGTCTCTATTCGTAAATCTTTCCTTTTCTTCATAAGCAACCATGCACCGTCCTCTAACATGAACAAAACTAAAGACTCCCAACACCATGATCATATGAAACAGAACATTCACTTACTACAGAAACCAAAGAAAAAAACATGTAACTGTGAAGAATCAAACACATCTTGAAAGAACTGCAAAGGAAAAAACATGTAACTGAGAAGAATCAAACACATACTTGAAAGAACTTCTCCCAGAGTCTCTCAAAAGGCAATGACCCAGGAGTCAAAAACATAAAAGCAATTTTGGGTTTCTTTGGTTGAATTGGAGGTGTCTTAAGGATTTCTTTCATTACCACACGAGCTATAGTCTCCTCATCAGTTAATTCTCTGTAAGGAACAAGATCATGTGGCCCTAGCAAAAAACAACCGCCTGAAGAAAATATGTAGCAGGAGCTTCCTTGCCGGTAAACATGGGCAAGAATAAAAAAAATAGTCACCAAAGAAACCACTGCAACGATCCATGTTGGTCTTTGTAACTGAGATCGTTGTCTGGTCGACCTGGACATGATCAAAATGTCCCCCATGCCGAGCTGCCATTCACGAGCTGGCTTCATTAAGGTTGGAAACATCAAAGAATCAATTTAACCTTAATTTTCATTTTAACTACTGAATCACTATTCTCGAATTTGAAACATGCACGAACCTAACAAAAAAGTGTAGCTATTATATATCACAAGAGCATTGTTAAAAGCTTTACATTAAGTGGTTAAAAGTTAAAACGGAAACTCAATTTCATCACTCACTAGTGAGAATCGGAGGAAAACCGAATATAATAATTGGCAGAGTGATTTTCATGGCTTAAACAAAATTGGATCCAGTTTGAAAAAAAAATGGTGCGTTGGTTTCGTTGTGGGAGACAAAATTTATGCAAAAGATTGATGCTTTCCATGCAAAAACACCGGAGTGTCAGTCACAACTGAGCCAAGCGATCAAAAGACTTATTATCACGAGATCATTGACCATCAAGACACTAATGACAAGACATTTGTATGTGTCTCCATCTCCAAACAATTGAAGAAGTTTTTGAAAGGAGTAAAAGAATGTACCTTTTGGCAGGCGATGACAGAGAGTGAGAAATCGGGGATGGGAAAATGCAAGAATTGGAAGGTATGTAATGAATGTTGATAACTACCAAAACTGTTGCAAAAGAATACTACGTGTTGAGTATTTGTTGTTCTTCTGCTTTTTATGACATCACATCACGCACTCGCTCTTTTTCGGTTAATTTATGATTAGCAAATAGTAAGTGTCTTTAGATTTGATTTGGAAACGCGCGTCGTCTGACACCTGGCTCATTCTGTTGAGCTCTAATAGCTCACGATTTTGCAGTATCTCCGGTGGGCCTTATTTTAAAATGAAATTAGAAAACTGATATGTTTCACCACAGGTTTCAGTCTCGGATTTTGCAAAGCTCTGTCATGTTTATTGAATTTTATGGTTTTCTTTATAATTCTAGAAAATTATTGTAACATGAAGAATATAAATCTATTTTTTAACGACCAAACTGGTCACTTTTAATTAGTGGCATTGCTGAATATAGAAAAGTTTTGAGTGCAAGTAATTATAAATTGATTCTTTTGTAATCCTATTTTAATTGCATTAATGGATAAGTAAACAAAAAATATGCATAAATCATCAAAAATTTTCAATATAGAAAAAAAAATTAAGCAGGCTAAAGTTTGGATAAATGATTTGTACTTAAAAAATACCTACCTAGTTGAAATAAAGGGCATACAATGAGAAACATTCGGAAATTTTTATGGGAAATTTGATATTTTATTTCATAATTTTAGGAAAAATTTTAAAATTGGTCTAAACTCTATTTTTAATACTTTAATACATAACCCTCATTTATGTCAAAAATAATACATTGTTAAGCCTAGTTATAACTGACAACGCGTATCGAGTGTACTGCAAAATTTACCTAACTCTGTACACTAAAATTTGTAATTATGGTGAGTCGGGATCAAATCCATAAGGGATGTTCGGTTAATTTCAGTAACGAAATTAATTGATGCAAGAAAAATATAAAAGGGATTTTTTTGGGTTTTTATCAATTTAAAAAATAAAATAAAAGTAACTATTGAAAACCAATTAAAATAAGTGATAAAAAATGATTAAACTATCGAATATACGTAAGTTTCGATTTTAGGTTCAATGTCGGCCTAAACGCAATCGAATATATTTCATCATCCTGACGTCTTTACATCTCTCTTCAGACTATCGAGACTAATAGAATGCTCAACTAATCCGTAATTTTTCTTAGGTTTTATTTAATCAAGATACAATCATTAATTAAACCTAACTACCGAATAACCTAGGATACGATCTCTAAATTTAATTTAGCAGCTACATTATGATGTAAAAAACGATCAATATAAGCACTAACCTCATACATTCGGGTTATCTAATATAAGTTATGTTGTTCCTAATGATATAGGATCATTATATGCTACTCACAAACATCAAAAGTAACGATTACAAATTACATTCAATATTTTATCAATAGGTTCAAAGTAGAACAATCAAAATAATGTGTTAAGATTATTCATCCCAAAACCTGATCAAATCAACACCAACAACACAACAATCTGAAAAGACATTACAACATTAAAATGATAAAATACCGTGACTTGGTGTTGACACCACCGTTAAACCAGCGTTAAGAAGCTAGCCTTCCATCTCCATTTTTATGCTCCAAGCATCAATCATCTTCTCTATAGATGCTTCGGTGGTGAAAAAAATGAAGAAAGAATCGTAACCCCTCCCCCTTCTGTTCTCTACAATACTCTCTCTTTTAATTTAGTCTTTAGTCCACCCTACTGTTCACACCCCCACCTTATTACTGTGCATTTTAATTAAAACACATCCAAACGTCTGCCTTTAATGTACAATGTCTAGGTTGAATGCAGACGTTGTCTGTGTTTAAACACAGATGCCTACATTAGACACAGGTGTGGTCTACGTTTCTACCCTAACTTTTGTTGCATGCGTTTTATTCTCCTCACCAAATGTCATTTTGGCCCTTTTCCCCTCACCAATTATTGTCGTTTCATGCTCAATTTGTTATTGTTTTCTGCTCCATTAAATTGATGTTTTTGCATAGCAAAAACATGCACGTGCTACATTGCTTTCTATGATTCTTCTTCTTTATGTTCCATTTTTCTTGTCTTTTAATTTTCTTCTTCTTACTCCATATAGGCAAGTGAGTATTAATCTTCAGAAAATGACCTAAATATCGTGCTTTCGACTCACTTTAACTTCTTTGCTTTTTAATTGTGCCTAAAATCATACATGAGTCAAAGTGAGTATCTAAAGCATTTCTAAAGCATTAATCACTAAATGTAGCATATCAAATGAATCAAAATTTAAACACATATCAATAACTCATCGTTAAGTTCCCTTACATGACAAGTTATTTATGTTATTTTGACACGTAAACATAAAAATGTTTAATCTATCATAGAAATTACCCAGATTTAATTGATTTATTTAAGTCCATCCCTCGAATTTGAGCACAAATATCAAATAGAGGTTAAGAGTATATTTGACATCCAAAAGAGATCAAGACAACTTGGAGTTATAGGAAACCAAAAAGAATCAAAAGGAAGGCATGCATTAACTTTAACGTAGAAAGATCTATTATAATATTTATCATCAATCTCTTAGCCCGATAACCAATTGTAAAGAATGTTATATCTTCTCTCCTCGTCTCTGTATTACAATAATGAATTGAAAAAGCTAACAACCAATTTAATTTTCTATATTGAATACTACTAATAGATGAGGACATTGTGTGGGATTTCATCGTTTTATTTAGTAGTAAAGCGTGTTAATGCTTGCAAATGTTAGTTTATTCATTTATATGTTGAAACAACTATTAATTATCAAGTTTTACTTACATTAATATTATTGGTCTCTAAATGATACACCTAACAAAGGTGAATTATATGTACTCACTTCTTTTTTCTAGTTATAAACTAATGGATCAAATTCACATATGATAATCACAAAGGAATCACCATAATATGTAACACCCCACTCTCACAAAACACATGCCCAACATCTTGGGTGATATCCGAGTCCGTGCCCTGCAAGGGTGGCATGTTAGAGCACTCAATCATTTAAAAATCGGTATAAATTTTTTTTGAATCAACAACAAACATATGCGGAAATAATAACCAATTCGGGCCCACTTTCATTCATAAAAATTTTCAATCAACACAATACAATCAATAGAGTTTCAATAGCCAATTGGGGCCCATTACAAATACAAAACACTTTAGTCATAGTGTCTTTACATTCCACCATAAAAACCATTGTATACACATTATACAAAAATTTCGGAATACATTATTTTACAGAAATTGTGGAATGAAAATTTATACAAAAAATAAGAAAACACTAATGCAGATGTGAACTGATCCCGAGTTCTATCCTTTACTCGAATGCTGTAAGGATACTCCTGTTTGCCTAACGGGGTATTCTTCTAATCCTGAAAAGTAATTGCAAATTTTGGGTGAGTTTTGCGAACTCAATGAGTGACCATCATCGATGGCTCACCCAGTCACATAATTTATAAATCACATTCACAACATTTCACATTTCACAATCAATACAATTTAATCATTCGTATTATACATATGTAGTGTGCATGAGACCCACTTTTCATTTGTTACTTTATTGTGACCGAGTGCCTAAGCTGTTCCATATAGGGCTCATTGATAACTATCCCATATAGGGCTCATTAAACGTCGAGCTTGAGGCTCTGAATCACTTTTGAGATCGAGGCTCTTTTTTACTCATTGAGCTTTAAGCTCTGATCGATGTCTACTCTAGTCACAACTGCCATTATGTTTCATTCATTCATGAAATGAAATGCATCAATCACATTTGTATGATCTCATTCAATCACATTCCCATATCATCGGACCTTAGTCTGGCATTCAACATTAAGTTGGGAATCACATTTTCACTTACATGCAAATGCTCATCCAAAACACGTTTATCATCAAATTATGTACACTTAGTTCATCTCATTCACATACAAGCAACACTTTAATATCTTAACCAAGCATCATAATCATCGGACCTCCTATCCGGAAACCAACACAATAAATCACATTCATATAGACATTCATTAGTCGATCAATACCAAAATTTAAACAAAACAAATAATGAAATGAGATCATCTAGGTCTACTCACAGTACACTCTAGATTAGTATTTGCTTCTAAATTCTAGGAACGCCTGAATGCTGACACTTGACCTGCACAACCCATTTATGTAAGACACACTTGCACACTCATTAATAATTGCACACGTATAAGCATTTATTTATACACAAATGTATGATTGGACTATATACAATGCATGCTCAATGACAATCTTAGGTACTGTAACAAACTTCACATCTTATGCTCATTCTCATTTCATAACTTAATCACTCATCAATTCTTTAAATCACAACCAATAAAAAATCTATCATTTTTTATGATCATCCAACAACCAGAACACTTACGCTTTTTATCACCTTTAATCGTTCTTTCACACCTTTATACACTTTCATTGATCTTTCAACTCCCAAAACTGGTTTTACACTATCTCATAATATTTCAGTTATCAATCCAAAGAAAATCACTATGTACTGAATACTAAATCTTCTCACTCATTTTCTAGCAAATAAGAATATCACTTCTTAACCATTTAGCGGTGAACTAACGACGCATGCTTCATTTCATGTAAAAACTAGGCAAGCATAACAAGCTTACTTGTTTGAAGCTCCAATCTCTATAAAATCACGTAACCCTAGTCCTTCATGCACCCACGTACATCAACTTGAAAGTTGACAGGGAGGCTCGATTTTTCTTGGAATAGAAGGAAGAAATATTAGAGTGGAAATGATGAGAAACAGAGAAAAAAAAGGTTAAACTTCGGTGAATATTTGATGAAAGACTCTGGGTTGGAGGAGCTCTAAAGAAAGAAGTTTCAAGAATGATAAGAAGAAGGACAACAGTTAGCCTTTTAAGGTAATAAAATTTTTTGAACTCTAGCTAGGACACCTGTCCATTTCTTATCCACTTCCTTTTATGAAAACTCACTTAAGTATAATTTACACTTAGGTTTATGACTTAATAAAACCACTGTAATCACAAGTCATAACCTTTTACTCACTTTCAGATATTTCCTATAACACATCATTTCGAGTCAACTTTACATGTTCTTTTTTATCCTGAGACTGAAGTCATTATGCAACACTTTCTTCTAATAACATATTCTCCTATGTCTTATGTCTCCATTGACACCACAAATCATTCAATTTGGTTCTGTCCTCAATCATATTGAACCTTTTTCTTTTGGGGCGACTGGTATAACTTTCGCTATAGGTATCAGATCAAGATCCTTGTTGGATGGTTCGAAAGAGGACCTATAGATCTATAACTTTTACGAAGATCTTAAAGGCAAGTTCTATCGTCTAGAGAGTCAAATTTGGACCAGACGATACAAAATGAACAGTACATAGAAGAAAGAGTTTCGGTCACATAAGCAAAAAACAGATGAATGGAAAAGCAGATGAATGCCAAAAAGCAGACGAAACAATAAGCAAACGA
>JANSVA010000218.1:23667433-23681020 GCA_025504915.1 Erythroxylum reticulatum
GAAGTCACTATTATCAAATGAAAGGAAATATATCATCCAAGTGAAAACTTTGAAAGGGAAGTAAAAATCACAAAAAAGAAATTAGAACAAAAGGATGAGAGAAAAGATACACTCTTTAGTAAAAAAAAAATACATCAATATTAACCCAAAAATAGAAACCATCAAAAGAATTCAAAAGGAGGAATAAACCTATAGAAGATGTCTTTCGGGTTCACCACTTAAGACCGAAGAAAATTTCTCTCTCACACGTGATCAAAACACAAGTATATCATCACTATTATAATTAAATTTCAGCATGTGGTTAGTTGTTTCTCTTCAATTTTACAAGTTGTGATGTACTAGAACTCACTTTTGGTTGACTATTATAACTTAATTTAATTATTCATAGCTCTTTTATAAAAAAAAGAAAGTGTATCAAAACAATCAAGGGTTTGATATATTAGATAAGAAGAAGATGAGAGATATAGACATACAAAGAGAGAGGAAAGTTCTTCATTATATCATCATAACTCAAAACCTTAAAATTGAAGATGCTAGGGTTATGGTACAGAGGCGGTAATGTTATAATTTGAGAAAATTTTACATGAGTTGGAATCAATTTGAATTGAGTTTGTACTTTTTATGTTGCTGTCTGCTAGAGATTGTACACAGGTAACGAAAAGACACGAGGCCCATCCCACCCAAGCACCAGCTACAGGGCTATGAATAAGCCACGTCATCACCAGTAAACATATGCCACGTGTCATTTTCCCAACTGCTTAAATCTCCGGACTCGTAACAACTTGGAATAATGGCCAGTCTCTCTTTATTTTCCTCCTCTTCGTGGGGAAAAACTATTACAGCCTTCTAACCGCGCTTTAAAGCTTTTGTTCCTTACCCAATACAAGCCTTGTGCTTGCTTCAAGATCATGAGCTTGCATTCTACATCTTCTGGTACCGTAATGTATGAGGTACCGGGGCTAGACGTTGAAGAGATAGACCATGTTGTTGAACAAACCTTTGAAAGATACACATCAAAGACGATGAAGAGGAATGGTGTAGGGACTGCCATTGTCTGGTTCAGGAATGATTTAAGAGTATTGGACAATGAGGCTTTGTACAAGGCTTGGGTTTCATCTGAGGTGGTTTTACCTGTTTACTGTATAGACCCTCGACTTTTCCAAACTACTTACCATTTTGGATTCCCAAAAACAGGAGGTATACGCATGACATTCGCATCCACACTAAAACTGTTTTTACTGTGTTTAGATCTTCTCGGCGGGATGGGTTTTGACTCTTATAAGAATGAAATGTGGCTGTCCCTATTCTGTTTGAATTTCGGATTTGGTTTTCTTGTAATTGGGCGCGCACTATCTTAAGTGTGACGTTCTGCTTTCATGGTTGAACAGCTTTGCGAGCACAGTTTCTCATGGAGAGTTTAGCTGACTTGAGGAAGAATCTGATAAAGAAAGGACTCAACCTGCTCATTCAACAAGGAAAACCAGAGGAAGTCCTCCCTTCTCTTGCCAAAGCTTTTGCAGCCCACACAGTTGAGCAGTTCAATACATGTGTTGCTTCATCAATCTGTTAATGTATTCCTTTATACGAATTTTATGTTACTGCATCCATAACTCTGTTATTTGATACACAAAGTACAATCTATTCAGGTGTTTGCGCAAAAAGAAACGTGTAGTGAAGAGCTAATGGTCGAGAAATTGGTGAATAAAGCACTTCAACGAGTACATTTACCACCTATTCGAGAGAAGTCAAGCAGTCAGATCGGTACAAGGATTCCTATACTTCAGCTGGTGTGGGGCAGCACAATGTACCACATAGATGACCTTCCATTCAGCGCCAAGAATGTACCTGATGTGTATACTCAGTTTCGTAAGGCATGCCTCTTCTAATTCGATTTCAACTTTTCTTCGAAGGTCTTTACTCTTTATATTTAGTTTATGGATGGTGCTACCTTACCAAACTTTGCAGTCTGTGGAAGTGAAAGGAGCTCCACGAGCGTGTGTTAAAGCTCCAGTGTGTCTTGCACCACCTCCCCCTGTTGAGGACTGGGGAGGTGTTCCATCAGTTGATCAGCTTGGTCTTCAACCTCAGAAGGCAAGGGTTACTTTACACTTACGAACAAAATCTACAACGTTGATCAAATGTGATATGGATCTTAAATATATAGAAAGGGATTCAGTTCTTTCCGTGTGTTGCTTCTCCTTTTAAAGGTTAGCAGAGGAATGAAATTTTTGGGAGGCGAAAGTGCGGCTCTGAGCAGAGTATATGAGTACTTCTGGGAGAAGGTAAAGTAGAAATTGCTCACTGCTATCTCTGTTAGTGCTTGATTAGACGACAACCAGTGAGGGTGTACAGTATTTACTTTCCTTTGGAGTTGAATGTTTTGGACCAGCATGCTTTTTCTGAAGCAATTGGTAATTTCCAGAATCTTGTATTTGTGTAACAGGATTTGCTAAAGGTATACAAGGAGACAAGAAATGGGATGTTGGGACCTGATTACTCAACAAAATTTTCTCCATGGTTGGCTTCAGGAAGCCTTTCGCCCCGTTTTGTATATGAAGAGGTTCATGACTTCTGATCCATACTGCTGCTTGGTAGCTTTTACCTTTATATTCTGTGTATTGTTTAATAAGATTTTTGGATTGACTTTCTTTAGGTAAGGAGATACGAGAAAGAAAGGCATGCTAATGACTCCACATACTGGTTTTTATCTCTCATCAGAAATCATAAATGCGTTTTCTTTTGTTTGCTGGCACTCTCCATCATCACGCTGTATCGTTTTACAATGTCTGAAATCAGTTCATGTTTCAGGGTCTTCTTTGAATTGATATGGAGGGATTACTTCAGATTTCTCTCGGTCAAATATAGGAATTCTCTTTTCTATTTAGGTACAAGTTCTCCTTTGAATTCAATTCACACACAGATTATTAAAACCTCAACTATAAACTAAATTTGCCTTGTTGAAAATAATAAAAGCAGTGATCAGATAAGCATTGAAGTAGAACGTATAGCATAAAAGTGAATCCAGAATTCTCCTATTTCATTTCCTGAATTCAATTTCTGTCTGTAGGTGGACCAAGAAAAGTGGAACGTCCGTGGAGTCTAGACCAGAAATTGTTCGACTTCTGGAGAGATGGCTGTACAGGGTATGATTTATCACATTCTTTGTTATCTGTTAACTCCTTTACATTCTCATTTACATCCAACTGCCTTAAAGAGATATAACTTTGAATTTACAATAGCACAGTCTGTTCTTTTCCTAAGTTGTCTAAATATGGTCAGCTTTTTGAACTTGTAGGTACCCTCTCATAGATGCCAATATGAAAGAATTAGCCTCTACTGGCTTCATGTCTAATCGAGGAAGGCAGGTATACATGAGTATGCACAAATAACATGTGCAGTATTCTGGCCTCTTATGTTTTATCTGGACAATTTAGCTATCAACAAGTGAGTATGTTCGTTAATCATCTACCACGAACATGCTTCTCTAACATTTCACAGATTGTTTGCTCCTTTCTCGTTCGAGATATGGGCATTGACTGGAGGATGGGAGCTGAATGGTTTGAGACATGCCTTTTGGATTATGACCCTTGTTCCAATTATGGGAACTGGACCTATGGTGCAGGTGATGCATATGGTTGTTTGTTCATGCTTATTTAAGAATTGTGTATATAGTTCAAATTTAGACTTGAATTTATGACCCTGCATGCGCATATAGGCATGATTAAAGATTTTTCTTTTTGGAAGGTAATCGATTCATTTAAAGTAGACTAAGTAATACAAATTTCCAAACATAACAATGGAAAGGAATCTAGATAACCAATGGCAGAATACTAGTCACTAAATCATCTAAAAGAGCTTTAATTTCACAATTAACAAAATTATGTCCCTCAAGTCATTTGTTGTAACCAATTGTCTCATCTTACGGAACCATTTACCTTTTGCTTCATCTATTGACTTTTGTTGCTCCTGTTTACATATCATGTTGTTCTTGGTCCTCCATATTAGCTGTATAATTGTGAATGAACACCTTCTTGTCCCATTTAGTGTGTAGTTTGAGTGCAATAGCCTAGTTGATGATCTGTGGGTAGTCTACAGATGGTGAAGAAATACTGAACAGATCCAAATGGGTGAGCCATAAACATTTTGAGTAAAAGCATTTAAGTAACAAGTGGTAATGGTTTTCCTCAGATAGTCTGCACAACACACACATTCTGTTTTCTATTTCAAACTTAATCATGTCTCTAGTGTTAAGTTTCTGGAGCACTGCAAGCCATAAGAGGAAGGAGATTGATGGTGGAGTTGTATCCAATGCTAGATTTGTCCAGTTAATTCTCTGACCATAATCCTGTATGAGTCTCCTACATGAAGGGTGGTGAATAACTTGGTGGAGTCCTTTGTCCATATGATCCAACCATTCCTCTTTTTATAGGGAGAGCACTCATTCAGCAGTAGTATAACTCTAGAAGAGCCTTGAGAACTACAGCATGGCCAATGCCACTTACCATTAGAGATCATGTGAGCTACTTTATTTGAGGGAGGAATAATGGATTGTAGCGTACTAAGGTTGTGCAATTTGTATAATGGGCCAATTAAGAGCCAATTATCATACCAAAAACTTGTTTCCAAACCATCTCAAATGCTGTGTTTAACATGATCCTGCATAAAACTTCTAGTTGTGAGGATTCCCTACATCGTGTGAGATATATTTGTTTTCACTTTGAGGGACCAGATGCTTTCATTCCTTGTGTAATATTCATTTGATCCACTTGACCCACAAGTTGTCTTTTGCTTTACAGATGAGCTAAAGTCTCTTAGCTGGTAATGTTTTGGATCTTGTTCTGGTTTTTCTTCGGAAGGAAAAATGTGCTCCACTTTACATTAGGGACTTTAGAAGAATCTGTTTAGCCCTTCCTTATGAATTCTCTTACCAGCTTGTCTATACTTTTCAGCACAACTCTAGGTAGAATCATGTGGGATAACCAATATGTAATTAAGCTATTAAGCACATGGAGTGATAATTGGATTCTTCCTCCATAGGAAAGCCATTGATTGTTCCATGAATTGATTCTTCTTTCTATGGAATTGATAAGAGGATTGGAATCCTTAGAATTAATTTTCAATGAGGAGATAGAAACTCCTAGATACTTGAAAGGAAGTGATTCTAGCTTCGGGCTTCTAATTTTGAGAATCTGAAATCCTGTATTGCATGAAAGATAAATTGAGCTCTTAACGGGTTTGTACTCCAGCCCTGAGACCTCTTTGAAGGAGTTTAAGGAGTTTTTCATTACGTCAATTAACTTTTATTTGCTCCACACAACATTAGCAAATCATAAGCAAAAGCAAGTTGCGAAATCTTGAGTTCCTTACATCTGTAATGGAACTTAAAACTCAAATTCCCCCTTGTTTTAAGGCTAGTAATTCTATTTAGTATCTCCATTATAATAGTGAAAAGGAATGGGGATAAGGGAGCCCCATACCTTAGTACCCTTCCTACTTTAAATACATTGGATGGTTCAACATTAATGATAAATGCATAGAAGATTGTTGTTGGGTATTGAGTGGTCTAGTCTACAAACCTTTTAGGGTCTTCGAGAGTTTGGAGAGTATAAATTCCCAACTAATTGTATCAAATGCCTTAGTGAAGTCGATTTTATTGCACAACTTTTGATATGTTTATTGTTGGAATATCCCCTAAAGAGTTCTTGAGCTAGGTAGATGTTATCACCAATGTTTTTGCCTTTTATATATGCTCCCTGACTTGGATTGATGAAACTTTGGAGAGTTTCCTTAAGTTTCTTAGCTAAAAACCTTGGAGACTACCTTGTAAATGACATTGCAACACAAAATTGGTTTGTATTTGTTCAAGTTTTCCGAATTAGAAACTTTGGGAATCAGGTTGGTGTATGTTTTGTTTAACTCAAGAAACATATAATTGGAATCAAAGAATTCTTGAAATGTTTTGATGAATAACTCTATTAGTTAGGGATAAGGCTGCATACTACTGGACCTTCCTAGACCTTACGTATCAGTTGGATTCATATTGGTTGTTGTTGTTTTCATGAATAAAGGATCAGTAGTGCTCCAAGAGGATTGAAATAATTTTATGTTGAAGTCGTCTAGACTTGGGGCTTTGTTAGGGTTGAAAGAAAAAAGAGTGGATCTGATCTCTTCTGGAGTGACTCTCCTTGTTCGTTCTACAGTTTGTAGAATTGTGATGTTTCCCTCAAGGATTCTCAAATGTCTTATGGAATTGAATTAACCTTGGGACTTATTATAAGCAAATTTGCATAGTAGCTTTAAGCCATTGATTTTAGATTCTCCTAGACATTAACTAATGAGCCATCTAGAGTCCTCAGATATACTATATTAGTCTTGTTCCTTTTGCCCCTGATTATTATTGAGAAAATATAGTATTCTATATTTTGAATAATGTACATGTACAAATCTTATAGGTAGTACATGATGCTAAAAAAGGAAAAAATCATATATCTAATGTTCCTATTTTATGGACTTGACTAAGCCTATAATTTATGCAAAAATTACAACTCATCAATCCTTAAGAATTTGCCATAATTTTTAAGTATTAGTAGTAGATCTTTTCTACACCCCCCCTTAGCTAGTCTAAAGATGTCTTCTATAGCTAGCTTGCTAATTAACCTCTCAAATTATTTCTTAGCAGTCCTTCTGTAGGAACATCTGCAACCTTTTCACCAGTAGATATATATGTCATACAAATTTCTTCATTCTCTATCTTTTTTTTAATGTAGTGCTTGTCTACCTAAACATGCTTGGTTCTATCGTAGAGATTAGGATTATGACCTATTGAGATTGTTGCCTTATTATCGCAGTACACCTTTATGGGAGAAGTACTTATGAACTTCAGTTCATCTAAGATCCTTTTAATCCACAACACTTCACAACTTCCACAAGCAATTGATCTAAATTCGGCTTCAGTATTGCTTCTTGCCGCCACATTTTGCTTTTTGCTTCGCCAAGTAACAAGATTACCTCCAACAAAAGTACAATATCTAGATGTTGACCTTTTGTCAATTGTACTTCTAGCTCAATTTGCATCTGTGTATACTTCAATTTGTAGGTGACCATGCCTTTCGAATAGTAAGCCCTTCCTTGGTGCACTCTTTAAATATCTTAGGATTCTGTATGCAACTTCAAAGTGTTCTGGAGTTGGAGAGTGCAAAAATTGGCTTACCATACTCACTGCAAAGGCTATGTCTGGACAAGTATGTGACAAATAAATCAGTCTACAAACTAATCTCTGAAATTGTTCTCTATTCTTCACTTCTTTTAGTTTGGCGTGTTGAAGTTTCACATTGGGGTCAATGGGTATTTCAATTGCCCTACATCTGAGTATACCTATCTCTTTAAGAAGATCTAGTACATCCTTCCTTTGAGGGACAAAGATACATTTTTAGATCTAGCAAACTCCATTCCTAGAAAATAATTCAAAGCTCCCAAGTGTTTGATCTCAAAGTCTTCGGCAAGGGCCTTCTTGAGTCTTTTGAGTTCATCAAGGTCATCACCTATTAAAATTATGTCATCATCATAAACGATCAAAATAGCAAATTTTCCTTCTTTTGAATGTTTATAAAACATCGTATGATTTGCTTGACTTTGCGTACATCCATAGGCCCTTACAGCTTTTCCAAATCACTCAAACAATGCTCTAGGAGCTTGTTTAAGTCCATACATTGATTTCTTCAACCTGCACACTTTCACTTCACTAAGAATTTTTCAAGACCAGGTGGTAGACTGTAAAAACTTCCTCTTCCAAGTCCCCATTAAAGAATGCATTTTTTTACATCTAATTGATGTAAAGGCCAGTCAAAGCTAACAATTAATGAAAGTAGAACATAGATTGAGTTAATTTTTGCAATCGAGACAAAGGTCGCTTGGTAATCAATACCATATGTTTGTGTAAATCTTTTTGCCACTAACCATACCTTATACCTCTCTGCACTACCATCAGCTTCACACTTAACTGTAAACACTCATTTACATCCTACCACTTTCTTCTCCTTTGGTAGCTAGACTATGTCCCAAGTCCCATTCTTTTCCAAAGCATCCATTTCTTCTAAAACTGCTAAATTCCGATCCGAGCTATCTAAGGCTTCTTGAATGGTTCTTGGGATAAACAAATTAGAGATATTTGAGGTAAAGGCTTTATGAGAAGTAGATTATTGGCGGTGAGACACATATTTAGCAATGGGATGTTTGGTACAGGTTCAGACTCCCTTTCTAAGTGCTGTAGAGACCATGATCAACAATAGTAGGAATTGGATTTGTCAAAGGAAGAGGATCAGAATTACCTGAAGTGTTGGATGAACCATCGCCCAAAGATAGTGGTTGGTCTTGCACTTGAGTAGTGGATGGATCTTTATTTTGATGAGTACGTCTCTTGGCATAAACACGAAGCTCTAAGCTAGGATTAAATGTTCCTATCCTAGTATTTCTCCCCTTGTTTGTAAATCATCTATGTTTGACATTGGTAGATTAGTACTTTCCTCTTGTTCATTATTGTGTTTAGGAAACAACATGTTAGGCAGTGGAATGAATGTTTTCCAAAACTGATCTTTGTTTCCTATCTCACCCTGAAGACAGTTCTTTCAAAATATGGTTGACCTTCAACAAAAGAGACATCCATACTTACAAAAATCCTTTTTGTTCAAGGATTATAACACTTATATCCCTTTTTATTTGGTGCATATCCAATAAACACACAATTTTCTGCCCTAGGATCAAGTTTAGATTGAATTCGGCTAGGTATTGCACCCAAAAATTTTGAAGGGTAAATTAGAAAAGAGTCTACGTTTCGGATAAAATTTTCTAGAGCACTCTAAAGGTGTTGTATGTTTTAACTCATGAGTAGGCATCCTATTTATCAAGTAGGATGTTAAAATTGCATCTCTCCATAGGTATTTAGGTTCATTCATTGAAAACATAATAGCACGTGCAACTTTAAGTAAGTGTTTATTTTTTCTTTCTGCAATGCCATTTTGTTGAGGAATGTCAATACAAGTAGACTGATGTTGAATCCCTTTTTCTTTTAAAAAATTCCCCAACAAATGATTGAAATATTATATTCCATTATCATAATGAAATATCTTTATTTTTGTTTGAAATTGGTTTTCAACCATACGAAAAAAGTTTTTTAAAGCATTTTTTACTTCAGATTTATCATTCATCAAATATATCCAACACAACCGAGTGTGATCATCTATAAAAGTTACAAACCATTTTTTCCCGAATATGTGGCAATTCTTGAAGGGAGCGATACATCACTTTGAATCAAACTAAATGGTTTTAAGGCACAATATGGATTTGGATTGTAAGTAGAACGATGACTTTTTGATAAAAGACAACTTTCACATTTAAAAGATAAATGATCCACGTTTTAAAATAAATCTGGAAACAAATATTTCAAATATGAAAAGTTAGGATATCCTAATATAAGATGCCAAATCATAATTTTTCACGAGTAGAAAGAGAACTCATACTAGTACTTAAGCCTTGAGCTTGTTTATTCTTGAGAAGGTTTTCATCAAAGTAATAAAGACATCCACTATTCTAGCACTGCCAATCATCTTCCCAGTGTTTAGGTCCTGAAATTCACTGTCAGAATTTTTAAAAATAACACAGCAATTAGAATCTTTAGATAGTTAACTCACTGATAAGAGATTATAAGCAAGATTGGGGACATGAATAACAGATTTAAGGGTGATCTTTTCAGAAATTTATGCAGATCCTTTCCCTGCAATAGATGAGAAATTTCCATCTGCAATTCTGACCATTTTATCATTAGAGCAAGGTGAGTACGAAAGAAAAACATTAGAAAGGTTTGTCATGTGGTCTGAAGCACCTAAATCAATAATCCAAGGTGGGAAGTGGAATGGCAGGAAAAGGCATTAGATATTCTACCTATTTGATCCAGAGAAACACTAGGAATACCAGAAAGAGAATTGGTCTTTAGCAGCCTAAGAAGATGATCCATCTGTTCTTTACTAAAGGGACTTGAATTAGCCTCATTTGCATGAGCAATTCTATTTCTAGACTTGTTACTCTTCCAGTTGGTAGGTTTACCATGAATTCTCCAAAAAATCTCACGTGTATAGCGAGGTTTATTGCAAAAATCACACCATACTCGTGGCTTGTCCTCTACTCTATGCCAGTTGTTGGTTGTTTCATGCTTGTGGGCTGCTCTGCTTGCATTTGCATCTGCTACAACTAGGGCAGAATTTTCAATTGATGCCCCAGACTCCTTACCAAGCATAACACTCCGACGACTTTCCTCCCTTCGGGCTTCAGCAAATACTTCTCCAAGGGAAGGAAGAGGACCACGAATAATTACCCTTCCCCTTGCTTCTTCAAATTCTACATTCAGCCCAGCAAGATATTTTTAGTTGCGATCATTTTCTACCATTTTCCTGTGGTGGTTGTAATCATCCGAAGATTTCCATTCATAGTCGTTGAAAACATCTAGATCCTGCCATAGTCTTTTCAAGATGTTGAAGTATTTGGTGACATTGCCTCCCCCCTTGTTTAATTTCTCCGAGTTTAAATTTCAATTCATACACCTGAGATTGATTACCAATGTCTGAATACATCTAGTGAATATTATCCCAGAGTTCTTTGGCAGTTGAATAACACATATAATTTGAAGCAATGTCTTCATCCATGGAATTTACAAGTGACGCCATACCCATGGAATTTTCTGCATCCCAAGTAGCAAAGGATGGGTCCTTCACATCTGGCGCCTTATTACCACCAGTCAAATACCCAATCTTACTTCTCCCCCGAATCTACATCCGCATTGATTGGGACCAGCGCAGGAAATTGTCTCTATTGAGACGTATGGTGATTATTTGGACGGAATGGGAGTCAGAGGTGAGGCTACGATTTTCAGCAACCCTAGAGGAAATAGGGGTTTGTTTAGAAGTAACTTTTGACATTGTGAGGGTTTGGGGTTTCAATCTTTCCACAGAAGAAGTCCTGGAAGAATTTTTTCGAGAAGGGGGAGTGTTAGAAGCTAAGTTCCTGCTCTGATACCATATGGATACAAAATAGTATTCTATATTTTGAATAATGTACATGTACAGATCTTATAGGCAGTACAAGATGCTAAAAAGGTCAAAAAAATCATACAACTAATTTTCCTATTTTATGGAGTTGACTATTTTATGCATAAATTACAACTCATCAATTCTTAAGAATCTGCCATAATTTTTAAAGTATCAACAGTAGATCTTTTCTATAATTATATTGTGAAAGAACTTGTAGTTCTTATCTCCTTGTTTCAACCAGTGTATTCTTGCTTTTTGCCTAAGTTGTGCTTTTTATTCCTCTAGCTTGGTATAATAATTAAATAACTCCATCTTTTCGTTCTCCTTTAAGCTTGTATCGGTAAGATCTGTATCGAGTTCTACTTGGATCTTTCAAGATGGAAACTTGGTTCCCATTTTCGAATTATCATTGGCCTTCTTTGGATGTGCCCATGTCAAGAATCCTTCTTGTCATATTCACATTGGCAAATCTGAAAATGAAGAGTTCATCTTCAGTGATAAGGCAATTTTCCAGCCCTAGTTTCCTCCAATTTGTGTTAGCCCAGTGACTAACAACTGGGGCAGTCTCTTGTCCATAAACCCTCCAATTGGAGAGGCATTCTATTTTTTGCTCCTTAGTTAAGAACTTATGTCGGTGGTGCAACTTGGCCGGTAGAAGGCAAGATGTAGTGAAGCCTTCAAAATGCATCAGAGTCTCCTGCAACCTTAATCCATGAGAGTTTTTGCGTCTGGTTTGGAGTTTGCCTGGACTGAGCTCCTGGTAGCGGAGAGAAGTCTTCCTTTGTATGGTGAGTGGTTGTTTCAGTGTTTGGAGTTGCATAGAGGGATGAGTTTGTGTGGTTTTTCTGGTTTGTTACGAGGGAAGGCTGGACTCCATGAGAGGGTAAGGTTGGAGTCTGGTTGTAGTTTGCCATTAACAGTAAACTGCCAGGGTAAAATTGCTGGTGGGATAAAAAATGTTATAAGTGAGTTACCAAAAGAAGTAACCGAACCGGGAAAGCCAGGATTCGGTCGGGAAAACAAGAGCGTGTTTTTTAGAGAGAGGGGAGAGTCTCTCTCTGTCCGCGTGATTGAAGATTTGTCTTTTTATGAAATTTCGGAAAGCCTTGATAGAATAGTACGTCAGTGCTTTTGACATTCATTGTCTCTTTCTCCGCAGGAGTCGGGAATGATCCAAGGGAGGATCGTTACTTCAGCATCCCCAAGCAAGTAAGTCCACTTCAAATACTTGATTTCTTATAACTGTACAAATGCTTTTTATCTGTTGAGATACAATATGAATCAAAACTGGAAATTCATTTTGAACTTTTTGAATAGACACTATTTTGCAGTAATAGTGATCGTAAATAGAATAGCCAACTGCACATTAAAATAATGCTCTTTTTAGGTACACATTTCAATCTAAGACATTTTCCCTTGATGTTTTTCAGGCTCAAGTGTATGATCCTGAAGGAGAATACGTATCCTTCTGGTTACCACGACTGCAGGACCTGCCCAAAGATAAGAGAAACTTCCCAGGAAAACAATATCTTGAGCCTATCGTGCCCCTAAAGTTTGGAAACCTAAATAGGCACCAAGGCCACAGCAAAACCGTCCCCAGAAGACAAGCCAATTATGGAAGGATATAGGCAAAAGGATATAACATAAGGAATGGGAATTGAATGCAACTATATCCGTGGATATTTAATTTATTGTCTTAAGCAATAAATTAAACCTCAATTATAGCTTTAAATTGATTCAATTTTCGGCAAGTATATCTATTTTTTTTTTACTTTTATAATGTAAATTCATTTGTACTTTGTTATCATAATAGTTGGCGATACAAAGGTTACCTTTAGGACTCGACTTTTACTGAAGTTGATCATTGACATCCTTTGAACGACAGTCTCATTTAGGTTCGCTTAAGTAAGATTCAGCCTTCAACAATCCTCGAAGTGTTCTCGCATACTCGAAAAAATTATACTACGAAAGCAATAAGGAAAAAAGACAATAAGAAAGCATAGAGATATAGTTAAATCAACCTTTATATTACTTCTCTCAAAAGAACATAAGGAATGCTTTCTCTGATTGAATGAGAAGAGTAAAACTCGAATGAGCTATATGTAAGCTTTTAAACTTAGAAGTCAAGTTACATTCAGAATTTTACTTAATCTGAACTACCTAAGATCATGTTTATTCTTATCAGATTATATCATGTTGACTAATTAGACGACACTTCTGTCTAAATAGGACTCTAATTGATAAAATAAGATAACAGAAAGATAGAGTTTACATTTGACTAAGAAACTAGCATTCTTATCCTTAAAGATCTCTAGTATCTTTAGATGTTCTTCTCTTGATTTTTGAATATTTTTCTCATTGTAACATCATCAACAAATCTCAATTTATGCCTACTTGATCATTATAAGCACTTTCATGTGTTACTCTAGTTTCCCTTAGATTTTAAACTATGGGAACTATGACTAACAAATATCCAATAAGTCATAGGTTTCTTCCTATATCATCTCCA
>JANSVA010000218.1:23681120-23699523 GCA_025504915.1 Erythroxylum reticulatum
TAATGTTTTATTATGATGCCAAATGGAGTGTTTGTAGTGCTTTTTCGTAGCTCACCCTTATCGGAGGATATGTACCGGAATGACCTACGGGCGTCCTGGTGTATACCTTGCGGTAAGGGGGCGCTACAACTTAAGCTTCTTTAAGGCATCCTTCGTGAGCGAAAAAGTATTCATGGGAAGGAACTGATCCTTGAGCCACTTCTTTATTTACACCCATGTTTCCATAGGAGTTCTACCCGTGTTGATTTCCGCAGAAATCCTCATCCTCCACTAGAGCTTGGCATCCCCATCCAAGTATATAGTCGTCATATTGACCTTCTCAGCATCAGATACCCTAGCAGCTGCAAAGTACTGCTCTATATCCCATAAGAAATTCTCCAACACCTATAGTGTCTCACACGCTTTCGAACACCCTAAGTTCACGTACCTTTATAAAGGAAAGTTATGGTGAGGAGAAAAGCTTTCTCCTCACTTGACACCATCATTGCAATGGCATTCCTCAGCACTATGATCTTGAATTGGGCATCCTCTTGTGCCTTCAACATCTCTGCCATTTGTTGTTGCAACTGTTGGATCCACACTTTCAACATCTCGAAATGAGTATTGTGAGATCGACTTTTTCCGCCCCTTGAGGAATCGGTCCAATAAGTGCCTCCACCCCAAACATTCATTCTGTCAAGTTGCCTATAGCCATCTCGAAATTTGGCTTTGATACTTGTTGATACAAATGTCACCTTTGGGACTCGACTTTCACTAAAGTTGATCACCAACACCCTTTGCATGATAGTCTCACTTAGGTCTGCTTAAACAAGACTTAGCCTTCAATGACCCTCGAAGTGTTTACCTCACACACTTGAAGAAACTATGCTACGAAGCAATAAGAAACAAAGGCAAAAGGAAGCATAGAGATATGGTTAAACTAACCTTTATATTACTTTCCCTCAAAAGAATACAAGGAATGTTCTTTCTAATTGAATGAGAAGAGCAAATCTCAAATGAGCTATATATGGGCTTTCTAACTTGGAAGCCAAGTTACATTCAGAATCCCACTCAATCTGAACTACATAAGATCACGTCTATCCTTATCAGATTACATCATATGAACCAATTAGACGACACCCCCATCTAAATAGGACTCTAACTGATAAGATAAGATAATAGAAAGATAAGTCTACATTTGACTAGAAAAGTAGCATCCTTATCCTCAAAGATCTCCACTATCTTTAGATGTTTAGTTCCACTGCAACTCTAACTACCAATCATCGCCACATTATCCAAGATCTTCCCATGATCTCTATCTATTGATGATGTAGTGTGATCTCGCCAAAGCCCATATAACACATTGGCTTGATCCAATACTCCCCACAAAAAGTTTGCTAGTCGTGGTCCATTCATCCAAGCTGGGACAAGTCCTTAATTCGTCAAGTCCTTAGCCTGGGTCGAGTCAATCTCCACAAGGTCTAAGGCTCTACCAAAATTCGTACCAAGTCTAATCCCACTCGCCTGCATTTGCCTTAGTGTTTTCACATGCCTCCCTCATACGTTAATCCAACTAACCTTCCTCCTAAGACCCTCTGTAAAGGTCGCTGAGAAGTGCTCTGAAACTTAAGGATCTAATCGTTGGCTTGTACCAATAGGTTTTTTGTTTCAAATTGTTACCTCTCACTTTTTTGAGTTCAAATCTTTTATACTCAATATTTGTTTCAACTTTATTTTATATTGAAAACAACTTCGTTTTATGTATGTTTATACCTAAAATAATGTTATTTTTGGCATGAAACAATATTAAAATAGGGTATTAGATACTCATCTTTGTCCTCGTGCTTAGCAAGCCCCAAATATCCTTTATATATATATAAATTAAAAACATGAAAATAGAGCGAGGGAACCACAAAGCATGCAAGGGAGCTTGCTTAGAAGAAAACTTGAATTCAAGAGCTAGTCTCAAGAAAGATTTCCAAATATGTACTATAGGAAATGAGCTGCTACAATATATAATAGAAAAGGTGGGAAAATAATAACAAATCTTGGTCACATTTTGTCGTATGATTTGAATAGTTCTTGATACATAACATAGTATTGGATTTCTAGATGCTTATAAAATTAAAATTAATCTTTTTAATTGTAGTTAATATTGAATAGAAATAGTTTTTGTTTTTCAACAATAAAATTATATTCTAAAAACTAAAAATTTTAATTAAACATCTTTATTCGATTTAAAGTAAAAATAGAAATTTAAAAATAAGGGCGGGCCTTCAATAATTACACATATTTTATTCTATTTGCTTATTATAATTAAATTAAATGTAAATGTTTATCTTTTGTACTTAAACATATAAATAAAATATTTGAAAAATAAATTAAACTATAAATATTAAAATTAAAAATATAAACAAAATCTTTAGAAGAAAGTTATTAATGGAAATTTAATATAAAGACTAAATTTTTATATAATTAAAATTTAATCTCATATTATGATAAAAATATTTCAAATTTGATTCAATAACTCTATTTATTAGAACTAAAAAATAAATTTATTTTTAAACACAATAGCTATTTTCAAAAATTTTATATTCAAACATATTTAATCATGATATATATTTTTATACGAACCCTTTTATTTTTTTAAAATTTCAAATTCAATCAAGTACTTGCTATTTTATTTTAGTATTTTAGTTTACTAGTCCCTAAGTATGGTCGATACCACTTTAAATTTTTTTTGTATAACTCAATATGATAATGCAGTACAATGCAAAATAATTTTATCATTTTTTATTAATACGGTATGAAATTCATAACATTGATACCACATAATTAAATCTTTACCACTAGTTTTGTTGATTTTATAAATTTTATTTTCGAAAGAGTTATATGTACTAGCTTCATATTACATCTCCAATTCGAAACTTTGAAGTTAACTTTTTCTTATATGTACTAGCTTCATATTACATCTCCAATTCCACTTTCTATATTCATCTTCTTTTTCAACTTGAAAGCCATCTAACTTCATCCTTAATAAGTTCTCAATATGACTAAAGGCTCACATCTAATCACATTTTTACACATACTCATTAAGTTCTCAATCTAAATAAGAACTCATATCTAATCACATTTTTACTCTCTATGAATATATTCATTTGAGTCTTTTATTCAATCGTTCCACTTTAAGGAATCAGGTTTTCTTATTCATCACACATAAGTACATTTTTATTGAAATTTACCTTGTGTGAAAACTTTAGTTTTAAATATAAATGTCAATTTTAACTATCATACAACTCTTCGCATGTGCAATAGCATGCTAATATTATTTGTATCTTTCTAATTTTATTGAATATCCTCGAAGCTAACTAAAGGAGAGTGAGAGATGGAAGAGAGAGTAGTTATGAAGGTTTGCCATAATGAAACTCCTATTTGATAACTTCAGGTATCTAAATTAAGCTTTCTACTTTACAACTCATCCCTCTTCTTCCTTCCCTTAGCTCTAACCTTCCCCCTAGATCTTCCATGTCTTAACTACGGGGCTCATTCACTCCCATCTTTGTGATTTTGCTTTGTCCTACCACAAGGACTTGAAGGTCTTTTTATAACTCTAATTTTCCTACCACTGTTTAATTTAGAAAAAACTAGCCTTTTCCATTTATGATATTGGAATCTTCCCTAAATCTAATGAGTCAAAATTTTTAGACCTAGTTACTTTCCAACCCTCCATATGTCTTCCCCTCTTAAACTAATTTCGAGCACTAAATTCCTTGAACTTAACTTATAGAAACCTATCCCACATTCCCCTCCAAAACAAGGTACCTTATCCAACCGTACTACTTTTTAGTAACCCCAAGTTGAACTGGAAGAATATGGTGGGAGACTCTTCAAGCCTTTCACTCTAGTACTACCTTTTAGAGACTACAGACGGAAGAAGCATAGTATCCCCTAAAATTGGTGGCCTTAAGGAAGGGGCAAACCTGTAGATAGCAATAGTAGTTACTTTCTTTATTAGGAAGAGACCACCATTTTCTTTAATTAATAATTGGGCTTTCAAAAACTAAAACAAAGTTGGATCGAAAAAACTTATCTTGTCTGAAGATAGCTTGGTGTTATTTAGGTTTCGTATTAAAGTTGGTTTAAAAAAGGTACTAGGAGCATGTATTTAGCATTTCCAAAATGCACCACTATTCCTACAACCATGGTCATCAATTTTAACTCTAGAAATTATAAAAAAAAAGCATCCTAATATGGATCAACATTCATAGTATCCCACTAGAGTATTATTCAAATAAAGGTCTCAGTCTTCTTGCTAACTTGATAGGTCCCTCGATATCTATGGATGAAAATACATTATTGAGAAGGAGGATTATTGTGTAAGACTTTATGTATATGGGAACGGATAAAGAACTTCTAGTTGTAATACCACTAATGAGGTTAGGGAAGAATGATGAGCTTTTCGAGGATATAGTGAGGGTATCTTGCTAATGGAAATCATCACTAGCAAATTAAGGCAAACAATGGACACTAATAAGTAGAACCATTGTTAAAAGGGATTATACGAAACTTATGGGGTGGACAAAGCTTAAATTTGAGAAGCAAGTTAATATTCCTAAATTAGATCTTCAAAAAACAAAATGCCAATCAAACTTTGATTGAGCTTATTTATAGTTTAGCTCTAACTGGTAATTTGACAAGTGATAACATGACAGAATCTAGTAACACGAAGGGGAATATTTTTGACGATGTGGAAAATGAAACCTCTCAAAAAGTTGATCAAGGGATGAAGGGAGGATTAACTTAACAGAAGAGTACCATATAATACTTAAAGATAAATCAGCTAGAGAGTATAGAACATGCTGAATTCAAAAGGGATAATAGAAGGAAATTTGGTAGTAAAAATATGTCCAAAAGGACTAAACAAAAAGGTATCCCCTTATATCCATAGTCTCTTAAAATGTCAGGGATATCAACTACGTAAAGCGATAATAGTCTTTTAGGTAGTTTTTGTAAGAACATAAAGTTATAATAGTTGGTATTTTGGAAACTAAAATATAGAGAAACTCTTTAAGTTGAATTTTATAGGAAAGTAGTGGTTTTTTTGTCTCAAACTATGACCATGAACATTATGGTTGAATAATAGTGGGATACAACACTAAGCTAATAAGTATTATTGTCTTACAAACTATTGACCACTTGATTCATTTATCATTTTTATCCATTGTAGGGAATGTTAAGATTGAAATAAATTTTATCCATGGCTCCAACCTTGCTTTTCAAAGAAAGTACCTATAGATGTTATTACAAAAAATTCAGACAAATACCTTTAAGCTTTGGATAATATTGGGTGATTTCAATGGCACCCTATACATTTTATAAGCTAGGTAACACTTTATATGTAGAAACTTCTCTAGTGATTTCAAAGATTGTGTTGAAAAAATCTTGGAAATGTAGATTTAAGATTTGAAGGTTACTTTTATACTTCGTGTAACAAATAGACATCTTGTCTCTCAATAAGAAATTGGATAGACCCTTAGTGGATGAAAGGTGGCTCTCTTATTTCCCTAAAAGCAAAGATAGGTTTATAAGCCCCTTATTCTCTGATCATTCCCCTATTTTTATATAAGATATGTTCCTAATTAAAAGATTAAATCCCCGTTTAGATTTAATAATCTCATAGCTTATATATAGGTTTTTTCTAAGGCATTGGCAAGAGGACTAACTAAACCTATGAAGGGATGCAAAGCATACATTTGTGCTCAGAGATTAAATTTAATCAAGGAAGAGATGAAGCAGTTTAAACTGAGAATTAACAAGTGTACCTTCCAAGTTTTGTAAATTGATAAAGATAAACTAATCAAGGTGTAGGAATAGTTACTTGTAAAGCCAAGAGATTAATGATGGATAATTACTTGTCTATATTTTTATACTTATATTTAATGTATTTTGCATGCTATTTAAGAGTTTTATAGTAGTTTTAGTACTTATTTTGCTTCAAGTATGTTTTCAAGTGATAATTGCTTTCATAAACCAAAAGGAGAAGCATTCAGGTGAATAGTGGCATGGAATGGAAGAATTAGAGCAATTTTGTAGATATACAATCTTGTATAATAATTGTGTAAGTCATTGTAAATGTATGGATCTTCAAAGAATAGTTCTTGCCGGTGTGAAGTTAAGCAATTGAATTCAAAGAGAGGCAATTAGATTCATCGGAGTCACCTAAAAATGAAGAGAAAAAAACACAAAAATAGCCTACATATCATTAGAAAGAAGATAAAAAATTATAAACATCGAGACTAGTTACATCTTTCTAGAATTTCCAAATCAAGGCTTTCAAGATGATTTATTATTTTCTTATTATGTTTCATTACGTTGTATTCTAAATCTCAACGGTTGTGTTTTGAATATGATTATGGATTGCTAAATCTGTATTAGGGTCTATTCTTAAATTTTTTTGTTTAACTTTTATCTTATTGAATGTAATATTACTATTTGTGATATTTTTGTGCTCACACTTGATAAAAAATCGAGAGATTGAATTAAGGTATTTGTTTTAAGTTACGCAATAAAAGTTGGTACCTTAATAGAATTACAAATATCATGTTGATAAAAATTAAAGAGAGATCTTAATTGTAAGTTAATCATCCTTAGGATTGTTTCAAATCCAATTGAGTAGTTAGGACTAGTTTTAAGAATTGAGAGATTTCAACTCAACTATTACCTATTTTAATTAGGATTACTGAACTAGATCTTGAGAAAGGGTAATCAAAATCTTTGGTTATTTAGGAATAAGCATGATTGAAGGTTCAAGGTAAAGGGAAGATAAAGTAAGAATATAATAATCCCTAAGTTTCCATTATTAAGTAATTTCGATTTTATTGTTATCTTAATTAGTTTAATTATCATTTTTTATTAGCTTATTTTAATTTTAGTTAATTCAATTTTTATTACCTTAAACAAAGTACGTTCAAATTGGTAACTATATCCAATCCTTATAGGATCGATGTCAGTTATATTACAATACACGACTTGTATACTTGTACTTTGTTTAAGGTAATAAAAATAAGAGATGGTAAACAATAGTTGTTTATAGACATCGAAAAGAAGTAAACAACAATCACCTTTAGAGATCAAAAGGGGGTGCTTGCTGTAGATTTAGTGACAACATTATAGGCTGAAGTAGTAACTTGCCAAATAATTGAACAACTTAAAGGTCACTTCTTTTAGCCTACTCAAAGCGATTTAGTATGGATGTGAACTATGCAGACAAGAAATCCATATTATAACTGATAGCTTCGTAATGGAAAACAACAATATGGAGCAACTCGATTTTATAGGAGGACAGTATGGCTAGGGAGGTAATAATCTCTACTCTAATAGTTATTATCTTGGGTGAAGAACCACCTAAAATTTTCTTATTATAAGAGTCCAAGAAATCAAATGAGAGCTCAAGCCTACTAAGATTTCAACATGATAGGGTCGGTTCAATCAAACTAAAGATGGATGTTAAGGAATGTGTTGATTTTCAAGTTCACGAGCTAAACTGAGACACAGAAGAGGATGGAAGCTTCATGCATCTTCCATTCACAATATAGAGGTTCAAGTAGGACAATTAGCCAATTCATTATCTACACAAAGTGTGGAAGTCTTCTGAGAAACACAGAATCAAATCCAAGGGAGCAACTGATAGCCATCACACTCAGGAGTAGGAAAGAGTTAGAAGAACCATCTAAAAAATAAGTTAAATCTCACCATGTAGAAGAGTAAGAGAAAGAAGAAAAGGATGAAGAGAAGAAAAAGGATACTCCTCATGTTCCTCCCCCCTTATATACACCAAAGATTCCATTCCCACAAAGTCTATAGAAGAACAAATTAGATTCTAATTGACTAAGTTTAGTGTGTCAATATTGAATTAATCTTAAGTGCACAAACAATTACAGATCGAATCCTACGAAGATAATGAATACTAGTAATTACCATTATCCTATTATCTAGTTTACGATTTGAGTGTTATTTTATAATAAAAATAATAATTAAGCAAATAAATAAAGTAGGAAACAATAGTGAGTAGAGAATAAAGAAAATCACTTAGGGCATACTTGGTTCATGGGATTGGAAGACATCAATGGGTTTAGGAATGAAAAAAGTCGATTCGTTATATATTACCATTGCATGAATAGAATTTTGATATATGAGTTTTAAGAATTCCTCCATGCCTCCCAAATATAAGAAGAATGAAAGTCATTCCTAAGAAAGACGCTAGTGTCACGGGCGTGGCAGATCACTGTCACAACCGTGAGAAAAGTGCCACAAACGTGACATAGGAGTGCATGAAACTTATTTTTGCTTTTTTCCTTTTTGTAGAAAAATAATATAATTAATTAGAATATATTAAAATTTAATATTAAAATTTGAATTTTTTAGCAAAACAATATAATTAATTAAATATCATTAATAAGAATATATTAAAATTAAATATGATTAATTAGAATATATTAAAATTTGATGTAAAATAAAATTTTAACAATTTTTTATTTTTAACAAAAAAATATAAATAATTAAATATAATTAATTAGAGTATATTAAAATTTGATAAAATTTTTAAAAAATTATTTCTTTTAGCAAAATAATATAATGAATTAGAATAGATTAAAATTAAATATAATTAATTAAATATTTATTAAAATTTAATATAAAAATATTTTATTGTTTTCCTTTCCTAGAAAAACAATATAATTAATTAAAATATATTAAAATTTGATATAAAACAAATTTTTAAACAAATTTTTATTTCTCAAGATTTTTAACAAACTAACCATTATAAATGCTAATGGTAATCATTCCTTGGTTCTATCCAACTACCATAATTATAATGATTATAAACATTCTCATTTTTCACTATATTCATTTCTATTCCTATTATCATTGTCCCATATGAACCAACTGCCCTGCTAAAAAATAATCAATATTAAGAATTAGTGCCTAGGTGATGAACCACCCTAAAATCAATAGATAATTAAACTTTTATTATACAATTATTTTATTCACTACCGGAGAATGAATATTCTTATCGTATTCTAATAACTCACTTGAAGCTACTAACAACTAATCTTAGGTTTATTAACTGAATCACTCCGGATATAAGATTGTTTTACCGATTTGAGAATTTTGTTATTAGGTTTGACCTTAATTTAAAGGATTTATGTCAACCTACTCTGAGTTTGCAATTAACTCCTTTCAATTATGGTAAATTTATTCATACATAGGATTTCTCAATCTCTATGCTATGAAATCAAATTATGTACCAATATTTCGATTCTATTATAACATATATTAAACATATAATTGAATCATAATAGATCAATCAAAGCAATTGTATTAAATAAAAAAACTAAAACATATTGTAGCACAAACTAGGGTTCATCACACCTAGATACTAAAGATGTTTAGTTACACATGATAGAAAACAAAATCAAACATAAATAGGAAGAAAAACGAATAAAAAGAAAAATATTCATAATTCTAAATCTCCCTTCTTTTCTGTCGACTATTCTTGCAAGGTAGAGGTTTGATGTTGTAATCTATTGGATTTGTTGATGATTTCTTCAAGTTTTCCATATCTTTAGATCAATATCACCCCTTCTGAACATTCTCTATGTCTGAAATCACCTATGTAAGTCTACTCCCTTATTTTCTCTCTACTCACATCTTTTTATAGTAAATTTTAGGATTCTACGAGATATATGGGTTTGTAATATACCATGTACACTCTAGTATCTTCAAAATTTGGAAATTTACATTGACTGTGAGACAAACATAGGCTCAAACATGACCTTGTATCTCTATTTTCCTTCAAATCTTTGTTTTATGTCGTGTTTTTATCTGAATTCTTCTCTTTTTGGCCTATGAAGGCAATTATAACCTATAAATGCATTTGGAGCAAATTAAATACAATATATATAATAAAAGTATGAAATATCAAGAAAAATACATCAGATACGAGTGTGAAATATCAAGAAAAAATACATCAGATACGAGTGTACAAATGTGCATCTGTAACACTTAGTCTTTTGTTTATCCTCGAGCAAACTCTAAACAAAATTATATATCTTATAACATCCATCCTTCATTAATCATGTGATACTGAATCAAATTAACATACAATTAGAAACAAATTATCCTAAAATTAACTTCTTAAGTCAATATTAATAGTAATTACATCGATGATCGCATTAAAATCAAAAGCATAAACCTTTACACCATCACCAAGATTACACTCAACACACTCAAGTGTTTAGGGTGAAAAATATCAAACTCTCAAATCAATGCATAGTAAAACTATTACCATATGCTTGTGTTATTGTCACTTCTCTGCCACTTATGTATAAACTAGAAGCAAAAATCAAAAGATCTTTATAGAGATTGCAATGGGAATTAGTTACGGTATGATTGCGATAATAAAGAGAGTTGAATTGAAGGAAATGTACTGAAGAGAAAATAGAAGAAACTTGTTTATAAATAAACAAGTCCTTTTATTGTAACTCTATTGATACCATATACTTATTCACAATTTTTCTTATGCTCATTTTTTATATCAATCAAAACAATAATTTAAGTATTTGCTATCCCAATTTAAAAAATAATGGACCTTTAAAGATTTTCAAGTTTCAAATAAGCACATGATGTAAATAATCATCAAGGTACAAAGCAATAAAAGGCTTCAAAGAAAAATAGGATAAAGGTTAATAACTGGGAATAATCAATGAAAAAGGCTTGGGCTCAACTTGGATATTCTTAAAGATAAATTTAAGGTAAGGTAATTATCAAAGAAATAGGTTAAAACAAACTATTGAATCTAAGTGTCTTTATTACTTTAAGGCTTCTAATGTAACAAATATGGTCTTAATATGCATAATAAAAACAAGTCATAAAATAATCCCACTATGCATGATAACACAAATGAAATGAATAAAAAAGCTTTAAAAGCTTTTAGGCTCAAAAGCTCTCGAAAAAAATAGGCATATGTGTGTAAATAGAAAGCAAATTTCATTCAACTTAACTTTCTCAATGATTACTAAAAATATGAATTATAAAAGCAAATTTTATTATAATTATTAGACTTTCTCAATGATTAATAAAAGTATGACTTATAAAAGCAAATTTTATTATAACTATTAGCCTATTGGATACTAATTCAAGTCCATATTCAATAATGAATTATAGTATTGATGGACAGGTGTCAGTTAAGTCAAAACATCTGTAACATCCTGTTAATCATGGTAAGTCTAAAATAGCGTACAAATGAGATAAATAAGAGATTAGAAAGGGTATTTCATGCTTGTGCATAATGTGGCATACACATACACTTGAATATTGATTTTTTGCATATTAAAATGATTGTACATGCATTCATTGAGTTATCCCAAGGTTTGAAAGGATCATGATGTAAATTGTGTTTTGATATGTCTTAAATTTTGGTATGATTGGATTTCAATTAGAAAATTTGGAATTAAATGTTATGGATTGGAAAATTGATAGATTAAAATGTACTTTTGGACTAGGAAAAATTCCAAGTGATAGGATAAATTGATTCATGAAAATTTTGGATGATTTAGCCTATAATTGAGTGACATTTGGTATAGTTAAATTAGTGACAAATGGACTAGTAATTAAATGACAAGTGGACCAATCTTGGAGTGACATATGGACTGATCAAAGGGTGAAAAATGGCAGCATAATGAGTGGATTAGTGGAAGCATAATTGTTGAACCAATGGCTAGCATGCTTTAAGACATATGGTGAGTTTACAAGTTGACACCTAGCATAATGATGGAGCAAATTCCAGCAGCAAAGTTTCAGTTGTTTCCCTCATCTTTCTCCATTGAAATTGCTCCAAATCTTCTCTCTATTTTGTTCTTAACCTAACTAAAGTTCTTCACGAAAATCACATCTAAATCCTTCACCAAATTGCCAAGAAAACTAGATGATTATGATCTTCATATTGTTATCTGAAAATCATCTTGTTTTTACCATAGGTTTATGTTGATTTTTCTTGCATAGAGACTTAGTTTAATATGAACTTTTGTGTTGGATTGGAAGCCTAATAGGTAAGTAACAATCTGAGCTTTAATTCATGTTAAATGGTATGAGAATGATACTTGAATTAGAATGAAATGAATGTGATATTGGTGAAGAAGAATTGCTAGAATATGTTAGCTATAGCGTTTTCACTAAACATCCTTTATTCTTTTTATTATAACTTCTTCTCCTGACATCCAAATGACCTGAGACTTAAACGAATAGACTCATAACACATTGTTCTTCATCTACACCAAAATTTATGAACATCTAAATCCATCCAGGAAAGACTCAGTGATAAATTTAGGATGAAAATGGTGAATGTGATGGAATATTGTTAACTGGAATGATTTCACTAATCATGCTTTGGTATTTTGGATATATTTTAATCTGTAGATTTCCAAATGAGATGATTCTTAATTTAAATTGAACTAGAGACATTTGGATACAATTTTTAAGAAGAAATTGAATTTGAATTCTATCCTTAAGGGTCTTGAAATTTAGCTTTAAATTGAGTCTTGGCTTAGGCTGTAGCAGTAACCGAGATAAAATCATATCCTATTGTTATCGAATAAAATTTATTGATGTAGGTCGAATCAGATAAAGTTTTCTTCACAAAATTTGTAGCTTATTCTCTTAGTTTTGAATTGTATAAATTTTGTAATTTTTAGATATTGTAATTAAGAGATATGAGTTGTACAACTTGAGTGCATGATCATGCACTGGCCAAAATTTCAAATGTACTTAGTCTATAATATATTGAGTATAACTTCTGGAATACTAAATCAAATTATATGATCTTGGTATCATTAGAAACTTAAGACATGGGAGAACAATTTTCTAGAAGGAAGTGTTATCAAATAACTTCACTTTCCTAATGAGAATAATTATACAAAGTAGACCCAAAAGTATGTGTTTATACAAATCTGGATTGATCAATTAAGTATCAATATATGAATGAATATTGTGACAAGAATAATGAGAAAGAACTTGGGATTGTCATGAATATGCGTTGTACATATTCTTATACATATATATGCATAAATGAGTACGTGTATTATTGTGTAAAATATTGATATGTATGTATAGTATGATATAAAGGAACACATTGAGTGCCACCATCTAGACATTACTGGGACTTCAAGGCAATTACTATCTGGATTGTATCATGAGTAACCTAGATGGTTTTATTTAATATTGTCTGTTAAATATTATGTTCTGAATGTGGATTGTTTGTATTGATTTAGGATATGAAGTTTTGAAGATTCTGATTTATGAATGTGATATTGAAGTGTTCCTGGAATGTGAAATTTGGTGAAATTATATTCTAAATGTGGATTATTTATACTAATTCTGGACATGAAGGTCCGAAGATTCTAACTTATGAATGTGATATTGAAGTGTTCTTTGAATATGAATTTGGTGAAAAAATGTTTCTCAACATGTTTGTTGAATGTCAGACTAAGGTCCAATGATAAATAGAATGGGATTGCGAATGGGAATGTTTGAAATGATGAATGGTTGAATATGAATGTGATCCATTTCATTCATAAATACATGATCAGATAATGATAGTTGTGACATAAGTAGCCACTGAATATGAGCTTAAAGGTTTAGAATGGGGTATAGAGCCAAAGGTTTGATATGTATAATGAGTCCTGTATCAGTAACGAGTAAGGGACGATATCAATGAGCTTGGTATCCCTAATAGATATGGGACAGTTTAGGCACTCAGTCACAACAACGTAATAATTGAAAGTGGGTCACACAAACATTACATATACACTTACTAAGTGTGTGTTTGACTGAGTGAATTATAATGTGGACATGTATTTGTATGAAAATGGGTATGTGAAGTAAATGATATGTGGTGCAATTTGCTAAATGAAAAGATTTTAAAGTATCTGCTTATATGATTTGTTATGTGATATGAATTGGGTGAACCATCGAGGATGGTTACATCAATGAGTTCACAAAACTCATCAAAATTATGACGTTGATTTTTAGGTTTAGAGGAGATATGCAGTTAGGCTAATTGGAGTATCGCCACTGAAATTAAATATGGACTAAGGTTTAGTATCAATTTGCACCTACATATCTCTTCAGTGATTTTAGTTTTGAATTATATTTTCTCAAATATTGTGCAATGTATGGGTGTAACTTTAAAGTGTAATACCAATTCTAGCAATTGATGTTTGTAAATGAAACGAACTTAAGTGACTACTGGGATTTTGATGATATGTATAATGAGAGTTAAAACTCTTGTGATTAAAAAGTTTATGAATAAAGTGGGCCTAATTTGATTATTGATTTCCACATACGCGTGCGATATGTTTTTTTAAAAAATACTTGTACTAAGTTTTGATGTTTAACTATTCTAGCATGCCATCCTTGGGAGCTTACGTACTCGGACATTACTTATGATGTCAAGTACGTGACTTATGAGAGTGGGATGCTACATTTTGGTATCAGAGCATATATTTAGTATCTTACATAGGCATTTTCAAAAAATGTGTCAAGTTATATGCATTTTAGATATGACTTAGCATGCAGTGGCAACCGATCCCTGATCTGAGTTATATTTACATGAGTCACGTGCATGAGCAATAAGAATGATGATTTATCAAAATATGAGAAATTAAAAGTTTGTGGATATCTAGAAATGAGAAATAGTATATGGTTAGATATGACAGATAAAGATTCAATGCAATTGTATTAGTGGATGTATTATTAAATATGACGTTAATATTGTACTGTGATGGTATATCCTCGAATGTGAAATAGATGTGAGTACATTGTCATAGACTGATTAAGGAAAGTAGATATATAAATATGAATGACGAGATTTAAAGTGTATAAGACAAGTTGAAAGAAAATAAAATTTTCTATGACCTTGAGAGGTTGAACTTAGACTTGAAATGATTGTTGGATAAATGTGATC
Source organism: Erythroxylum reticulatum (assembly GCA_025504915.1). Classification (NCBI taxonomy): domain Eukaryota; kingdom Viridiplantae; phylum Streptophyta; class Magnoliopsida; order Malpighiales; family Erythroxylaceae; genus Erythroxylum; species Erythroxylum reticulatum. Next base: position 23,696,119 of record JANSVA010000218.1, read on the forward strand.
TGAGTTATGATTTAGCATATGAATATGTTTGTGAAATTGAGATTGGAATTTCAGGATAATTATGCATCTATAATTATGAATTGATTGTGAACATACGTATGTATGACGATATAATGGTAATTGGAAGGTGAGATAATGATAGCAATATATGTAAAAATTGTCAAGGTTAAGTTTTGTGAGGACATATCTAATAGTGTGGTCATCATGATAGGTGAGAATGTTGAGCACATATGTTTTATATGTGTGGAAATGATATAGGAAGCAATCTATAACTTATTGAATATTTTTTAATCATAGTTCCTATAGTTTAAAGTCTAAGATGAATTAGAGTAATACATGAAAGTGTTTATAGTGATCAATCGGGGATATAGTGAGATTGTAAATGATGTTACTATGTGTCATGAATTTAACGAAAAGAAAGAAGGTCATAATCGTGGCATAGTCCCCACGATCGAGGACAGGTGTAAAAGGAGAAGTGTTGTCTATAATCAAATGAGATTATGGTATATTGAGCATAAGTTATTAATTGGTGAATTGTCATAAATACATCTCTAGATAAGATGTAATAATCTTGATGGTATATACTAAGGTATATGAGTAAATGAATATGCTTAATACTTCACTGAGCCTTATTATAAAGGATATTATGATTATATAATTTATGACAAAAATCAATTTTATTGAGATATTATGAATAGTTAAAATTGATTTTCTTGAGATACTAAGAATTATTGATAAGCAATGATGAAAACAGTTGATTGATAAAGATTACATGAACAGTATAGATGCTAGTAGCAAGAAACCTTCTTTTGAAGAAGAATTTCATCGAATTAGGTTAAGTAGACCAGATGGTTTACTTCTAAGAAAGAATGACGATGGAGCAACTCAGAAGTGAATGTTGGAGTCCCGTTTCTAACAAAGACTTAGGCATAAGGGGTAGAATATGCTACTGAGAGTGTATGCATTTTGTTTGATGTAAAGTATCTAACTACATGAGTGGATTCTTGAATTTGAGATGACACTATTGCTAATGTGAGGAGAACTTAGGTCCACACTATATTCTGTGTAAATATGTACAAGAGATATAAATTAGATCTGATGAATGTGTTACCAACATAGAAAGTTAAGATTGTAAATAAATTGAAATGTGTGGAGAAACTAGTATGAATGAACATACATTAGAATAAGTCAATATGAAATCAGAAGAAATCGAATGAAAGGAGAAAATCATTCAAGAAAAGAAGCCAATTGGGAAACTGAAAATAACATACGATAATATTACCTCATTGAGGAATTAGTTACTTAAGGAATTATGAGAACTAATCATGGACACATAGAGTTTTGGCTACATATGTTTAAATTAACAATGCCCCTGACAATATAATGGCAATAAAGAATAAAGTGTCCAAATTTTACTTGGATTAATAAGTGACTATGATCATAGATGATATATTGAATGTATTCGAAAAGTTAAGAAGAATATTTTGAATACTTGAGGAAATCTTACATATTATGAAGGTAAAAACAATTATATGCCAAGTTCCATAAAAGTGAATCTTAGCTAAATGATGGGTTGTATAGTATTTGAACATGGCATATTAGGAGACCCAAAGAAAGTAGGGTTAATGATGAAGTGAGTATTTACAAGGAATATATAAGAGATTCAAAGTTTTCTAGAATTAGCTAGAAATTGGACACTACTAGAAGTTTTAAAGGGTTTTTTTTACTGATCTTAGCCCTTTGAAAAAATATTTGAGGGAAAACATGTAAATCTTATGGATTGATGAATGTAAAAAAAAAATAGTTTTGAAGAATTATAACACCAATGCTAATCATATTGTTTAGATTTGGATATTATATAGTATATAATGAGGATTTTACACCAGAGATTAAGATGCAATCTGTTGTAACATAATAAAGTGATTTTGTATGCATAGAGACAATTAAAGTCTCATTAGTTGATTATTTGATACATTATTTGAAACTTGCTACAATATTTGTACAGTGAAACATTTCGGATCTATATATAAATATACAGATCATTAAAGTTAGAGATAATTATTGAATTTGAAAGAATTGAATATGAGACTGAGACAGTGGATAAAGGTACTAAAGGATTATGATTGTATAAATGAGTACTATCCTAGTAAAGCTAGTGTGTATCTGATGCATAAATAGAAAATTCAATGTAGGAATACCATAAATTCAGATATTGAGGTTACCAAACCTAGTGCAATAAAGAACATAGAATGTCAACTTAAATTTGGGGCAAAATGAAGTATTATTAACTACATTGAAATTTAAAATCAATTTTGCATGAATAGATTAGCAAAGCCTAAAGTGAGGATCCAAAATTGTGAATCTTATTAAAGAATTGGAAATGAATCTTAATTTTGAATTTGGATAGGAAAAATGATACCTTGTGATTGAAATAAGAAGTATGTGTATAAGATAAAGATGACTGAGTTAAAGATTGTTAGAGTAAGCACAAATAACAACCTATGTTGTACATCCTAGTAGGAATACGATAAAATAATGTTTGATGACTAAGGATGTAAAAACAAGTGACTACATGTATGAGTTGCCAACAGTCCTAACTGTTGGAGATATGTTTAAAGCTTATATTTTGGAGTTCATAGGAACATGAGATCAATGTATAGTTCTAATTGACTTCAAGCATAACAAGCATTATCATAGTGATATCATTAGAATATTGAAGGTGTTATACGACAAAAAAGAGTTGATTGCCCTTACATTGAAATAAAAAGGCCTAAAAATAGTAGAAGGCCAGAATTAATTCAAGATATTATTGGGAAGTGAAATGGATCTGTATTAGAAATTAAGTGACTCAAGAAAGACAGATGAATTAGGTGGATCAACATCGATGATATGGATTATAATAAGATGGACATAAGAGTTAAGTGTATTAACATTGAAGAGATGTGAATTATTAAGTCAAAAGTAAAATGTTTCTCAGAGTATCGCCTTGGCGAGTTGTGTTGAGGCTAGGTAAAAAAGGCAAGTTGAGATCTAGGTATATTGGTCCTTATGAGATCATTGAGAGGGTAGGACCTTTGGCATATAAGATAGCCTTGCCTAATGAAATGTCTCAGTTGCATAATGTGTTTCATGTGAGCATGTTAAAAAGATACAAATCTAATCCAACACATGTGTTATCGGCTCAAGGTATTGAGGTTACTAATAATCTAAGCTATGTGAGGACTCAATCAAGATAATGGGTTATAAGACAAAGCAGCTGAGAAATAGAGTAATTCCATTGGTGAAAGTCCTTTAGAGAAATCACTCGACTGAGGAAGCAATTTGGGAAATGGAGGATCATATAAGGAAATAATATCCCCACCTATTTGACCAATCATGTAAGAATTTTGAGGACGAAATTTCTAT
>JANSVA010000218.1:23703516-23716577 GCA_025504915.1 Erythroxylum reticulatum
GTGAAAGAGTCTCATTTTTGGTTCATCTTCTTCTAGGAAAATCTCCTCCAAACATTTCTTCTCCTTTCCCACCAAAGGATTTTGTTAACCTAGTTTTCCTTGAAGAACAAGCGGTAAATAAAATTGGTTGAGGATACAACAATAGATTGCTAAAGGAAAAGATTCAAAAGCAAAGGATTTGGATACAAGAAGAAGGAGAGGGTAGCGCAGCGAGGATTTAAAGCTGTAGCAAAGGAGTCGATAATACTCTTCATGTTGTTTATGTTTTTATTATCTTTATACCATGTCATGTATGGATTGGCAAGGTGATTTAGATTTGTTGCTTTCACTTGAAAAATGATTTCTTAAAAGTTTTGAAATCTACCGTTTCTCCAAATATAGCATGCTTTCTTTTTCCGATCCAACAGAGAGATCATCGAGAGATAGAGGAAGAGAAGAGGAGAAGAAGTTGACTTGAAGTTCTTCCTAGATCAGGAGGTTTCCTGCGTTGCTGCCTCCTGTTATACACTTTATATTGTATTTCCTATTCTTTTTAGTTTTATTACTATATAGAATTGGATTGAATAGTTAATGATAGAATCTATAATGAGAGCGTGAATCGAATGAAAAATGATTAAATTGGACTAACAAGGGTTAGGTGATTTAATAGAAACTAGAATTAAATTAGATCGATAATTTTTACATAGCGAGATCTTGTATAAGTTTCTAATAATTTTTCAGAGAACTTTAGAACTAATTAGATTTTTGGAGAGGTTGTGAATTGAGAGATTCCAAACTCTATAATTTGAATAGGTTTTATGATTTAAGGTTAATGATTATAACTCGAGAGAGTGTAATCAACCCTAGGATAGGCTAGAACCAACAGTCCAATAATTCATAATTAGTTAGGTTAGCATTAAGGATATGTAAAATTCCCTTTCTCTCAATTGGTAATTTCCTTTGGTTGATTCTTCAGTGTGTTTTAAATTGCTTAATAATTGTATTTTCCTGTTTGATTCTTAATTTGATTGATTAAATTAAATTCTCATATTATTTTTATTGCATCTTGAATTTCTGTTATTTGTTTATGGCCTTAGATTTTAGGATTAGATTAGTTGGGATCAGCACCTTTGGTGCTACACTAATGAACTGTGCACTTGCGGATTATTGATGGTTAATAATTAAAACTTACACATAATTGAGACCTAATAAATTTTTTCGCACTATTGTCAGGGAGGTGATTAGTTTAGTTCTTTCGTTTAAGCCATTTTAGTTACTTTTTAGTTTCCATTCTTTCTTTTTATTTCTGAATCTTTGCTCTTATATAAATACAAGAGTGAGAAGTTTGAGTCATGAAGCTGAAACTTTTCAACTAGATATCACTCAATTAGAATGATCAATTAGGAAAGCTTAACATGAAGAAGAAGAGAAATTGCAAAAGCAATAATGACTTAGGAATTTCAATGGGATTTGGATGACGGAACTAACTAAGGATAACCTTAAATTGTATGAGACCAGGGTTTAATGCAGCCAACCAATGAGTAGCTAGGCCACTTGTACAAGAAGCCTTTTAAAACCATCCCTCATAAAAATGCTTCAATAAATTGTAGAATTCTATGGAATAACAAATAAGGATCCCAATGCACATATAGTAAATTTCCTTAAAATTTGTGATACTTGTTGGTACCATCAGATGTCCGAGGATGTGGTAAGAATTAGGATTTTCTGTTTTACACTAAGAGATAGAGCAAAGGCTTAGTATCACTCCCTCAACCCATCCAATGTCACTACTTGGGATCAACTAGTTCATGCCTATTTAGACAAGTATTTTCCCCTTACCAACAATATGAAGATTATTTAGTATATTACTAACTTCTAGCAAAGTGATAAGGAATCGATCTATGAAGTATGGGAATGAAATAAAGACTTACTATGAAAACTCCCTCATCTTAACTTGACTTCTTGTTGCAAACATTCTATAATGGAGAAACCCCACATATGAGAGGCACGATTGATGCAGCTTCAGGAGGATCACTGGTAAGAAAGATGGTAGATGAAGCAAAAGAGCTAATAAAGGAGATGGCGAGTAATAGCTGCATATAGATGAATGAGCGGATTAGATAACCCACTACCTTCTGAGAAAAAAAAAGGAATTGTAGTTGTTGATCAAATGACAGAGATGTAGGCAAAAATTGACAATGTAACTAAAAAACTCAATAACATGAAGACTTTATCCTTAACTTTTGTAAAAGTCATGCAACTAAAGTGTGAACTTTATGGATAGATGGGCTATGATACTATGGACTGCTTCTTAACGAAGGACAACTATCTAGAGCAAGTTAGTTATATAGGAGGTCAATATAGATGAGGAAGGGGAAATAATCCCTACTCCAATACATACAATGTTGGACGAACTAGTAGGTCAACTTGAAAGTAAGTTCGAGCAAGTCACTAAGAACCACGCCTCTTTAATACATAATCTGGAGGTCCAAGTAGGTCAACTAGTAGAGGTAATTTCTACTTGAAATACAACAACACTTCCAAGTAATATCTAATCTAACCCAAAGGAAAGGATCGTGGCCATTACTCAGACCAAGGAAAAGCAACTCGAACATACAAAAGAAGATTGGGACAATGGAGAAGGACAACCAAATATGGAATTCCTTCTAAGTGAGCTCGTAATTAAGCCAATTGAGGAACCTCGACCTAAATTTTTATACCTTATTCTATCTCAGCAGAAGTCAAATTCAAGTAAGGTGACAAGGAATTATAAGGAGGATGAATTAAACAATGATGAGTATATAATAGAATAATTACAAATGAAGCTCACACTAAGGGAATCAATCAAGAAGAAGGTTAAGGAACTCATAGCAGAAGAAAACCTTAATATAACACAGAAGAAAGAGGACCTCGAGAATTTTTACACTCATTGCAATATCAATAGAGTTAAAATAGACAGGAAATTCATATATTTGGGAGTGACCATTAATATGATGCCCTGTATCTTTAGTTAGAAATTAGGTTTAGAAGAGTTAGAACTCCACTACAATGCTAATGAAGACGGCGAGCAGAGCAGTTCATCGACTGAAGGGCATTATTAAGGATGTGTAAGTATAAATCGATATATTTAGCTTCCCTACAGACTTCTTTGTATTAGATATTGAATTAGAATTTTTGGCTACTACTCGCTCAATAATTGACATTGATGAGGTGAGCTAACTCTAAGGGTCGAAGAGCATCAAATAACCTTTACTATATCGAAGAATGATAATAGTTCTCTCTCACTTCCAACTAACATCAAAGAAGCCAAACCTCGAGGAAAATAAGAAGATATTGAGGATCCTGGGAATGCACTTAGAAAGAAACGATCATGGAGGAGAAAGCAAAGGAAGGTGAAGTAGAAGGAAGATGGAACCTAGGGCATGGTAGCTCATGTACAAATTGTAAGATCAATGATTATGATACCATTGTTGATTCATTTGAATCACTTTGAGCACAAAAAGAGCATCGAGCTACCAACATTAAAAGAGGCATTACATGGAAGGCAACCTATGGATTGTTAATTCCATTATTTCCTTTGATGTTTAGATAATTTGAATTATGTAGTTAGGTTATTTCATTTCCAAATAAGGTCGAAAAGGCACAGGACTTCGATATGAGTTATATGATCGAGGAAGTAAGCAAAAAAAAGAGGTGAAAGAGCTATAGAAGTGATAGGGTAAGCAAAAAAAGAGGTGAAAGAGCTATAAAAGTGATAGGAAGGGACCTTGGGAATGTGTACAAGGACAAAAGAAGAAAAAAATTATAAAATCAGTTGACTAGCCTACGGTAGAGTAAAACTATTCGTGCAATTTTCAGCAAAATTTTTTTCCATTTCACCCTTCCTTCACCTATATATTGATTTCGTACTTGATTTTTTCTCTCATTTTCATTTTAACTTTATCTCTCTAACTTTAGAACCACTAAACACTCTCACTTCTCTCTAACAAACTTCCAAATTTCCACTTTATTCCAACTTCCACCTACTTGCAGTCCATTATGCCGCGCATTAAGCAATCAATAAAGCACAACCAATTATTGGGAAGTAATCAAGTCTAAGACTGAGTGCAAAGGAATAGGGAAGCAAATTTTAGATTACGAAGGAGGAAGGTATTCGATTCCAATCACTTCGTGTCAAACAAATAGTAATCCCGAAGAAACTGACTCCAAGTATTTTCTAAATCAGTAGGTTTCCCAATGTCGCTGCCTCCTGTCATCCATTTTAGATTATATTTCCTATTATTTTTAGTTTTATTATTATATAGAGAATGTTCTAGAATGTCGAGGATGTTCTAAACTAACATACGAAATTTTATTCTTAAATTAATGAAAATCTGATTATTTGTGTGTTTATTGGATATTATTTTTGTTTGTTTATGTTATTCTATAATTCGATAATAAACTAAGAGGGAGAATCAAATGAAAAATGATTAAATTAGACTAAAAAGAGTTAGGTGATTTAATAGAAACCAAAATTAATTTAAATCAATAATTTAGACGGAGTGAGATCTTATATAAGTTTCTGATAGTTCATTAGAGAACTTTAGAACTAATTATGGTTTTGGATAGGTTAGGAAATGAGAGATTGCAACCTCTATAATGTGATTATGGTTTATGATTTAGGGTTAATAGTTATATATTGATAGAGAGTAATTATCCCTAGGATAGTCTAGAACTAACTATCCAATAATTCATAATCAGTTAGGTTAGCATTAAGGATAGATAAAATTCCCTTTCTCTCAATTGATAGTTTCCTTCGATTAATTGATGGGTATGTTGCAAATTGCTTAAAAATTATTACTTTGTGTTTGATTCTTAATTTGATTGATTGAATTAAATTCTCGTATTAGTTTTGTTACATCTTGAATTTTTGTTACTTGTTTCTAGCCTTGGATTTTAGGTTTAGATAAATTCCCTCCTCGTAGGATCAACACATTTTGTACTAGCTAACAAATCATGAACTTGCGGATTAACGAGGGTTAATAATTAAAAATTACACACAAGCAAACCCCAATCAGCTATGAAAAAATAAATATATAAACTAGGCAAATATATAAACTTTCTATAGTAATGGTGCCAAATTTCGATACGTTCCATTAGGCATACAAAAATTAAACCCTTATTTTAATTTTGATTTTATTAATCTATTAAGATAAAGAAAATAAGGCTTAATTAACTAATTTAGTTTATCTATTATAATACTGCTAATAAAAACAACATCCTATTAATTTCACTCACACAAAAGGATTTTCATAACCAAATATAGGCATCATCAATGCTCATATAATTTCCTCTTTGAACACATTAGTTAGATACAACATTAAAACTTAAAAAATAATATTATAACACATTCTTAGAACCACAAAATTAATATTCAAGACCTAGAAACTATTTTCTTTATCACTAAGTCATAATCATCCAAAATTTATATCGTTGATTTTATTAATGGTGAAACAAAGTAGTACAAATCAAAAATTTTAGTTTAGAAAACATATATACATACTTCATTAACGGCTCAATTTGTTTCTAATATCACAGATCTTCTATGCAAGTATGTTTTTACAACTCAAAATACCTTACTATCACAAATACGAATTTTCAGAAACAAACAAACTTTCAACTTCTTTCAACCAAACTCTGAAGTTCTCTTCTAGATTTGGTTTCCTAAAAAACTAAGATCTAAATGATCACTTAAACATAGATTAAAGAAAGTAAAAAATTTAAAAATATTTGATTTCAAGAAGATAAAAAGTAAGTTGCAATGTTAATGACAAATCATACACATTTCATCTCATTTTACTCAATAACTATTCTACCATTCAAGTAAACATAAAAAATAATCAAATTTATATAACTACATGTTAAATTATCACTTGTGTCAATCAATACTCATAGATTTTATGGTTTAGGTATAATCATCTAATGGAGTAATTTAAGCTCAATCTAAAATATGCATATATAAACTTAAAATTTCCCATGTTCAAGTTGAATTTATAGTGTAACGCCCTAACATATACCCTAGAAGTATTATAGTATGTCTAGGGTGTATTAAGAAGTGAACATAATGAATTAAGTGCATCATTTTAAGAGACATTATAGTACTTAATGTAAAAGAGATGGTTTAATGGATAATTTGTTTGTTTTGGCATGGACATTCATACTTAGATCTGAAATATGTATGGAAATTTTTAATATCTTTACTTGGATTTATGAATTTGATGTGAGGGGAATTGGTGAAAGAAGTATCCCATTTTCTTATGGATTTTTTTGGTTAAATTGGATGTGTTTATGTGTTGCCCTTGTATGATAAGAATGAAGTTAGTTAACTTGGAATGCGTACCTCACTGAATGGATAGGATCCACTGAATATGTTTCTATAATTTGTCCATATATTGCCCTATAGACCTTCAAATTAGATAATTTCAGTTTGAGATTAAAGTAGAAACATAGATATAAAACATTTATAAAGGAACTAAAATCTAATTCTACTTTAAGGGTTTTGAATTTTATTTTGAAGTTGATTTCTAGCTATTGTCCTTATTTTTGAATAGCCTATAGTTTTTGGAGTATAACTCCCAATATAGTTAGCCAAATTTCATGAAATTTATGCCATTAGAAACCTAATACATAAGGTAATGAAATAAACTAATAAGATTATGGTCTAATATGGGAATTAAACGAATAAGAAGGACCAACATGCAATTTTCCTAATGTCAACTCATGGACCAATAAGATTAAAGCATGTGTGTCCAACAGAATTGTAGCACATGGTCTAATAGAATTGTAACATATAGTCCAACAGAATTATAACACATGGTCCAATATAATTTTAGCACATGATCTGATAGAATTGTAACACATGGTCCAATGCGATTATAGCATATGGTCCAATGGGATTGTGACATATGGTCCAACAGGAATGAAACATGCGTCTAAGATTAGAAAATTCTTGAAAAGGCATATGGAGAGGGCAGATGGATGACACTTTGATGTCTTAAATTCAGATTTTTCTCCTTTCCATTTCATCTTCTTCATCCCATTTCATTTTTCATGTAAGAAATCAGGCCAATCTTAGGTGGAAATAATATGTAAAAGCTAAGGATTTTCTCATCACCTTTATCTCCAATCTTAGGTGGAAATCAAGGTAAAAGTTATGGATTTTCTCTTCACCTTTATCTGTTCTTACTTTGCTTATGAAGGAATGAAATTACAAGGTTAGAAGTGGGATTGAGAGGTATATTTTTAGTGTTTCCATTTAGTGAGTCAAGCAAAGCCAAAGTGGAAGGGAAGGAAGGGCATTAGAAGACCTACTTTGCCAATTTTGAGGTTTAGGACTTCACTTAGTTAATTTCTGTATTTGTCTATATTTGATTGTCCAAAAAGATTCATTTGGATGTGGAATGGTTTTGGAGATGATGATTTGGTGTTATTTTGGCGTTAACTTGCATAGAATTGGTTGAATATGACAATAGATTATCATATAGTGGAATTCTGTCAAGGATTTGTTAAACCAGTAACATTATTTAGGTCATAATTCAACCTACAGAACTCTAAATTGTTTGAATTCAGCTGCATATAAAACCTAAGACATAGAGATAAACATCCGTAGAAGAGACTCTTACTTAGTTCTGTTAGATTAGAAATAAAATGTGCAAGATTTGGTTAAACTGTAGATTTCAAATTTTTTTTGAAATCGAAACACAGCGGAAGCAATATAAGCAAATCAGCATGCCAAGCCACACATGGTACAGTATATGAAAAATAATTATCATACAAACAATATGGAGATTATATTACCAACTCATTTGTTACAGCTTTAACTCCTCGTTTTGTTATCCTCTTTTTCTTCTTATATCCTCTCCTTATTATAGCCTTGATTAGGAATCCTTTCCTCTGTCAATATATCATCTCCTTGTTGTTGTATCCTCAACCAATTTGATCTACCACTTATTCTTCTAGGACAACTTGGTTAACAAAATCCTTTGGTAGGAAAGGAGAAGAAATGTTTGGACGATATTTTTCTTATGAATTATCTAAATGTGTCGATGGCTTAGATGGAATGAAATTGAATTAATTTTTGACATAATCTATTAGGTTATGAAGAGACATTAGCTCGTGAAATTAGTGATCTAGTTTCTTTAGCTAAATATGCAAGTTAATTAGGATTTATTATTAGTTTATAACCTTATAAGTTTTCACATTCATTCATAATTTTAGGTCTTTCGAATAAAGTAACTTTGTTAGTACTTTTCATGAAAATGATTAGCTATAGTAATAAGGTAGGCATTAAATAAAAAATATTTATAAATTTTAAATAAGTAACTATTCTGCTAACCTTCAGGTTATGAATAGAGCTAGTAGCCAGTTAAGAACGTGATGTAACCAAGTAACTAGATCAACACTCATTACAAATGTGTGCCTTCGTGTCAAAAGGCTATAATGACTTTCCAACCAAGCAACTTAATAAAAACCTAATACATGTAAAAAGATTAGGTTTATGTCCACAAAAAGTAATAAAAAGGTTTCAAATAAAGCCTATCGAAATTGTAAGTAACTTAACTTTTCATAAAATCGTATCTAGGAGTAGTTATGGAGTTTGAATGACCAAATAATTATTAATGTGTGTGTACAATTGTAACATTTGGGTCTTGATTAATATGTATATTTAGTCTAGTACTCCTAGATACGGATATTGAACGTTAACAATTTGGAATAACTAGAATGATTATGTTTAAAATAAAACTTGTTTGATGAACTTGAAGCCATTGTCTCATTATTGCATTATGTGCTTTGTGATTTTTTATTGTTTTTTTTTTTTTTTGCTTAAGGACAAGAAAACATTTAAGTGTGGGGATCGTGAAAAGTGTAAATTGTTTCATGTTTTAGGGAATAGTTTGATATGTGTTTAGTAGTTAATTCAATCATTTAGTATATATTTAGGTTAGAATTGTGTTATCTTGTTCATTGTTTATGTTTTATGGGTTAGAACAATTTTTTGAGCTTAAATATTATGTTTTTAAGATACCTTGATGTGTCTGCTAGTGTTTTAGGGTCAAAATCATTGAGCGGAGAAGTTTTGGAGACATTCGGGCCAAAATAATAATCCACAATCGCGGTATGTCAGGCCACTATCGTGACAAAAGCTTCAGATTTGGCCCATGATTATGGCCTATATTCCACGATCATAATGGAAGCCTTAAGAATGGCAACACGATCATGCCCTGTGTTGGGAAAAAACTGAAGAATGTCAAGTTTTGATGGATTTTTTGACCTTTCAGACCCTAAAAAATCCTAGGGTTACCTAAAAACACAAGAGGATATAAAAAGAATAGAAAGAGGTACATAGACAAGGTTTTTGCATCAGCCACCTTGAGAAAACCTAGAAAGAGATCATCGAGAGATACAGGAAGAGAAGAAGGAAAAGTAAAGAGGAGAAACTAACTCGAAATATTTTCTAGATCAAGAGGTTTACCAATGTCACTGCCTCCTGTCATCCATTTTAGATTGTATTTCTTATTCTTTTAAGTTTTATTATTATATAGAATTGGATTGAACAATTGATGATAGGATCTAGAATGTCGAGGATGTTCTAAACTCACATTTGGAATTTTATTCTTGAATTAATGCGAATCTAATTGTTTATGCGTTTATTGGATATTGTTTTTTATTTATGATATTATATAATTAGATAATAAAATAAGAGGGTGAATCAAATGAAAAATGATTAAATTGGACTAAAAAGAGCTAGGTGATTTAATAGAAACCAAAATTAAATTAAATTGATAATCTATATGGGGAGAGATCTTATATAAGTTTTCGATAGTTTATTAGAGAACTTTAGAAGAAATTAGGGTTTCGGATAGGTTATGAATTGAGATATTCCAACCTCCATAATTTGATTATGGTTTATGATTTAGGGTTAATGGTTAGAAATTAAAGGAGAGTAATTATCCCTGGGATAGTCTAGAACTAGCAATCTAATATTTTATAATTAGTTAGGTTAGCATTAAGATAGATAAAATTCCTTTTCCCTCAATTCGTAATTTCCTTCAGTTAATTATTGGGTGTGTTGCAAATTGCTTAATAATTAGTATTTTGTGTTTGATTCTTAATTTGATTGACTGAATTATATTCTCGTATTAGTTTTGTTACATCTTAAATTTCTATTATTTGTTTATGGATTTAGATTTTAGGATTAAATAAATTTCCTCCTCATAAGATCAACACCTTTGGTACTAGCTAATGAACTGTGCACCTGTGGATTATCGAGGGTTAATAATTAAAACTTACACACAACTAAACCCTAATTAGTTATGAAAAAATAAATAAACTAGGAAAATATGTAAACTTTCCACAGTAATGAGCCTTAATTAACTAATTTAGTTTATTTATAATAATACTGCTAATAGAAACAACATCCTAGTAATTTCGCTCATACAAAAGGATTTCATAACAAACTATAAGCATCATCAATGCTTATATAATGTCCCATTTGATCACATTAGTTAGATACAACATTAAAACTTACAAAACTAATCTTATAACACATTCTTAGAACCACACAATTAATATTCAATACCTATAAATTATTTTCTTTATCACTAAGTGATAATCATCCAAAATTTATATTGTTGAATTTATTAATGGTGAAACGAAGTCATACAAATCAAAATTTTCAGTTTAGAAAACTTATATGCATACTTCATTAACGACTCAATTTGTTTCTAATATCATAGATCTTCTATACAAGTATGCTTTTATAACTCAAAATACCTTACTATCATAAATGTGGATTTTCTGAAAGAAACAAAATTTCAAATTCTTTCAATCAAACTTTGAAGTTATCTTCTAGATTTGGTTTCCTAAAAATCTAAGATCTAGATGGTCACTTAAACATAGATTAAAGAAAGCAAAAAATTAAAACATCTTTGATTTCAAGAAGATAAAAAGTAAGCCACAAAGTTAATGACAAGTCATACACATTTCTTCTCAGTTTACTCAATAACTATTCTATCATTCATGTAAAGATTTAAAAAAAATCAAATTTATGTAACTATATGTTAAATTATCACTTGGGTCAATCAATACTCATGGATTTTATTATGGTTTAGGTATAATCACCAAATGTAGTAATTTAAGCTCATTCTAAAATATGCATATATAAACTTAAAATTTCTCATGTTCAAGTTGAATTTATAGTGTAACACCTCAACATATACCCTAGAAGTATTGTAGCATATCTAGGGTATATTAACAAGTGAACATAATGAATTAAGTGCATCTTATTAAGAGACATTATAGTACTTAATGTAAAAGACATGGGTTAATTGGTAATTTGATTATTTTGGCATGGACATTCATACTTAGATGTGAAATATGTATGGGAATTTCTAATATGTTTGCTTGGATTTATGAATTTGATGTGAGGTGAATTGGTAGAAGAAGTATCCCTTTTTTTGTGGAATTCTTGCGGTTTAATTGGATATGTTTTTATGTTGCTCTTGTATGATAAGACCGAAGTTAGTTAATTTTGAATGCGTACCTCACTGAATGGATAGGATCCTCTAAATAGATTTTTATAATTTTTCCATAGATTGGCCTATAGACCTTAAAATTGGATACTTTCAATTGGAGATTAAACTAGAGACATAGGTATAAAACATTCATGAAGGAACCGAAATCTGATTCAGCCTTTTAAGGTTTTAAATTTTATTTTGAAGTTAAGTTCTAGCTATTGTCCTTATTTTCTAATAGCCTATAGTTTTTAGGGTATAAATCCCAATATGGTTAGCCAAATTTCATGAAATTTATGCCAATAGAAACTTAAGACATAGGGCAATGAAATAAACTAATAAGATTATAGGTTGATACGGGAATTAAATGAAGAAGAAGGACCAATATGCAATTTTCCTAATCTCAACTCTTGGACTAACAAGATTAAAGCATATGCGTCCAACAGAATTATAGCAAATGGTCCAATAGAATTATAACACATAGTACAATAGAATTGTAACACATAGTCCAATATAATTTTAGCACATGACTTAATAGAATTGTAACACATGGTCTAATGGGATTGTAACATATGGTCCAATAGGATTGTGACACATGGTCCAATAGGATTGAAACATATGTCTAAGACTAGAAAATTCTTGAAAAGGAATATGGAGAGGGGAGATGGATAACACTTTGATGTCTTAAATTCAGATTTTTCTCCTTTCCATTTCATCTTCTTCATCTTATGATTTTTCATGTAAGAAATCAAGCCAATCTTAGGTGGAAATCAAGGTAAAAGTTAAGAATTTTATCTTTACCTTTATCTCTTCTTATTTTGCTTATGAAGGAATGAAATTATAAGGTTAGAAGTGGGATTGAGAGGTATATTTTTAGTGTTTCTATTTAGTAAGTCAAGCAAAGCCAAAGAGGAAGGGAATGAAGGGCAATAGAATACTTGCTTTGCCAATTTTGAGGTTTAGGACTTCATTTAGTTAATTTCTGTATTTGTGTATATTTGAATGCGTAAAAAGATTCATTTGGATGTGGAATGGTTGATGGGATGATGCTTTAGTGTTAACTTGCATAGAATTGGTTGAATATGACAAGAGATTATCATGTAGTGGAATTCCATCTTGGATTTGTTAAACTAGTCACATTGTTTGGGTCATAACTCAACTTATAGAATTCTAAATTGTGTGATTTCAGTTGCATATAAAACTTGAGGCATAGAGATAAACATCTCTAGAAGAGACTCTTACTTAGTTCTGTTGGATCGGAAAATAAAACATGCAAGAATTGGTTAAATGGTAGAATTCAAAACTTTTTTATGAAAACACAACAGAAGCAATATAACTAAATCAACATGTCAAGCCACATATGATACGATATATGGAAAATAATTATCATACAAATAAGATGGAGATTAAATTACCAACTCCTTTGCTACAACTTTAACTCCTCACTATGTTATCCTCTCCTTCTTCTTGTATCCTCTACTTGCTATAGTCATGTTTAGGAATCCTTTCCTTTGTCAATCTATCCTCTCC
>JANSVA010000218.1:23716677-23735123 GCA_025504915.1 Erythroxylum reticulatum
ATCGGGACTCCAAGATAGATAAAGACTTTTGTAATGAAGTTAATTCAGGAATTTTTGTATTTTAGAATCATATCAAGCATAAGCATCAAATTGTATCATATGTATTTTGTATTTTGAAATGAGATTGTATAAACTTTATTTGAATTCTTTAATAAAATATGATTGGATTCTACTTGTGATTCTCAAAACTTTAATTGTTTGATGTTTGATTGTTATGGGCACGTCACCCTTATGGGCCGACGGGCTTTGTTATATCTTCGAATATTTGGGTTACAAAAACGGGGTCCAACATCCACCTACTTACAATCCAGTATGTCGTGCATTAAATAGTCAGTGATGCACAACCAATCATTGGGATGAAATGAACTCTCAGGCCAAGGACGAAGGAACCACGCGGTAGATTTCGGAGCACCCTTCCTAATCGACACAGAGGAGGAAGGTGTTTGTTTTCAATCCTTTAATGTTAAACAAATAGTAGTCTTGAAATATTTTGATTTTGATACGCTTGATAGGCTAGAGTTGCAAGATAAGGTAAAGAATCTAGCAGAAAGAATTCAACAAACCAAGGTTACACACTTCCAATATCCTGTCTACTAGGAGCTCACTCTCGAATTCTTCACTTCCCTTTATTTCAAACTTAGTAACCCTAAGGAAATATGGTTTAAGTTGTGGGGATGAACTTATGAGCTAAACATTGAAATCATGTGTGATATTTATGGTTTCCTCAAATCTTCCATTATCAATCAGCATGATGATTTTTGTGCTTCTCGCTATTGGAATGAGCTCACTAGGTTAGAGTGATTCAATGTTAAGAATGACCACAACAATATTATACAAACCCATGAGCATTTGTTATTTCTTAAAGTCATATGTCAAATGGTTTTTGATAAATCAGAAACCAACAAGTCCTTAGCAAAGGAATTTCCCTGTTGTGGTGCATAGATCACAGTATCCCAGTGTGCACCTCCACATAGATGTTGAGTGCTATTATTACGACTCTACATAAAAGGAGCAACAAATTGGATATGGGGTACTTGGTTTTTACCATTGCTGACTACTATGGCATGGATGGTAGTGGTTTAACCATCTCCCTCTTGGGTTTTCTAAATCATCATCACTTATGGCGTGCTGAAATCCTAAAGTCCTATAACATGGAACTCTAAGACATCATCCAAAAGACTCATATGAAGATCAAGGCTAGTCAAGCGAGCTCTAGCATAATGCCGCCTTAACAAGTAGAAGAGGAGTCAACTAGCGAGGGGTCCGAAAAGGAAGAAGACACAAAAGAAACTAGTTGGAAGAAAGTGTTTGATGCAATCTCTGCAACACCAAGGTAATTACTGATATATTTGTGAAGAAATCTAAAAGGATGAAGGAGATGGCTCGAACACAACAATTTTAGAGCTAAGATATACGCCGAATTCATCGATACTTCAAGGCTCAAGGCATCCAACTACCACCTTCGACATCATCTCCACCTCCATCATCGTGAGGCTTTGTTTCTAACCCTTTTCTTTTATATTTAGTCTTTATTTTTGTTTTATTTTATGTTACTTCCTTCCTTGTGTGTTTGTTTGTATCCTTCTCACATTAAGAACAATGTGTTGTTTAAATGTGGAGAGGGTTGTGTGTTTTGCTTTGAGTGTGAAATTTGCATATTATATGACAGTTTATTAGGTTGTATTTTGTGAGTTGTGTGAATGTGTCAATGGCTTAGATAGATTGAAATTGATTTATCTTTAAACATAATCTATTAGGTTGTTAAGATTTAATAGCTCGCAAAATTAGTAATTTGGGTTCTTTGGCTAAAATATGCAATTTAATTAGGATTTAGTGTTAGTTTATCACCCTATAAGTTATCACATTCATTCATAATTTTAGGTCTCTCGACTTAGTAACTTAGCTAGTATTTTTCATAAAAACGAGTAGCTAAAGCAACAAAGTAGGTATTAATTAAAAAAAGTGTTTGCTAATTTTAAGTAAATAATTATTTTGCTAGCCTTTGAGTTATAAATAGAGCTAGTAGTCAGTTGAGAAGTAATGTAGCCGAGTAATCAGATCGACATGCATCACAAATGTATGCCTCTATGTCAAAATACTATAATGATGTTCTAACCAAGCAACTTAATAAAAACATAACTTAGTCAAGTAACCAGATTGACATTCATCACCAATGTTTGCCTCCATGTAGAAAGACTAGGTCCATGTCTATAAAAAGAAAATAAAAACATTTTCTAATAAAAACTATTGAACTTGTAAATAACTTGACTTTTCATGAAAACGTACTTAGGAGTAGTTACAGAGTTTAAATGACCAAATAATTATTAATGTGTGTGTAAAATTGAAAATGGTGAATAACTTAACATTTGGGTCTTGATTAATATCTATATTTAGTCTAGAGCTCCTAGATGCGGATTTTGCATGTTAATGATTTAGAATAACTTGAATGATTGTGTTTAAAGTTAAATTTATTTCATGAAACTAAAGCCATTGTCTCATTATTGCATTGTGTGCTTTGTGATTTTATGTTATTTATTATTTTGTTTGCTAGCGGACAAGCAAACATTTAAGTGTGGGGATGTTGATAAGTGTAAATTGTATTGTATTTTAGGGCATAGTTTGATATGTGTTTAGCAGTTAATTCAATCATTGAGTATGTGTTTAGGTTAGAATTGTGTTACTTTATTAATTATTTATGTTTTAAGTACAAGTATTTGAGCTTAAATTTTATGTTTTTGAGGTACCTTGATGTGTTTGTAAGTGTTTTAGGGTCAACATCGAAGAATGAAGGAGTTTCGGAGACATTCAAGCCAAAATAATGGCCCACAATCATGGCATGTTAGGCCATAATTGTGACAAAAGCACTAGATTTGGCCCACGATCGTGGCCTACATGCCACGATCATGACAGAAGCTCAAGGAATGGCCCACAATCATAGCCTACATCGAGTAAAAGTGCAAACACTCAAGAACGTCAAGTTTCGAGGGATTTTTGGACTTTTTAAACCCCAGAAAATCCTAGGGTTACCCAAAACACAAGAGGATATTTAGAGAACAAAAAAAAGAGGCAAAGAGAGTGCTTTTGCATCAGCCACCTTGAGAAGCCTAAGAGAGAAATCATCAAGAGATGAAGGAAGAGAGAAGAGAAGAAGAAGCTGATTCGAAGTACTTGTCAGGTAAGGAGGTTTCTTAACATTGCTACCTCCAGTCATCAATTTTAGATTGTATTTCCTGTTATTTTAGTTTTATCATTGTATAAAATTGGATTGAAAAGTTGATGATAGGATCTAGAATGTCAAGGATGTTCTAAAGTCACCTTCGAAATTTTATCCTTGAATTAATGAAAATCTTATTGTTTGTTTATTATGATTTAATTCTGCTATTACATAATTCAATAATAAATTGAGAGGTTAAATTAAATAAAAAACGATTAAATTGAACTAATGAGAGTTAGGTGATTTAATAGAAACTAGAATTGAATCAAATTAATAATTTGGGCGAATAGAGATCTTGCATAGGTTTATAATAGTTTATTAGAGAGCTTCAGAACTAATTAGGGTTTTGGATAGGTTGTGAATTGAGAGATTGCAACCTCCATATTGTGATTAGGTTTTATGATTTAGAGTTAATGGTTATAACTCGAGAGAGAGTAATCAACCTTAGGATAGTTTAGAGCCAATAATTCGATAATTCATAATCAGATAGTTTAGTATTAAGGATAGGTAAAATTCCCTTTCTCTCAATTGGTAATTTCTTTTGATTGATTCTTAGGTGTGTTGCAATTGCTTAGTAATTAGTATTTTCAGGTTTGATTCTTAGTTTAATTGATTGAAGTAATTCTCGTTGTAGTTTCGTTGCATTTTGAATTTCTAATGTTTGTTTCTGGCCTTAGATTTTAGGATTAGATTAGTTCCCTCCTTGTAGGATCCACACCTTTGGTACTACACTAATTATCTGTACGCTTGCGAATTATCGAAGGTTAATAATTAAAACTTATACATAACCAAACCATGATCAGTTATGTATTACTAAGACATATCATAACTTCCATAAGAGTACTATCTACTCTATCGTTCTATGGTAAGTTGTGGTGATGACATTAAACCTTAATCCTTAAAATAAAACACAAACACACTACTAAGGTAGAGAAGTTCAAAGATAATTAAATGAATAAGCCAAGAATATAACAAGATAAAATAAAATAAAATAAATACAAAAAATAATGGCTAAAGTAATAGCATATAGGTGTTCCTAATATCACTGTCTCTGGCAACGTTACTAAAAACTTGGTTCACTCGATTTAATGTGTCAATATTAAACTAACAGCAAGTGAACGATATTGTCATAGCTAGCATAAGCAAGTACAGGTCGAATCTCATGAAGGCAATGAATACTAGTAATTACCATTATCCTATTATCTAGTCTACAAATTGAGTACTGGTTTTAATTAAAATTTTTACTTAAGCAGATAAAATAAAGTAGGAAACAATAATGAGCAAAGAACAAAGAAAATCACTTAGAAAGCAATCAATATTAAGAATTAGTGCCTAAGTGATAAATCACCCTAAAACTGTTAGATGATTGATCTTTTATTATGCAATTTTTTTTATTGACTATTAGACTATGAAAACTCCTATCTTATCTTAATAACTCACTTGAGACTACTAATATCTAATCTTAGATTTATTAATCGATTTACTCAAGTTAAATTTTTTGTGATTGCTTTACTGATTTGTGAAGACCACTAGCAGGTTTGACCCTAATCTAGAGGATTTAGATTGACTTGGCTCTTGATCTACAATAAATTCCTTTCAATTATGGTAGATCTATTCATACATATGATTTCTCATTTTATATGCTATGAAATTGGATTATATGCTAATATTATATATATATTTGAACATATATTAAACATAAATTGAATCACAATAGATCAATCAAAACAATTACATTAAATAAAAGAATTGCACTTAGACACTAAAGATGTTTAGTTACACATGATAGAAAATGAAATCAAACATAAATAAGAAGAAAAAGGAATAGAAAACAAATAGCTCATAATTCTAAATCTCCCTTCTCCTCTATTGAATGTTCTTGTAAAATAGAGGTTTAATGATGTAATCTATTGGATTTTTCGATGATTTCTTCATATTTTCCATGTCTCTAGATCAATATTGCCCCTTTTAACTGTTCTCCACATCTAGAATTGCCTTTGTAAGTATAATTCCTTATTTTTTCCTCCACTAAATTTTTATGTGACTTAGGTGTAAGTATTAACCTTATCCCTTTATTAATTTTCATGAAATTGGGGCTAATGATGTGAAGCCAACTTCTATGCTTATTAATTTGGTGGATAACATCATAGTTAAGGTGGAAAAATTCATTATTCCGATGGACTTTTTTTTGTTAAACTTTGAAGAGGATAAAAAGTGCTCACTTATTCTTAAGAAGTTGTTTATGAATATGAGAAGAGTTGTAATTGATGTCATTGAAAGGAAACTCATCCTTTAAGTAGGTGATAAACAAGTAAAATTTAATATAAATAAAGTGTTGAATAATCTAAAGGAAGGAAGCTCTTGCATGAATATAGACATAGTGGACGAATGCATAAAAAAGCAAGAGGAAAGCTGTCATGAAGAAGTGAGTGTTGGACAAATTAAAAATAAAGGAAAAGGAGGAGTTGGGTGTTCAATTAAATCAAGAGATTTTAGCGAGAATGTAAGCACTTGTGCCACCCTCCATCGTACAACCACCAACTCTTAAGTTGAAGCCCCTATCTACACATCTTAGATATACCTTTTTAGGCAAAGGTCAGACTTTACCCATCATCATTTCAAAGCAGCTTGATGGGGAACAAAAGAAGAGAGTGGTAGAGATGATGAGGATGAGGATGAAAGCCATAGGATACAAAAATAACAGATATAAGAGGAATAAGTCCTAAGTGGTGATGCACATGATTAATTTAGAAGAAGGGAGTAAGGCGATGAGGAAAAGACAATAAAGTTAAACCCTTATATGAAAGAAGTGGTCAAGAAATAGGTAGTGAAGCTATTAGATGTAGTTATCATTTACCCAATTTTCGATAGTAAATGTGATAGCCTAGTATAATATATACCTAAAAAAGGAGGCGTAATAGTGATGGAGAGTAAAAGTGGTAGGATGATCTCTACTGACATAGTCACTGGCTGGAGAGCTTATATTGATTATAGGAAGCCCATCATAGTGACTAAGAAGGATCACTTTCTGCTACCATTCATGGATAAATGATTGAAAAGGTGGCTAACAAAGCATTCGATTGTTTCTTTGATGGATGCTCAGGATATAATCAAATTTTCATATATTTTGAAGATCAAGAGAAGACCACTTTCAAATGTCGTTATGGAACATTTGCCAATAGATAGATGCCTTTTAAGTTATGTAACATATCAACAACTTTTCAAAGATGAATAATGTCTATTATTTTAAATATGATTGAGGATATAATGGAGATTTTTATGGATGATTTTTTGGTATTTGGAAATTCTTTTGATCACTTCTTAACAAATTTGGATAAAGTTTTTTAAAGATGTGAAGAATTGCATTTGGTTCTAAAGGAGGATAAATTCCATTTCATGGTACATGAGGGTGTAGTTTTAGGACAAAAGACATCATGACAAAGTACAAAAATAAATAGAACCAAAACGAAGGTCATTGAGAAGTTTTCATTACTGATCAATTTCAAAGGCATTTGTGCATTTTTAAGACACGCGTAATTTTATTTCGAATTTATTAAGGACTTTTCTCTCATTATTAGACCTCTAACTAACCTTTTAGTTAAATATGTGCCTTTTATATTTGATGATAATTGTTTACTTGCTTTTAACATTTTAAAGGAGCCACTTACTTTAACACCAATATTGATGTCACTATAATGGTCATTACCATTTAAAGTTATGTTCAATGCTAGTAACCAAGTTGTGGGTTGGGTGTTAGGCCAACAGAAGGACAAAAGACTACATGCTATTTACTATAAAATAATACATTAAAGAGAACACAAATAAATTATGCCACTATTGAGAAGGAGTTGCTAACAATTTTATTCTCATGCGACAAGTTTTGGTCTTACATTCTGGGATCTAAAGGGATCATTTATACTGACCATATAGTGTTGAGGTATCTTTTTGACAAGAAAGACACAAGATTGAGAATTATTCAATGGGTGCTTCTCCTACAAGAATTCGACATTAGGATTAAAGATAAAAAGGAAGCAAAAAAGCTCAATCTTATCTTTTTTTATTTAAAATTTGACTACAGTGAGATACACGTGATCAATATTGGTATGTTGATGACATGTTCTTCAAATTAAAGAATAACACTATCTACAAGTAACACATGCACAGACACGAGCATGTACCATCAATATGGCCTTCTCATTATTCAACATAGTCGTGTTTTGCAAGAAATATTCAGCATGCCTCCAAACTCTCCTACATGGTTATATACATTGTCCTAGACTTTATAACTCATTCAAAACAACTTCATATTTCTCCAGACTTGTCTAAATTTGTTCCTTTCTACTCCAAGTGATTAAATTAGACTAGAACAAAATATAAACAACTCAATAAAAGCACCTAGATAAACAAGCAAAATACATTAACTATATGAATAAAAATATGACTAAATCTCTACATACCATATTCTAATAGTAATAAGTTGAAAGCTTGAATGGTAGTTTAATATCTCAAGATGCATTAGATTAAATCATTCCATTATATCAATGTATTATTTTCAATGTGTATGCTCACGTTTATATAAAAAATGATTGAACAATAAAAACTCTTCTTTAATTTTTCTTTTTTAAATAATAGTTCAAATAATATTTAACTTGTAAAACTCATTTGTAAATGATATTTTTCAAATTAAACAAATTTAATTACCAATGATACGAAGATATGGAAATTTTGAGAGAAAAAATTTCTACAAAGTTCCTTTTATTCATCTAAATAATTTTTACATTAGAATTTTGCAAGATTTTATTGGACTGACATAAATATGAAAGATTCTAGTATAACTTTATTGCTTAAATATTTATAGTAGATCTTGTTTAAATATATATCAATAAGCTATATGTTCATCAATTAATGTATTATTATTATTATTATGATGATGATGATGATGATGATGAAACAGTTTATAGAAGATCCTTTTTGAACGTTAACATTTACACCAAAAATACAAGTCAGACCTTAATAGTTTAGAGTGTATAAAAAGAAACCTAATATTTTAAAATCATTTGAGTTGAACTCCCAATTGACAGAACTGTTAATCTCATCAGTTACCTTTCATATAAACACTAACATTATGTTATCTTTATTCTTTTTGAGGGATTTACTTGTATCATATGGAGCCTACACATCAATATATTTAGGTTCCACAGTGGCTAAAGATCTCCCTTTCCATTTCCCCTAAATAAATCAAAGATGGTAGTTGGGAGTCGACTTGGAAATTCAAGTTGAGTAAGGTGCTTGGGCATTTCATGGAAGCATCACAATTCTCAAAGACTACAGGTCAAAGGTTTTTAGTAAAGAGGTGTAAAGGCGATTCATCTGATAAACAACAACATTAACTCCTCTTTTAGGGTATGGTTCTTGATTAATCAGTCTTTTTTGTTGTGGTGTTTCCTAGGTCTTGTTGTGTCTTTTGCAATTTTTGTTCTTTCTACATTTTTTTTGGTTTTGATATTAGCTTCTTTGTGTGATATAACGCTTACTGCTTTCTGGGTTTTATTATTTTGATCTCTTTATGTTTGGTATTGTCAGGTTTATGTCAAGATCAAATTTTGATGCTTAATGGTCTTATGGTTTCATTTTAGGATATCTTCTTTTGTTCTTTCACTTCAACAAATCTCATTTCTCTACTCTATCGCCATGGCTCTGATAAGCTTAAACAGCTTAGGTTTGTTCAATCTTATTAATGGTTGCTTGGTTTATTTTCATTATACTTGGCTTTGTTTTACTTGTTACAATGAACTATTGCAGTATGGTTTTTTAATGGTAGATTAATGCATATAATCGAATGCTCGATGATTTGGTGATTTTAAAAACTCTTTACATTCATATCTTCTTGATAATTTTACTTTTTGCTCAAGTTCTAGTTTTTGTTCCCTAGTTTGTTGTGGGTTTCCTTTGATATACATTTTTGGTAAAGGCTATATTTTTATGATTTGATCATTCATGCCTTTTAAGAATCTGAATAGTACTTGTTATAAGTAATACTAGGATATTCCATATTGATAGTGGAAGTTTAGACAAAGCTTCCTATGTTGAGTTCTTTAGAAATTGGTCATATCAAAGCCATCTGCATTAAATGCCTTGATGCATATGTCTTTTCGTTGCTACGGATGGATTATTTCTTGAGCTAAGACATGCTTCAAAAGTAAAGCCATATGTTTGGTTTAATATTTAATAAAACGATGCAGTGGTTTGTCATTTAGTCTAACTTGAATAAAACAAAATTGGTTGCTTAAAGAAGCAAACTAGCCTTTATATATTGTGACACAACATCTACTGGTTGTCCCTTCAAGGATAACTAACAAAATTAAAATGATACAGAGAAGAGTAGCATTGCCCTGCATAAGGATAACACGCACAAATCGAGAAATGATGAGCAGAACTTTGCAGTATATCAGGTATATTTATCCTACTATTTTGTTAAAACTTTGTCTTCTGAACTTGCATCTACTAATGAAGATCTATAGCCGTGGGTTTTTGTTTTCTTTTTTGGTAATAATTTTTGTAGATATTATTATTTTATTTTAATTATTAATTATTATTTTATTCCAAATATTTTTTAGTATTTATTATTATTATTTAAATGTATTTAGTTATTTATTACTTCGTTTATGTTTATTTGACTTATTTAAGTAGTTATTTTATTATATTATTTGTTCACCCTATGTATGCACACCCATTTGTAATTTTGAAGTATTTTCGTCACACATTATATGTGGGTCTATCGGAAACGACCTCTCCACTACTTAGGAGAAGGCTACATACTATTGAACCTCCTCAAATCTCATGCCTCAACAGAATTTCAATTGAGTGTAATGATGATGATATGGAGCCTACACAGTAATGGTGGCCCTTACTAGCCAAAATAGACCCTAGTTTTAGATTGATCCCAATATAAATTCCTTAGTCACCTGTCTCTTCATTGTCTCTCCTAATTTAGGCATCAATTTTTGGGTTAGGAGGAAATAGGTCTCACTTTGAAACATTTCCATCCCATAACAAGGTTATGATTAATGACCTATATTATCTTGAGCCAATATATTTAAAAGATGTGAACAATAATCGGATGTCATCTTTAAACCAAAATATGAGCTCAAACTATCAATGATATTCTTTTAGACAAGGTTAGAGCTACATATTTTATAAGTCATCCATATATTCAAATGCTTTAAGATTAGGTCACAAGTCAATGTAAAGATCCTAACGATCAAAGTCAAAACATGTATCAAATTTTGTGTGAAATACACAATTTTATGTGTTAGTTTGAAAAGGTTGCAACAAAATGGACGAGACAATGATAATATACCCTACTTTTATTTCCTCACAAATTACAAAAATCTCCTTCAAACAAATGTACTAGCTAACTACTTTGGAAATTGTCATGTGATGTGTTATGCAATAGCCGAAAAGAGTAAACTACTAGGATAAAATGACATTGCCATAACTAAGGTTATAAAACCATATTGGACTAGCCAGTCTGATCGAAAACAATATGAAATGTCTAGTTATTCGATTTGGTTTTATTTAATAATCTCTATGTATAAAAATTGATCGGTTTATCATATAACTGACTAGTTTTTTCAGATAATTGGTTGAACCAATCATTAATACCTAAACTTCATATTTCCCCAAATCAAACTCTCTCCTTGCCTCCAACATCTTCTCTCTTCTCAGATCTCATCGTACCTGCTGCTATTATGTATTTGACATCCATGAAAGCACAATAGACAACTATAGATAATATGAACCCTACCATTGCACTCTAGTCCAACTTTTGAGAATATGGTAAATGTAGAATATAACTGAGAATGGTGGCAGAGTAGACTGTTGGAATCCATAAGAACTCTCCAATTTTCTTCACAACTATATTTTGTTGATGAAAAAGTACTCGCATGCCATTTTGGAACTTGGTACACTATTGGTCTTCTTCTTAATCTTCTGATACAAAATTATATTACTTTGTAATTGCCATTTTGTTTTAACACATGTTTAGTGGTGCTTGTAAAGCACTATAACTAACAAAAAATATAACTATATTGATGTAGTAATGATTAGAAGTATAATGGTAAGATTGGCTTTTTTAATCATGTCAAACCCGAGATAGATGGATCGAAACACCAAGCTTCTATGAAGCATTAGTTCATAAGTCAACATCCGTTACATGTAGTTTGATATAACCACTAAGTTCTGCTAAAACAATTAGTGGTCTTTTGAGCACCAACCTCTTGAATTAATGCTTGACAGGGAAACCACTAAAGTGTTAAATGTATCACGCAAGCCAATGCCACTTGATTTATATTTTACTAAGTGTACGAGGGTATTGATTTCTATTCTACATTGTCCTCTACTTTACAGGTCTATAAGTGGTTATCAAGTTCATTTAGAGTTCCAATTTGTTTTGCAAATAAGGATATAAGGATAAGGTAAAGGCATTCGGTTCATAAGATTTATTCTTCATTCATACTTCTTGATTAATCAGTTTTTATAACAGTTAGAACTCTATTTCATTTCAACATCTAATTTTTATAGTTTTATTATATATACTCTTTAAAGTATTGAATTTGTTGATCTAAAGCATAAGAAATGGAAATATTTTGACAAGATAACATAGCTATTTGCTAGAGAAAAATTTAATAAGTGACTACCATTCTATTGTTGATTTGTTTCTGTTATGGTTACCATTCACCATTCTACTGTTGGCATCTGTGTATATGTATGGTTTGTAATGGTTTCACCTTGACTTTTTTTTCCTGAAATTGACTCTCGTTTGTTATTGTTCTTGGAATTGATCCATTGTTCCTTATGTGTTCACAAATATCAAATATGAGATGATAACTTAAATTTAAGGAGTGTACGAATTTGAAGTAGTCTGATAATTGAACATATTCAATTGTAGTATTGTTAGCAATAAAATTCCTTAGTGAGGAATGCTAGCTTCACTTAAGGGGCTTACGGTTGACCAATTACGATACTAAAAAGAAGTT
This sequence comes from Erythroxylum reticulatum, assembly GCA_025504915.1. Classification (NCBI taxonomy): domain Eukaryota; kingdom Viridiplantae; phylum Streptophyta; class Magnoliopsida; order Malpighiales; family Erythroxylaceae; genus Erythroxylum; species Erythroxylum reticulatum. Next base: position 23,728,930 of record JANSVA010000218.1, read on the forward strand.
GAAGCTCCTCTCAGCTGGTAATTAATTCTCACCCTAACTTCTACTTTAAGCTTGATTATATGAATCATTAACCAAGAAGAGAGTTTATAAATAGTATGAATTTACTACATTATAAAGACATAATTAATATATTGAAAATGATAATAAGTTTACAATGTATTGCCTTAATTCATCCTAATATAATTGTCAAATGACTTTAGATTATTTTCTTACTTCCTAATTAATCTATACATATCATATTTAGGTTGTTGTTAAAGAACATGTTATTTTTTCTTGGGAAAGTAATATTATTAATAAAAAAAGAAGATGATCCTTACTTCTTGTTCATTATATGACGGTTTAATATCGATTGAACCTTTAAATCTTAGACCTTTCCTTCGGCCAGTTCATTATTCGGTCCTGTTTTTAAACCATTGTCCATAATTATAAATATAAGTGGTAATAAAATTAAGGAGTTAGATAAAGGAATTTTGACAGGGGGAGAGAAATGGTTTTCATCATACATGAATCTAATTAAAGAAGAAAACACAATTACAATTGTTGATTTGCCTAAGTTGCAAATGTATGACATTGATTTTGGATAGGAAAGCCAAAAAAGAGTGAGATTGTTCACATTGATGTTTTTGACTTTATACTTTTAGCTCATTGGCACTTACTAGGTATAATTAAGGGGATTATAGATTGAGAGAGATGATGAAGAGATAGGTCATTATGAATTTTAGATTGGGGTAATTTGAAATTAGGGTTTATTTTTGTGAATGGGATTTACCTTTGCTACATATACTCCACGTTCTACATGTAGACCACTTGGGAGAATTCTGTTAATAGTAGTCAATTAACTTCAAATTGAGGTTAATTAACTTCAATTTGAGTTCACTAATTTGCCACTTATAGTTAACTAGGCTCAATTAAACATAATGAATTTTTAATGCTCACGGAAGTCAGTTTGACCTAATTTGATAAGTATGAAAAGTTCAAAGTTTAATTCAATATAATATAAACTTCATTGAAAATTGTGTTGTGCTTATTGTGAAAATTTACGAAATTGAATTTCAATTAATTGGGTCTAACTCAATGTTGCAAATACCATACCAGATCTGGTATCGGATTGAGTTCTGATACGGTATGATACTAGTATCAGTTAATACCTGATACACTTCGAGTAATTTTAAATTTATAAAATAGTCCTTGAATTTTTTTAGAAATTACAAAATATTTCACTGTTATATTGTATAGTTGTACTGTATAGTTTATAAGTTTACATCAACCATGTTTCTAAAAATCATAATAATAAATATTGACCACAATTAATATTAAACAACAATAATTTTCAGATATTTCACATATAAATAATAACCACAATTAATATGAAAAAGATAATTATCATCGTACAAATATAAAATTGAGAACAATACAAAGTATTTAAAATATTATAATTTTATCATATAATAAATAATAATTACATCAAAACATCTAATAAAAAGAATAATAAATATCCTCAACTCTTAAACTATTACAATTTATGACAAGAGTTCGTGATGAAGAGCCAACTAAGTGATGAAAACCCAACTAAGTAGAAGTGAAACTTGTAACAAAAATATTTACAATTACATATATAGAATTTAACATATACATCAAAGATATGTAAAATTAAAAGAAGAAGAAAGAAAAAATTGGAACTTCATTCAATCATCTAAGGGAGGATATTCGTTATAACTACATTGACCCCAGTTATCATTTGGTACAAAATTCTCATCATTAAGAAGAGTCTCATCATTATCATCATTCAAATTCAATACACCAAATGACATGTCAATGCTTTCCCAACCAAGATTATCTTCAAAGTTATTCACATTTATCAAATACGGTTCCTCGTAAACCTAATCTACCAAAAAAATTGATATTATCAATAGAAATTGGATCTATTGAACTATTTGTGCTATTAAGAATCCTAGTAAACAATAAAATTTAATTATTAAAAAATTATAAGAAAATACATCAAATTAATAATGATAGTAACATACCTTTCCCGAAGCTTTAAATTGTAATCAACGAATACTAAGTGATTCAATATCTTGTACTCCAATATATTCCTTTTCTTGGAATGGATGAATTCAAATATGCTCTAGTTCTGTTCACAGCTTGTTGTACTCACACATTGACTTAAAGTTTGAATTGCAAACCTTTGTAATTCTGAAACACCACTTCTGAATTGATCCAACCAAGAAATTGTAATTCGTAAGATAACAAAAGTAGCGTTACAAACAAAATAAAATAATAATTATTTTTCAATAAATAAGAAAAAGGAAACAACTAAAAATTGAAAAAAGTTTTGCTCTTTGTCAAATAGCATTCGGTAATTCAAAATCTCCGGAAGACTATTTATAAAGCTCATTTGTGAGTTAAAGAGATCTTGCATCATTTCATAGCCAACAATTATTGTAATAGTGAATAACATTCCTCTACTAACTTTAGCTTTCTTTGTAAAATCCGGTTTGAAATATAACTAGGATTCAATAATGCTCTAGCTGTAAACAACGGAGAAGAAAGTTGTCTTTGCCATCTCTCATTGATGATTGCAAGATATGGTGGATACAAAGAAGGGTTATGTTTCAGATTGAACTTGATTGCTTCCTTTGCCTTTTCCATGGCCTCCTAAAAAATCCATTATTGGCTTTTCTTCACTATCAGCCAATCGAAGCACCCTCACCAAAGGCTCATAAACTTGGATATCAAATTGACATTGAGACCAAAATTCTCTATCTTCCAGTATAATGCTGGAAACCTCCAATCTAGCATCAGACCTAATATGCTGAGATATAACCCACTTATCAATTGTAAACTTTTGTCTTAACTCTTTCTTCATTAAAATAAAGACTGAAGTAATAAAGAATTCGTTACAAATCTTGTCACATTAGGACAACAAAAATTCTTACCATTGGTAAATTCCCTTCTCATTAAATTCAACACCCATGCACGATTATAGATGAACTTGGTCATCTTTTTAGCTTTCTACATATTCTCATCAATAGTAGGAAAATACCTAGGATCCGCTATATTCTCCAACTATAGGTCAATGCAATGTACAACATAAGGAGTCCAAAAAAAGAATTAATCCTATTCTGTAACCTTCTTCCTGCCGCTTTATAAGTGTAATCATTGCAGTAATAAACTAAACAATGTTTTCTAACCCCACTTTATTCACAACTTCATCAAATATCTTAAATAATCATTATTTCTAATAATGTCAGATGCATAAATAAACTTTAAAAACATTGAGCCATTTGTAGAATAAACCAAAAAATTAATAATAGGCTTTTATATCCTATTTATCCAACCATCACACACGATTGAACACCCAAAAGTAGCTCAATTCACTCTTCTTTAAGCCAAATAACTTTTAATTTCAATAACTGAGTAACTCAAAAGTTTATCTCTTAATTCATCAATCGATGGAATTTTATATTTTAGACCATAAGAGGCTATTGCATCTACTATAGGTTGACAATAATAAGACTGAGAAGCATTAAATGATGAACCTGTATCATACCATTATCTAGCTACTACTATATTGACATTATGAGCCACATCTTTTAATCGCATTGCACTTCGAATTGAAGGTTAAGCTCTAGGAGTTGTTCGTGGTGTAAACAAAACTACTCACCTGCCTTCTTCTTTTCCTCACATCAAATCTAGGTGTAACATTCACTTCTTCCTGGGCTTGGGATGGAACATTACCCAACTACCACTACCACTACCACTTTCAACGTTTCCACAATCACCACGAAAACTAGCAAATGAACTTTCACTATCAATAACAAAATTACTTTTCCTTTCTATCTTTCTCCTGTTGATATTCTTCAAGCAATGTTTTCATTTACCACTTCACATCATGAATTACTTTTTTATAAGGTTTTACATCTCTATTAACCCCAACTAAATGCCTTTTCAATTGAGTGATTCCTCTACCTTTCAAATGTTTTTTACAAAATAAGCAAATTGTATGGTTCTTCATACCCTGGACTAATGTAACGTGAACCTAAGATGGATCATTGTATCTTCTTAAAGCAGTTTGATCAAGAGTACTTGAACTTCATTCCATTAATCTGTAACAATAAATGAAGATATATATCCAAATCATACACAATTCAATTTCATCCAACATAATCCAATTTAATCTAACACAATTCATCAATAAGTCAAAATCCAACAATTCAAGTTTTTAACATACATAATTACACAATACATAGGTCCATCATATGTAATATAACTCATTTTGTATGATTACCTCCCTAGATGAACATTTATAAATATATTACTAGCTAAGGTTGGACTTGGTTTCTTGATAATGAGAGCATATGTTTGTGGAATTTAATTGAACAAATATTTGTGGGCATGGAAGATACATTCATGTGTACGAAACTGAAACTCGTAGCTAATAAATAAACCACACACTTGCTAGCAGGACTTTACATTTGTAGCTTGTAAAAGGAAATTAGTTCTATCAAATATGATTAAAATAACAAGATATATTAACTTATGATTAAATTGCATGCATGGTAGGTTGAATGTTAAGCTTTACCATACTGAATTACATTTGAACTAATTTTTCAAAAGTAAGTTTCATGCATAACTTAAAATAATTAAACTAGTGTTCTGCAACATACAATTAAATGAAGAAATACATATCAATTTCTCATGACAATGAAAGAATTGATAAATGCATGATTTCAATTGATAGCATTATATTGCCTAATCGATAAGCCTATGACATTGACTCAATCACTTTAATGACATCTTTTAGAAGCTCAAGTTTATTATAAACAATTTAAAAAAAAAAGATGGAGCTTGACTATATTCCACGGTAGTGAATTTATTTAGATTTGATTTTGGAAATTAATAAAGAAGTTGAGATATCATGTATAATATATACAAGTAACAAGGAGTTTAGTTTATTAAAATATAGTGTATAAATTGTAAAATATCTTTTCTAAAAGTGAAAGAATGCAATCATTATTTTATATAATTTACAATAGTCCTCTAAGGAAAAGACAAATTGAATGTCAAAATTTCAAACACTTCTTCAGGCAATGTTTTAAAATTCAGGAAAATTATTATCAATTCTTTATCTTTATTCTTTATTAAAGAAGATGGAGGAAATTTTAGTTAAGTTTCATTAACATAAAAAGAAGAAGAAATTATTAAAGTATATTCATTTTAATTGTATAAATTTCTAATATATTGATCGAAAAGAATCATATTCATAATTACTCTTGCAATGCCTAAAAATCATGCTTCTTGTGTACGATGATAGTTTGTGATTAATTACAGATGCAAATGTTACGCGTAAAATTCAAATCTCAATTTATGCATAGCCATATCGTGAATGGACCAAATCATAACCAACAAGATTTAAAAAAAACCGTGTATCATTCATTCAACTCAAATCAAAATATCCAATTCCAAGTTTCCAACCCAGCCCAAATGAGAAATCTATACAATTTAATTCCAACTTCCAACAATCCAACCAATTCACAATTCACAAATGCAATTAAATAGAAAGAATAATTAAAAACACACCAAAAAAATTCTCAATATATTTGGTTCGGATTTTTGGGTTGAGTCAGGTATGAATTTGGATTTTTTTCCAAATCTGGCAAGTGGCAACTCCAAAAGCGTTGGTGGCAGGCGTGGACGGTGAATAGTGGTGGAGAGTGGAGGAATCGAGGAGAGCGTACAGTGAAGTTTGAAAATGGTTCAGTTGTGGTGAGTGACGACGCGTGGAGACTAGAGAGAAGGGTGTGCGGTGGTGACGTGGAGGAATCGAGGAGGGCATGTTATGTTGCAGTGTTTTGAAAACCAGACCGAACCGGAGAACCGGTGATCTGGAGTATGAAACGGTCCGTTTTAGTTCGTATTTTTTTGAGTAATTGACTTGTTCATTTTGCGGTTGGATCAGTAAAAATTGTTTAACCGGTGAAAGAAAAAATCGACTGATCCATTTAAAATGTTTTGATTTTGATGATTTCAACTTGAATGAATATTATGATTAGTGATATTTTTTTAATCTTTTGATGAAATATGACTAGTGAGTTTTATTATCTTATTTTGTGTTGTATTGGTAAACTAAAAAAAACTTATATATTTTGAAGTTTGAAGGTTTAAGTTAAGTTTACAATTAAATAAATAATTAA
>JANSVA010000218.1:23755604-23769310 GCA_025504915.1 Erythroxylum reticulatum
ATATTAAACTCCGAATTATTATCTGAATTATAGTTTCACAAAATATTCGTTGCTCATAAATAAATATGAAAGAAATATACATACCTGGTTAGTTATACATGTATTAATGCCAAACTCTAAATCTTGACCAATATTTCTTCTATAGGAAAAAAGTTGCAAATTTAACTACTATTTCATAAAATTACAAGTTAATTTCTAATATTTTGAGGCATTTAAATGAATTCTAACATTTGTAAACTGTTCAAATTTGACCACAAAAATTTAAACAGAGTAAAGTCTTGTCAAGACGATTTATGAAGAAAATGCATTTGTCACAACGAATGAATTAAGAACATCTACTGATGGTCAGTTCATATCTTATTTTGATCATATTTAAGTTAAAATTATATTGTATTACAAGTTTACAATTGACAATAATTTCATACATTACTAATTTGTAATTTATTTTAATGCAATAGAAGAACTTGATGCAAATACTTTAAATGAAAGCGTAGTTTACGAATCTTTAAATAGCGTTGAAGAATTTAAAGCTTTTGACAATGATGAGACATAACCTCCTTCAGAAATATAATTTTGATTTTTATTGTTATTTTAATATTTATAATAGACTCATATTTATTTATTATTAATTAATTATATAATAATAGATATTAGTGTATTTTTATTTCAATAAAATATTTTATTTTTACTTATTCTTATAAGTTTTACTTCTTATTTATTATATACTGGTTTTATAGCGGTTCATTATCAGTTGAACCTCTAAACCATAAACCTTTCCTTCAACCGGTTCGATGTCTGGTCCGATTTTTAAAATATTGGTTTCGACTATGCATGAGAGACTTCGTATCCTTCTTCACCAATTGTAGTTTACTGAAATGACTTGTAACCTTCAACTATTGAACTTTAACACCATATGATTATTTCAAGAAAATCTTCCAAATTAACGAGAGTATTGAAGAATCTAAATGGAGCACTCACTATTCTAGTTTTTTTGTTAATCTCTATATAAATATGTAAGAGTGATCAAACATCAAATTCTCCCCAAAATGAACAAAGGAATGAGGAAATTGATTCAGCCAAAGAGAATTCACATGTGATCGATCAAGCTTTTTCCAAATGTGTAAATTACCCTGCTAATTATTGGACTAAGTAAACAATCTTTTAGTAACTCTCAAGTCCACTAGATCCATCTTGTTGAGGAAATTTGAAAGTTCTTTGGTCAAGACAAGATTAAATTTCCTTCCTCCTTCAATTTTAGCTAAAGATAGTGAGCAATTAAAATCCCCTACTACAAGCAATGGGGTATGTATTCTGGCTTGAACATGAATCAAATCAAGCTATAGCTTATTTGTTTGGAGCCCGAAGTTTGAAGCATATACTATAGATATATCAAAGACAATAGATATACCTCTTAGATGGCATTGTACATGCAAAAATTGATCAGAAACTTGAACTTATATCACACTAACTAGTTTAGCATTATATAGGCAAACTATTCAGCCATTGTAATATGAGCAATGATCGAAAATAAGCCCCCAATGAGTGCCCAAAAATTTTTAGCTACAAGGTTAAGAGGGTCTTTCATTTTAGTTTCAAAAAGATCTATAAGTATAGGTTTCTTGTCCCTTACCATCTCTTTCACCAATGAATTCTTTAGAGGTTCATTAAGCCCTCTCATGTTCCATATTAGAACTTCCATTCAAAAGGGATTCCCCTTTTAGTTTGGTAATTTACTTCCCTTTTCTCCTAGCTAATCTTCTTTTGGAAGAGTTAGACATCATCTTAAATTCCTCATATTCTGAAGTCGAAGTATTGGCCAGCGAGATACATTTATCCTTTGAGGTGGTCTCTAAGATTAGCTCAGTACTCCCCATACTAGAATTCTCATTATGAGAGGTTTTAGAACTCACCCGTGTCTCAGCATTGCCTTCTATGTCTTCTTCAATTCTAGTAGGAACAAATTCAAGATTGACCCCTGGCTCTGCTATATCATCTGAAATTCTACAGGATTGTTAGTTCCATTCTTAGTTTCTTTATATTATGCATAAGTTGAAAGGTTAGAGATCCTACAACATGCAAACTCGTACCTTTTAGAATTATTGAGTTGAAGCAAGGGTGCTTAAGGAAGCTATTGAAAATTTTAAAAGGTGATTTCATCCTACTGGCCTTATCACCTATATCAATTCTAAATAACTTTATAATTAAATTGCTTGTTAGTACAATTAAACTGGTGACCTATGTATTTTAGAGCCACCAATCCTGAGGAGCTAACAAAGGAGCTTAGCTTATGAAGTCTAGATTATAGGAGTTTAGTACTATTATAGGACTTTAAGTATTAACCTAAGCTCTATTAGGTTTAAGATGCATTTGTAATCCCTTAAAACAATCCAAAGTGCCCATAAAGAATACCCTGAAGCTTCTATATCATTCCATTGGTTGACTCTTATCACATTCCTAACTAGTTACATAAACCATAGTGATGTATATTTGTTTCTAAAAGCCTCTCGAGATTAGTTCAAAATGCAGGTATTGATCATAGTAGGTCCATTTGTTTAGATTCCATATTTTAGGATCAAAAGACATAATGATTCTATCATTAGGATGAGCCATATGATTGTTAATTGTATTGCAATGCCTATTAAGGAACCAAAGACCCTTTTTTAAATGCCTCTAACTTTATATTGGTTTCAATTAACCAAAAAAACTAGGCTTCCTCGATTGTAAAAGGTCACTAAGGGCCAATTGTTTATTTAGGGAATTAATACCCCTAACATTTCAAGTCAAGATCTTCATTAAGAGGGTGAAGCATCCACATTCTTTCTTTTGGTTTTTCACTAGTCTTGGATTTATTTCTAGAATTTTCAGGAGCTTAGGACTTGCCTTCCTCTATAGAGATCAAAATGGTAGTGGAGAAAGAGTTTGTGGTTGGATGTAATCATTGCTTCACCAGTTTTATTGGCATTGTTAGGACATTTTGAGGTTAGATTTGGTTCCTACACTACCTAATTGGTATTTTCCAAATTTCTTATAGCTTGTATTGTTTGATAAGACTGTAGGGCCACCCTAGACTATGGTAATAGGGAGAAGTGTCTCCAAGTTAGGTATCATTCTCATCCTCTCTGGTATTTCCAGTTTTATCTATCTGTTCTTCATTTTGAGTTATCTCTCCATTATTAGTTTTAGGAAGTCAGACCCTCTTCATGCCTTTTTTCAAAGGTCTCCCAAGGTAGGTGACTCTGATTGCATATTGCAAAAGGCTTCCCTCTTTTGAAAGCCTCATCAACTTAATGGATTCTAGAAGTTCTCTTTCCATTAAGATCTCTATACAAACTCACACAAAACTAATCCTACTAAGGAGAGTTGTGACTTCTTCTAAGCTAATTAGTTTTCCCAGGTAGCTAGCAAGTATCTTAGCCCCTCAACTGGTTAATATTCCAAAGGGACTTTATGGAGTTAACCCAAATAAGGATGGACTTGCTTGCCCCTTTATAGTGTAACTCTTGGATACCACTGCTTGATAAACATTGGTTTACCTTGGATGTTCCGAAGCCCCAGTTATATAATTCTTTGCATCGGTTGTTCAAAGGAGAACCTAAAGATAAAAAAAGCCATCTTCACTTATCAAGGTATTCATGTAACTCATATGTTTTCATATCTTAAAGGCAAGATTTGAACTAAGGGAACTACAGGCCTTTTGATGAGGAAGTATCCAATGAGGGAGGCCCTCCACTTCATGGCTCCCAGTTGAAGAATCTCCTCAAGAGGAGACACAGGTTTGCCTTCTTTATTCAGTGAATGTATCACAGATTGTTAACCCTAGCAAGATCTCCAACAACCTTATTCCAGGCCATTTTATTAGCTTTCTCATATTGACTGCTCGTGTTAGGACTCTAGCATACATTTGGACTTAAGTTATTGTTACTCTTCCCATCTTAATGCTTTAAAGACCAACAATTTTATCAAACTTATCAAATTATGTATAACAACCTTAACTTAAGATTATTTTATCTTTAGTAAATTTCAAATACTTTAATTAGATACATTAAAAGAAAAAGAAAATTTTGATCTTTTATAATTAGAAGGAAAATATTATTAATATACATTAAATAAAAATCAATAAGAATATTTTAATCTCGCCATATTGTAATTATGTTAAAGTAAACTTATTGTTGAATTTTACTGTCATCTTATCAAATTATAATAAGAGACACTAGTACCTATTAAGAAAGTTTGAAAAAACATCTTATTGAATTTGAATCTATTTGAAATGAGCATCAAAGGACCTAAATGTCATTGAATATCTTTTTTTTGGTAAATATAATTTTTATGCTAGTATGAAAAAAATGAATTATCAAGTAGGAAATATAAATATTTTAATTTTCATGAGTTTAACTCCATTGACGATATGCCCCTGTTTGGTTCAGCTTTTGGAACCTCCAAAAGTACTTTTTTTTACCGCAAAAGCTATTTTAAGGAAAAAATAAGTGTTTGGTTGAAAACTTCAAAAAAAACTTTTGAAATAGAAATAGCTTTTTTAAAAGCCAAAATACAACTTTTTCATAAGCTAAAATTTGGAGCTTTTTAGAAAATGGATAAAGTGTAACCTTGATTGCCACCTAAATAGATTAAAATTTGATTAAGAAGTAAATGACGCAGCAGTGATAACTCTAATAAATAATATATAGTTTGATATGATTAAAAGAGTGAATGATAAAGTTTAGGCAAGGAGTTTAACTTTTAGTTTTCCCATATAAAAGAAAAGTATAATAAAATATTAAATTAAAATTTTAATAAAGATAATGTCCTAAAAGAAAACTTGACATTGAAAATTATGATGAATTTAACTTTATTAATTGAAAATATTTAGAAACGAAATTAATAATTGAGTAGATATTTAATTTAATAGGTGAATAAAACAAGCTTTAACCGCTGCTGAGTACCATCATACATACAGTATATCATTGTCAACCCCAAAATCTTTTCATATACGTGGGAGGAAAACCATCATCAATTAAAAGATTTTGTTAAATAAAAATCAAGTTAGTTATAAGGAATCATCTTGCACTTTAATTATTCCTCCTGAATGGGAATAGTATGGCATATAGTACACTCAAATCAATCTTGATAATTTATAAGAAGCATAAAAAGTCCTAGAGCCGTTGAATTTATTAAATATTCAACTTTTGTGTAATGTTCCTTCAAGCAAGATTGTGGCAGTGCTCTTTGTTACTAATAATACCTAATCTACCTCCCTAAATACCTTTTATTCCCTGCCAAGCTGCATCTTGGTTCCTGTGGGCAGCTACTTTGTTGATAGTTGTCCAAAATGTTATTACAGTACATATGCTTTCTGCTTTTGACGTAATGTTTCTTATATAGCTCTTTGTTTCATTACATTAGAAAAACTAATTGGGTATAGGGTACCGCTTTGAAAAGATTATAATCATTGTTTTCTTGACACTAATTACTTTGCCAAGGTATGACGTCAAACATATACCACGATAACCAATCTTCGTCGACTTGCATTAATTCCTTCTTGTTAATGTTTAATTTTGGCATCTATCCTTCAAAAGGAACCGTTTTATCTTCTCCTTCTCTCCGTGCGTTCAGAATTAGAATTGCACTACAATTGGAAGTCGGTATTAATTCCTTGTTTTACATAAATTTCTATTCATACGGTTTAAGAACGTTACGTCCAAATTAAGCTTTAAGTTAATGCTAATTGTACTCCACTTTTACCAAAATTGTTTATTAGTAATTGATTGACTGGATAGCATCTGATTATTTATCACAATTTCAAATGTGATCTACTTTAATAATAATAATAATAACACTTCCTTAGCATCACTCCTTGTGTTTTAGAATGTGCAGTGACATAATGAAGTTAGGCCTTCAGCAGAAGCGGAAAACGAGGGGTGGGTTTACCTTTGGTGTGATTCTCACAAGGAAATGGAACAGAAAAGATAAGGTTTGGTGTCTATATGTGAGGGAATTAAAGAATTGTCCCCACTATATTCCTTTTGTCACACCCAAAAAAGAAGACTGTGGTCGGAAAATCTGCCATTTTCCCCTCCCAAAATTTAAGAGTTATAATACTATAATTCTAATTAAAATTAGGATAAAACATATGAGATTCTCCTATAATTTAAATAACTCTTGAAGAACTTTTAATTTTTGAAATTCTCAAAAAAAAACTCTTTCTTAATTTTTCATAAAATTTTTCTCATAGACTTTCATTACAAAATAACATCGAAATATAAGTGGAACAAATATCATATGTACACAAATCAAATGCTACTGATTTGATGACTCAATTTTGTTTTTGAAAGTAGACCTAAACTAATTAAAACTAACTCATACTAACAATTTATTGCAATTACTAGTTTAAGGACTGACTTAAGTTTTATGTTAATAGCATTTGATTGATTGATCTATAGTATTTATGGCACATAAATAAGTACTTTAAGGATTATAATCTAGATTAAGAGGGATCAAATTTTTAATACTTTCTCTTGAAGTAGAAATCATTCTATCTGTTCTTAAATACTTTTTTTCAAAAAAACTTCCAAAACTAGAACTCATAAAGAAGAAAATAGATTTATGGATGGAATCAAATGTGCAGTATTTACAGACAAAAGTATTCAATTATTAGGGAAAATCAATATACTTTTAAATTTTGTATGTTTTTATACGTTTTTTATTTTTATTTTTTCCTATGAAAATCTGAATCGGAGTTTGAAGAAGGAGAAGAAGAATAAGTCCTTGGCCCATAAGAAAAAAAAAAGGCAAAATGGTTCTAGCCCTCCCATAGCTCACCTTACACCTATCTCCAATCTCGAAAAAGAAGTTTGCGAGTAACTTAAGATCATCAAACCAAATATTCAGGTATCAATTTTGGTTTATTTTATATTGCTTCTTGTTTAAACTTATTAGCTTGTTAATTACTTGTAATAGTTCTTTACATGGGCGGTTGGAATATCGCTATTCTATACATTTGGCTTTTTAAAATAAATAAAGAGAAAATAAGTGCTGTTTTTTAAATAATAATTAGTATCTGGTATAATTCTTTCCATTTTCAAATTCAATTTTATCCATTCATTCATAGAGCTATTTATTCAATAGTAGACTTTTTAGAACACCTTGACATCTAATAGTAGGGTATCTCCTCTTTCTTCTTCTCTTTGCCTTAATGACATCAACTATTATTTTTAACATAAGTCTAAGAATTTATGTAATGACATCAACTATTATTTTTAACATAAGTCTAAGAATTTATGAAGAATAATTAAAAATTATAGAGATCTCTCCAAAAATTTTAAAATTTAAAGATTTCTTTTAAATTTCTTAAACTATATAATGGGTATCGTTTACCCTTAAAACTATTGGCATCTTTTTTATAGCTTTAAGAAATGAGAATGTTTTAAAATCATGCAATCATAGGATACCTTTGTTGAAGAAATTGGAAAACAAAAGATGATCAAACTAATATCTTTATTTTTAGATCTTAAACTGTTGATATAATTCTTATTGTTCAAGGCAATTCATCTTATAGATTGAATAGTCAAAAAGTCTTAAGTTAGTATTTATGATAGTGTCATTAAAATCTTATATCTTATCGAGCACTAGTATAATCTATACATTTTCTCTTATAATAACTTATAGATTCTAAATTTCCAATAAATATATTATAAAATGATCGATTGCATAGTTAGTGTGAGATGGCTAGTGTGAGAGCATCTCTCACTACCATGGCTTTCTTCATAATTTACCTCTAGCTCCCTTCCTCATGTTATTTTTATTGGTCTTATTGTTTAAGTCTCCTCTTTCACCTTACCTTCCTACTCTCAGCTATACTCATCTTTCCCTCATCCTCCTGTACTTAGCTTCAGTCATCCCATTCTCTTCTTTTTGCTTATGTTTTAAACTTCCTTGACTCCTTAAACTAGGCTCACCTACTTCAAAAGCTGGTTATGTAATCTCTTTTAAACTAAGTTCTTAGCTACAACGCTCTTTCTCTTCTTCATCCTATTTTTCTGCTACTTATCCTTGTACCCAACCACCATTATCACTTTAAGGGTTGAACTATAATTACCACTTTCCCGCCAAAGCAAGTTATTGTTCTGGTAATTACTTTTGGCTCGCTTTTTCCATAATACTCCATCTTGCACTAGATTGGAAAGATTGCAGACCTTGAGTAATCCCTCTTGAGAATTTTCCTTTACTACCCTCCAAGATATGGGTACTAAAATTAGGGGAAAGCTCCAAGGCTCCAAATTTTAACATTCACAAATCAATAACCTCTCAACCTCTATGTACTACATCCCTCAACCTTATTCCTAGTCATGAATCTGCAACCAACATCCTTGAATTTATAGGAAATGAAGAAGATCTGGACTTAAATTATTAAAGATTCCAATTCATAGATAAAACTATCATATTGTCCCCTAATAACATTGAAAACTCTCAAATTGTTACACTATATGTTATAGCATTGAAGGTAGAAGAAAAGCTCTGGAATGCTACATTAAAAGGCTTCTTTTTGGATAAAAGAATATCCTTCCCTGCCATGAAAGCCTAGGTATTAAACAACTGGAAATCACTAGTATTCAAAGATATCCTTTTAAATGATCAAGATATTTACCTATTCAAGTTCCATAGCAAATCAAATTCTAAAGAAGTATTTGAATCTAGCCCTTGGCATGTGAATAACAAGCAACCGCTTCTACAAAATTGGAGGCCAAGTATAAACTTTAAAGAGATCAAACAAGCTAATGTACCTACATGAATGTGTGTTTATGGAATTCCTTTGGAGTATTGGACAACAACTAGCTTAAGTTACCTAGAAAGTTTTGTAAACAAGTCTATCCACATAGATCAAGCCACAATAAAAAGTAGCATAATAAACTATACAAAAGTTTGTGTTGTACTTGATGCCATGAAATCCTTACTAGAAGTAATCCTAATACTAAGGCTAAATGACAACATGGAGTTGATAGAAGATGTTGTCAAAGTATCTTATGCATGGAAGCCTCCAACTACACCACCTCGGAAAACCTGGAAGGTCATAGGTAGTCTAATAAAGTATAGATTTTCCTAAGACCTAGTAGATGTTGATAATATAAGTAATTTGAATGATTAACAACAGAAGTAATCAGTAACAAGGAGCATGCTCTATCAGTAGATCATAATGGAAAAATCATCACAGATTTGAATAAAGAGCACAAAATGACAAAAATCCCTAAAAAGCAACAGCTGATAGTATCACCATATGCACTCCTACTAACGTAACTTCAAACATTAATATATGTAATAATGAGGAAACAAGTTTTATACCTACTAATAGAAGAAGATCTAAGAGGAGGAAAAGCTCCCCACCTAAGGACCAAGACTCAAGATTATCTCAGCATGGAATGTTAGGGGTTTAAATTCCCTTAAGAAAAAAATTTGTTAAAGAACTTCATATTGGAGAGTAAGCCCATTCTACTAGGAATTTTGGAAACTCGAATGAAGCATTGCAACTACAATGTTCTAAATTTTTTGCCAAGTAAGTGGAAGTTAATACACAATTATGATACAAATCTTAATGCAAGAATATTGGTGGTTTATAATGAAGAAAAAATCTCAATACTCATCTGTTGGAGCTCAAGGTCAACGTTCACATTCCCCCGATTTATGTTTTCAACTATTCTTTTCAAAGGATTGCTCTATGTTCTACACGTAGAAGCATTTCTTCGTTCATAAAAAACCAAAGTTGCTGTCAAGTGACTTCAATTCCATAACTTATGTTGAGGAATTAGAGGGCAAGACTACCCATAAAACCTTTTATGAAGACCTTAAAATTTGCCTTGATAATATATAATTCACTAACCTTCCTTATAGAGGGAAATTTTTCACGTAGATTAATAAACAAAAGGAGAGTAGTTTTATCAAAAGGAAGCTAGATAAGAGTCTGAACAACATAGAGTGGATGTAGGAATTCCCTCGCATTCAAGCTTATTTCCTCAACACAAAGCTTTTTGACCATACCTTCATTTTTGTTTCCCTAAACAATTCCAAAAAGTTTACCAATACCCCTTTCAAATTCAACAATTTCATTGCTAATCTTTCAGGTTTTTAAGATGTGGTGGAAAAAGGGTTCAATTGCCATGTTGAGGATGCTAAGTAGTTCACTCTTATGAGAAAGTTTCAAATAACCAAGGAGGCATTTAAAATATTTCACAAGAAAAGCATAGGTAATATTCACCACCTTATAAACACAGCAAAAAGAGCCTTGACTCAAGCTTTGACTTTTAACCACTTCTTGTTGAAACAAAGATCAAGGGTGACCTACTTATATCATAGAGACAAGAATTCAGCATTCTCCCAAAAAGCAATCATTTTCAAGCAAGTCACCAATAGAATAGTATCCATATGCCATTTAGTTACAATCTAACATCACAAACTAATATGGCCAAAGCTTCAAAGGAGCACTTTTCCAATCGCCTAAACTCTACTTCTAACTCTCACTCCTAACCAAGATCGCAGCAGGAAATCATATAAGGTGAATTATCATCTCAAGATGTCAAGTTCCTATATGACCCTAAAACTGTTCAAGAGATAAACAAAGCTCTTAAATCCCTTCATCCAAAGAAGGCTCCTGGTCTAGATAGGTACTATGCCAATTTCTTCTTCAAACAAGGCAAATCACCAATGAACTGATAGTGGAGGTAGCCTTGGAATTCTTTAATATAGGCAAGATGCTAAAAGAAATAAACAAGACCTACATCACCTTAGTTCCTAAAGAAAAAATCAAACAAACTTGGATACTTTTAACCTATAGTCTACTACAACACGTTCAATAAAGTCATCTCTAAAGTACTCTAAAAAATATTGAAGACCATAATTTCAAGTCGCATTGATCATGCTCAAAAAGCCTACATTTTTTAAGGATACGTAAGTGACAGCATATCCATTGTGTAGGAGCTTCTTAAACACTACACAAGAAAGGTAGGTCACAGAAATTATTAGATGAAAGTTGATTTCCAAAGAGCTTATGATATGGTGGAATAATTCTTTTATTTAACATTTTGCATGCTTATGGATTTCCAACTCTATTATTTACATGGATACAACAATGTGTGAGCACTGTAAACTAAAATATCTTTGTTAATGGTGAGCCATCAAAATCAATTGAGGGTACAAGAGGAATCAGGCAAAAGGGTTCCTCTCTCCCCCTATTTATTTTCATTGTTAATGGAGGTTCTCAACAAACTACTAGTAAGGGTAGTTGAACGAAATCTAAACTTCAAATTCCATGGTAAATGTAAGAAATGAAAAATCATAAGCCTAAACTTTGTTGATGATTTATCCTTTTCTCCAAGGCAAACAACAATTTTATCTCATCTCCCAACATAGTCCTAGAAATGTTTAACAGAACATTGGTTTTATCCATTAACAATGATAAAAGTGCCCTATTCATATCTAGAAGTGCAAACAATATTAAACCATTATTATCCTTCATTATAGGCTTCAGAGTACAACATTTTCCTATTCAGTATCCAAGAATCCCCATCTCCTCAGCTAATCCTACCTAAGTAGACTACAAACCCCTGATAAATAAAATCCTCAGCAAAATTAACAACTGGAGTCACAAAGAACTATCCATTACATGTAGAACTCGGTTAATTAAATCATCATCCATTGTTGTTCATTGGGGATCCCACCTAGTTTTTCCTAAAAGCATCTTTAAAATGATAGACTCAAAAACTTCCTATGGATTGGTCACAAATTGGAATCTAAGGGGAATAAAGTGAAATGATCTAAAATTTTCCACCCTCAAAAGAAAGGAGGATGAACTAATCCCTACTCACTAAAAAGGCTTGAAGGCTGATTCAAGACAAACAATACCTATAGGTTAGGTGGGTCAATGCTTATTACATCAAAGGCATATATCCCTGTGGAATTTCAAAGTTCCTAGAAATATCTCAACACTGATAAAATTCATTACCAAAATTAGGACCTTTTAAAAGTGTAATGTAAATATAAGGTTGGTAATAAGAGTTCCTTCAACTTTTGGTTTGATCCTTGGTCCCCATATGGCACTCTCTATCACATTCCTAAACTAGAGCCCTTCAAAAGCATTATAAAAATGATGCTAAAGTAGACTATGGCCCAACACAATGCTCAATTTGTAATTCATCTTCAAATGCAATTCAATTTATATCTAATCCTAATTTTGGAAAGATAAGAAGATATAATCAAATGGAAGTTGGAAGCCTCAGGTTGTTTCTCAAATCACTCAGTTAAGTTAATATACTACTAAAAGCAACCTCAAGTTGAATGGCATCAGATGGTCTGGTGCAAGAATCACAGTCACAAACATTCGCATACATTGTGGAAAGCTTTCAAACTAAAGCTACCCACCTTAGAAAGGATAGTTAAATTTCTCCATATCCCCTATTGATCTACACTATGTAAGAAGCAAGGTGAATCTCATGACCACCTCTTTTTCCTATGTCCTAGTTATAATAATATTTGGAGATCTATAATGACGAAGTATAGTATACAAAAATCTCATGACCACCTCTTTTTCTTATGTTCTAGTTATAATAATATTTGGAGATCTATAATGATGAAGTATAGTATACAAAATCCGCCTTCAACCCGATCAGGTATAACAGAATGGAGCAAACTAACCCATATATAGGAAAGAGATAAATGGATAATACACATAGCATTAGCTTACCTTATCGATAGTATCCAGGGTGAGAGAAATAACAAGGTCTTTAAATCCCTCATGTGATCTGCTCAAAAGACTACCTGAAGCATTGTAAACAAAATCAGACTTTATATCAATTTCTACAAAGAGAATCATAAGATTGGCAATGAAGCATTACACAATTGGAACATAAACCAATTAATTCATTTGACTTACTACCTAATCAGATTGCTCTTCTTTAAACATCTAAGATAACTCTTGGCTTCAAAAGGAAGATCACTCGAAGCTCAAGAAGAGACTTAAAAGAATCCGAAAATTAAAACAACATAAAACAAGAGGATGGATGTGGAGAACTTTAAGTTTTTTCATCATGGCACTTGCCTCTGCATAGAGTAAGACATGATTTTCATGCATGCACAATGTGTGGCCTTTATACATATTACCAATGTTTTAAAAACCAAATCGAACATTGAACCGATCGAAGGAAAAGTTTAAGATTTAGAGGTTCAACCGATAGTGAACCGCTATAAAACTGGTATATAATAAATAAGAAGTAAAAGATATAAGAATAGGTAAAAATATAATATTTTATTGAAATAAAAAATACACCAATGTCTATTAATAGATAATGAATTAATAATAAATAAATATAAGTCTAATATAAAACTTAAAATAACAATAAAAATCAAATTTGTATTTCTGAAGGAGGATGTGTCTCACCATCGTCAAAAGTTTCAAATTCTCCAACGCTATTTAAAGATTCATAAACTACATTTTCATCCAAAGTATTTGCATCAACTTCTTCTACTGCATTAAAATAAATTACAATTAGTAATGTATGAAATTATTCTCAATTGTAAACTTGTAATATAGTATAATTTTAACTTTTAACTTAAATATGATCAAAATAAGATATGAACTAACAATCAGTGGATGTTCTTAATTCATTCGTTGTGACAAATGCATTTTCTTCATAAATCGTCTTTTCAAGTTCATTATAATCAAGATC
>JANSVA010000218.1:23771729-23783701 GCA_025504915.1 Erythroxylum reticulatum
TATAAAATCAATAATAAAAATAAAATTATTGAAATAAAAACAAAACTATAAAATAGTAAAATACCTATTCTTTATTCTCAGATTATAAGTAACATAAACAAGGTCATTAAGTCTTTGATGTTCCAAACGATTTCGTTTCTTTGTATGAATATGTTCAAAAACACTCCAATTACGTTCACAACCTAATGTAGAAGTTGTTTGACTGAGTAACCTAATAGCGAATTTTCTCAATGTTGGAGCACTATCACTGAATAATCTCTACACTCATCTATATAAATTAATAGTTATGATAAAATATATATTATTAATAAGTAAATAATGAATTAAAAGTATAAAACTTACATGCCTGCATTTTATAAAACATAAGTTCTCTCTTTACTAATAATCTAGCAAAACTCTCTAAACCTTCACGATTCAATTTAATTTCATTTGTCGCTTGTGATTGTTCTTTAATAGAGAAAATACCTTTGTATTCAATCACATCAAACAAACTACCTATAATATTAATTGTACGTTCTTCTCCACTATATAAGTAATAAGGATTGAGAAAATAAGCGGCTAAGTGGATCCTTTGAGTAAGATGCTTATCTCATCGTCAATCAATAATATCTATACAAGGCTTGTACAATTTCTCCTTCCCTTTAAAAATATTTATAATTATTTTGTGAGCTCTATACATACCATCATATATATATCCCAAAGATGGCGTCTCATTAGAGTCAACAATCCTCAATAGTCTTATAAGCAAAACCACAATCTTCATAATGATCAAGCAAGCTTCCTAAAATTTATTGTCTTGAATAATAGCACAAAAGTTCTTTTCCTTTTTCACTCTTTGATAATTTATGACTTGAAAAGTGTTTACTTGTCATTAAATTTTGAAGTAGTTGCTTATGTTCATAAACACTTTTCAAAGTAATAAATGTAGTTGCAAACCTGGTAGCAGTGGGACGCATAATCTCAATCCAATCTTCTTATTTTCTTAACCAAGACAAAAATGTGACATGATTATACACAAAAAATGTGATCTTAGATGTGCGTAAAGCAAGACTAGAAATATGATCCATACCACCAATATCTTTTAAAATAAGATTTATATAATGAGTAGCGCATGGAGACCAATAAATATAATCATTCTTTGATTGTAGTAAGTACCCAGCTGACACATAATTAGTTGCACTATCTATAACAAAATGCATAATATTCTTGGTCCAACCCACTCGCTAATTTCAAACAATAATTCAGATAAATCATTAACACTTTTCACCATGTTAGAAGCATCAACAGACTTGATAAAATTTTTTCCAATTATACAATAAACTAAGAAATTAATCAAGATTCTTTGTCTTTGATCAGTCCACCCATCTTCCATAATAATGCATCATGTTAATTCTCAACTAGATTTATATGTATCCACAATTGGCTAACATTCATTTTTTAAATCTTGAAGCAAAGTCACGTGTAACTCATAGTAAGATAGTACCTTAAATCCTAGACCTATTGCTATTGTAGCATCAATTTCTTCTTAAAAATATGGTGAACTTAAAGCATTTAAAGGAATACATGAATGATAAAACCATCTAGCCATGCTCTTTTACATCGCAAAACAAGATCCTTATCAACCATAAAACTTTTTAGACTAGGTTGAGAATAAGGAGTAGGTCTTGGTGAAAAATAAGAATTTATGTCAATAGTAGCTTTTCTTTTTCCTTTATCAAATTCTTGTGGTGTTTCATTATCTCCAAAAGATATATCATGGGCCTCTTTATTTTCCTTTTTTTTTACTTATTGCTGCAAATATTTTCCAATCATATCGTACACATCAAATGGTACTTTTCTGCAAAAAGCAATATTACCCTTAACACCAACAAGATCTTCTTTCATTCTATATTGGATATTCCCATCAGATGCTTAAGAAGAAGAAAAATAATTCCATGCTAGATCGGACTTACCATGAGTGGAGGATAATTCCATATTCTCCGTTATGATTTAACATAAAAGGTATTTTAAAAAATTATGTATACTACTGTCATGGAAAAATTATACAACTTAAATTCTCATTATCAATTGTAATAAAGAAGATCAACAGCTGCATAATGGATACAGAAAAGACCAACAAATATTACTCACTTGTTAAACTTTGCTCTAGCAATTGCTCCACTTCAAATAGCCTAACTAAAATATTGTCAGTTTTCAATTTTGGTGCTTTAGATCAACAAATTGAATAGTTGAAAGAGTATATATAACTCAACTAGCAAAACTAGAAATTGATAAGAAATAAAGTTCTAAGTATTACAGAATTGATATGAAATAGAGTTCTAAATATTAAAGAAATTTGTAAAGAAAAAATGTTGGGAGTTCTTTTTTTTTAAATAAGAAGTTCTTATTTTTTAAAATAAAATTTTTAGATATTCATTCTTGTCCATCAAATAAAATTATTTAAATTAAAATGTCACTATTGGTTGATCAGTAACACTCATATGATCAATGATGTCGGTTTTAAAAATTCAATCATTCTCTTTGTCACTCTAAAAATAATTCATATGCTCAATAAAAAGGCTTAAAATAAAGAAAAAATTACAAATTAAATACAAGAAACAATAATTAAACTATAAGATAGACATGAGACATAAATTTCAAGAGTCTTACATGTACTATTAATACTAATCACTTATACTTGTTCGTTGAATAAGTTAAGCTTATGACATGTAACAAGCTTAGATACATATTCACGACGCAATTCTTGTATACAATAACATGATCATAGAGCAAAACAAATTAAGCCTGAGCATAGTAGATCTCCATAACGTTTACAAGATTATAAGTTGGATCTTCTAATTATACCCTTTAGAATGAAAATGTAATCGAAAACTAAAATCCCATTATATATTTTTAATTGTCTTGTTTAACACAAACCAAAACGAGAGTACAAAAATTGATATGAAATAGAGTTCTAAATATTACCTGGCATTTCGTTGGCTTCATGTTCTACTATAACAAACTTAAGTAATTAACTCCATTAAGTACATTATATATCATTATTCCAATTCTACCCCCAATCCAACTACACAGTTAACTTCCTATAAGATAACCTAGGTGTCCAAGGCTCTGCTCACCATAAAAACCACCAGCGTAGGCACCAGCCAAGGTTCCACTTCCCCCTTAGGAATCCTTTAGTCATGGTACCACCATAGTAAATAGCTTAAAAAAAAGTCCCACCTAGAAGATATGATGGGACCAATTATGTGCTTAGCCTGCCTTTTTGCAAGCTTTATTGACTTTACCCCTTCTTTTTGTGCTAGTTTTGTTGCATCTTTTCCAAGGATTCCTTGGCCCAATGCATCGATTATTTCACGTTTAACTGCAAGATTCCTAGCTTTCTCAACATGAGCGGATCTCACGTTATAGACATAAAACTTTACACCCTCCTTTATTGTGCATGCTAAGGTTCTAGTGCTCAAATCAAAGCAATCAAAGATTGAAAATTTCCCACTCTAGGATGAAGAAGCTTCCCCAACCAGTAGCCACTTTTTAGTTTTAAAAAGAGTAAAAGTCACAAAAATGAGCATTCAATATGATGGTCAACAATCTTGAAGGCACGGATATTTGTAAAACATGCATAAGGGCTAAAGGGAGATCTTTTTTCTCTACTTAAAAATATAACTATGAACAATGGACTAGATATTGTCACTTTCCTGATATGTTACAAATATTCTCTTCATTTAATTGTATAGGGAAGAGTTACAGGAACATCATTAACACTGAAACAAAGAAGAATTTTGAAGCATTAAGAACTCGAGGAATAAGTATGACAGAGCAGAATCTCTATAGGTATGTGGTAATACAATTGGATTTCATATATTCAACCATGTTATACATATAGTACTTTTATGCTAAAATAACAACTAATGTGTACAACTCAGAGTTTTAAGTACCAACTGCACGAACATATATTGCTATTACAAAGATAAAAGGATTAAGGATTTTATTAGCCTTGATATGATCTGTCCTAGTTTAGAACTTCAATATTCATTTATGGAGTCCTATTAAATTTTGTTCTTTGCAAATTAGGAGGAATAAAATGTCATCCCCTACAAAGCCCTCCATATTATACACAACATGAGATTTAGTGTGTTGATGGAACATGATAGAATATTCATATTTCCCTTTAAAAGAAAGACAACTTTAAAAGGAGTTATTTTGAATCAACATCTTTTTTTGGGTTTACCCATTTGAACTATATATTTTGACTACCAATTAATCAAATAAATTTTTTATTCCATCAATAAATCTATTTTCTTGTAGAAAATTGATAAATTCTTTACAATTAAGTTGAAAACCAATTCCTTTTCCTCTTTTTTTGTGAAAAATCAATTCTAGTAGATGAAAGGCACAATTATACCTTAAGCTAGTGCCAATTCCAATAGAAAAGAAGGCATCTAAAATAGATAATGATTGATGTTAACATTCTAGATCAAGAATTGGTTGCTTATACAATGTAAAAGACAACAAATTGAACACAAACACATCCAAAGAAGGCACTTGTTGCACCATAATAAACACCAAGGATTCAAACCCTTTCTGTCATTCTGTTTATACATAAGTACATACATACATGTATATATAATCTCTCTGTGTGTATATAACTAGTTGTTTAAAACAATAAAATTCCACCATCGATGCAAATCAATAAGTGATCAAATTGAATTAAATAAATTAACAACTTCCATAAGTGTCAAGGCCAACCTTTTGTCAGCCAAATGAATTCATAATTCACCAAAAGGCAACATTCATAAATTCCAAATGCAATTATTTTAACTCCAAAGCAAAATAGCTTCACCAGTCAAAAAGACTAAAACATTGCAAGTGATATGATTTGATCAATCATAACAAAGAAATCCTAAAACATTACAATAGGCTAAGTAAGATTGAGCATCATCTCAAAGAATCAAAGCCAAAGAATTAAGAATGCTATGCCACAACGTTAAGAATATGAGAAATTTGCACATGAGCAAAGTCTCAATTTGAACATATCCTTACACACTAACTCCACATATTTTCATATTTACCAAACAGTCATCTCACAAAACTGTAATTGACATGCAATGAAGTTACAATTACCTGTCAGTCTCTAATAACCAAGCTTA
Organism: Erythroxylum reticulatum; assembly: GCA_025504915.1. Taxonomy (NCBI): domain Eukaryota; kingdom Viridiplantae; phylum Streptophyta; class Magnoliopsida; order Malpighiales; family Erythroxylaceae; genus Erythroxylum; species Erythroxylum reticulatum. The sequence continues at coordinate 23,776,877 of JANSVA010000218.1, forward strand.
TGTGCTTTGAAGTAGGTTTGGGCTTAATATATATATTTGCTAAAATACAAATGCAAAAGGAATAATCATAGACTCACTATTCCACCCTTTAGTTTTCCAACTAAGCACTTTGAAACAACTTTCAAGGAGTAAATTCCAATTCTAAAAAGAAAACGGTTAATTTAGTAAGGTGTAGTATAATGGACCAAGAAGTAAACTGAGTTGTAAATGCATTATATACATACACATCTTCCAAAATTTCAAGGCAATAAACATTTGCAGCATCAACAATGCTGAGAGCATCCCACACTTGAATAATTTAAAAATGAAGCAAAAGCAGAGAAGAGAAACTAAGCAAAAAAGATGGAAAAACTTGTTTGTAGGACAGGGCTCGATGTGAAGAGATGATAGAACATAGTCTTGTCTTGAGAGCTTTGCCTTTAAGAAGACCAACACCACCATTTTAAATGTCGACATCCTCACATGGATGTGAAATTGCAGATTATGGAGCCACTGTGAAACCACTGATTAGGAATAACAAGTAAACAGTAACAATCCTCCAAAAGAAGCTTCAATGTCTAAAGGATCATCAGTTTCCAAGAGAAGCTTCAATGGCGGAAGCTGTTGTACTCAAACCTAGCATTTTTAGCTTTCTCTCTTAGTTTGTTTAACTTAAAATCGAAACACAAATTTCATCATCTGTTTCTCTAATGAAAGATTTGGAGCTTTTTAAGGACAAATAGGTGGAAATTAAGCAACTTGTAGTTCTGTACAGTGACAGACCGGTTGGACTGGTTTGACAAAAAATCAGTCAGTTTGCTAATAAATCGGTCAGTTTTTAAATATAGAGGTTATTAGGTGACACCGAACCGGACCACTGACCGGTTCAAACTTTTTCTAGTTGGACCGGTCAGTGGGGATTAGTTTTTAAAACCTTCCATATTACCACCTATTCTACTCACGTATTAAATGCTAATTTACGTTGTGCTATTGATGTACACTTGAGATTATCCTTTAACATATAACTTTATTTCTTCCAAAAAAAGACATGATAGTTACATTGTGATTTTCAGTGATAAGGCTTAATTACATGTATTCTAAATTACTCTCTCCTTTTATTTATTATTAATTTGGATATAAGGTCCACACTAGTTTTTTAAAAAATTAAGAAATTAAATTTTAGCTCATTCTAAAAGATCCAAACGTATAATAAAATTAAGGAGGAGCATGAACTCATTCCAATATTAGAGATACTTTCGTCATTTTTTTCATGATATGAATAAAGAGAAAAAGAACCATTTGTTTTATGACAAGGAAAACAAGAAAGAAGGTGTTTAATAGCAAAGTCCATGATTGACATAATGAATTCCTGTTATATGGTATTATTTTAGAGACTTAAATGACAAAAGACTAAATTGTTAATTAAAATATTGTGTTAGAAGCATCTAGAACTACAAGTTATTGTGGTGGCAGTGGCATCTGTGGTCGAATATCTATCCATACCATGAAATTTTTACGTTCATTTCGAGTTAAACCCGGCGGCTTTATCGAACGGCAACAATGAAAGAAAGAAAACAAGAAGAACAAATAGAAGTTGTTGTCTGTGACTGGGGCCCCCTAAGAAATTGAAAGACCAGCGAATGACAGGTGGAATTCTGAATGGATAGGATGAAAATCAAAATGATCATCAGACATGGCAAGTAGTATAGGTAATAGGATATGTATTGGGATGCTGGTACCACCAAGGATTCACCAAACCATATCATTTAAAAGGGATTAGAGATTGAGATTGATAGGTCTATTGTCTTCAGGACCTTATGGTGAGGCTAAGGAGGAACAACAATGTGCAGCAAAGTTAGACCACTCCACAAGCCCTGGCATTACTAATGGCAAGCATAAGACTTTTTGCTCTTGTCTTCCCAGCTGTGATGCTCGAGGAAGTAGATAAAGAAACTAGGTTGTATTATTCTTAGTCCTTTTGCAAACTTCAATCCAACTTTTATACATGTGTAATATTTGCAGTCCAGCTTAGAATTTCAATCTCCTGGATAAATATTTTAAACAGTAAAGAAGCTCTTCCAAGATACAGACAGGTTATGAAAAATAAGATAAAATTAAAGATTCTCTTTCCAAGTTCCATGATGTCGTCGGAATCTAATTAAGTAGCTACGTATTTCCGACAAAAGTCGTTCACATAATGTGAACATAGTGTCAGTCATAGCTAACGAGGAGACAGAGTCTGTCGAGCCGAAATGTTTGGCAAATATCCACTGCCACATCCGTTGATAATGATAGATTTGACATGACTGCGGGTTGAACTGACGTCCTATCCAAGGACCATTTAAGCCCATGTGATCTCATGTGCGCTACTTAACAATTGTATCCAACGCAACCTTTACAGAGGCTGAGACTCGACGCCTAGGCTGTAGTGTGGTCCTTTCAGTAGGTTCGAATTACTTTCCAATCGACTTTGATATTCATCAGCCTAAAGAAAGTTAAATTCATTGACAGCAATTAATAGATATATCATTCTGTTGATGAACGTAGTTTATTTAGTATACTGATTTTGACCACATACTGCCTAGTTATGTTCTTCCTTCCCTAAAAAGAAAAAGAGAGAGACCTGCTAACTCGTGATTGAAATTTAGTAATACTCTCAATGTTCTTAGCGAAGACACAAAACCATAAGTAAATTACATAAAAAGGAAAAAAAGACTCTTGAACAATGAGCATACATGTCGTGGTGAGATAGTTACGCGTGGTAAGATTCAGGCATCTTTTTTTCAATTGTCGTACAAAATTTATGCAAAATAAATAACAGGCGTACGATAATACAAATGCTCCCCCATTGTCTAATGGTGATTTAACTTATCTTGTCATCTTGGTTTTGCATTCTTGCAAGCAGTGACTGCTAGTTAACTTACAGGATGTGGTATGATAATAAGAACATCCTAATACTCATCAAAACTATTATTACTTTACTACGTTTATATATTCGTTTATTGAAGCGGCATGACAGTGTAAGGGATGCCCCCATATTTCTAAAATAAAAAGTGCAAGGGTATAAAGATGATGAAGTTTAAAGAAATTAATAGCTTTGAATGAATGGAATGCAGCTAGAGTTGGCTCTTCTTGAAAAAAAAAAAGATGTATGTGTAAGCAAGCATGGATTTGATTTGACACCGGAAGGACTAACGAAAGGTAGCTCCCAAGTTGCCTAATTAACATGATCAGATCTTTAGTTGGATTAATCAGTTTTTACCATATTTTATTAAATTTTATCTACTGAGATTCCCACAAATAAATGAATCGGAGGCAAAATTTAAAATACCATAACGAATACATGGTATTTCAACCCTAACCAACCCACCACCAACGTAAAACGTTGAAATAAATGTCAACCAATCCATCTCTTACCCTCTTATTCACGTGGACAGCTCGTGATGTTGCTGGTGGGGGTTTCCAACCAATCATCTTTTGTTGATTGAGTTTGGACACAAAATATTTAACAAAGACCTTTTCTCTTCTCAAGCTTATACCGTAGAAAGATTCTCTAAATCCCACACGCCTACAGATGGTACATGTGCTCTAAATCAACATCTTTGTACCCTCATTTATAAACCAAATTGGTCCCACCATATCTAGATTCTATGCCAGAACTCTTCTACTTTAAACCCTACTCCCATTCCACTTCTCGAGTATTTCCCTTTTGTTTTTTCTACCCCACCGCGCAAATAAATAGCACTAGTTCGCTTCAATCTTCACCGCCAACCTTCTTCCTTCCATTTTATTTCCTAAGCATAAAACCCTAACTCTTAACAAACAAACAGATAATCACTCTATAGAACAAATTGAAAATATGTCTGGTGTTTGGCTTTTCAAGAACAATGGCGTCATTCGTCTGGTGGAGAACCCTGCAGCAGAATCAGAAGGAAGGCCGGGAAGTTCCAGGAGAAAAGTGTTGGTGCACTTGCCATCAGGCCAAGTGGTTTCTTCTTACACTTTTCTTGAGCAAATACTGACTGAGTTGGGATGGGAGAGGTACTACGGTGGCGACCCTGACCTCTTCCAATTCCACAAGCGCTCTTCCATTGACCTTATCTCTCTGCCCAGAGAATTCGCCAAATTCAACTCTGTTTATATGTATGACATTGTCGTTAAGAACCCTAATCTCTTCCATGTTCGGGATATGTAATCTTTCTCTATGTATACCATAGAGATGGCTTGGATCGTGGTCAACTAGTGTCCTTTGCCTCTTAGTGCTTGCAGCTCTCTCTGGTTTTTTTTCCCCTTCCTTTCCCTACTCAAATATTTAGGGCATGTTATTGAAGCTTTTTTCCCTTTTCTTTCTATCTTGTTTCTTTACAATTGGTGTGGCTTCTCTTATCTTCCAGGTGTGTATTGTATAGAAGCAAATCCACTAGGTTCAAATTATTCCCTTTGTAATTTGTTTCAGTATAAAATGGAAAGTACAGAAGGGAGCCGGTGCTTGTGGTTTGTTAACTATTAAGTTTCCTTAGTTTAGATGTTGGATTATCCCACGACATCTCTTTCGTAGCTTGACTAGTAATCTCAGAAAAGCGTGGTTGTTTTCTTCTTATCTCTTTGTCAGTAGTTGCATGCTGGAGTTGCTAGTTGCTGTGGTGGCTAACGGTCAACTGTTAGGTTTTTAATCCTTGTGGCTTTCACTTGTTAGTTTTTCTTTTGTGTTTGAAGCAAGTAACATTAAATAAAAGGTTTTGGTTGAGTAGTAGCTTCTTATATTAACCGAATGCATGTCCTTTGACGTTGTTTTGAAGTCAGTGATGCTGGTACGATTGTCTATATAAGGACTTCAAAGAGCCACTTCGCGAGAAGTTTTTCCTCAGTGACTTTTTGAACAGTGTACTTGATGATGTTCAAGCTAACAAACTAATGGCTATGGGGTACAACCTGTGTGACCTGTTGCTACCAACTTAAAGTCTGTTCGAGTGTGTATATATGAAATTCGTACTCGTAAATTTTTTATTAAAAAAAAGGGATTTACAGTTTAGATAAAAACCCATTTCTGGACAGTTGGTAGCTTTCAATAATTATTGATTATGTCAAATAAATTTTTTTTCATTATTTATTATACTTATAGTTATTGATGTCCATCAAGCTTTCTTTTTGGTAAGATTTAATCCAAGTAGAACACAGTGATGTGCATACATGGTTGCATGCCTTGGCTTTCACTTGTTTTCCATTGATAGAGTTATCCAGGCTTTTGGGCAATTAAGGCAGGAAATGTAATTTATTATTCCCAACAGTATAATTCTTTGATTAGCCATTGTAACTGCTAATTTAGGAGATATATATCACTTAGGTTACACTAAAAAAGAAAAGGTGTATGAGAAGTTTTGGCACACATTTATTTGGCTCATTTAGTTGGTCGTCTTAAACAAGAAATGTAATATATATTTTTTTATGACTTTTAAAATTCGAAGTGATTTAAGATCTAAATAATTTTATTGAACTTCTAATTAAGAACAATTTTACTTTGCATACTTTATTATTTAAATATTTTTTAATTTCAATACAAAATTTTATAGTTAATTTTGATCATTCTAGTTCAGTGGGGTCTAAAATGGTTGAATATGATTAAACCATTCAATCCTTGACTTTTTACTCCACTGATTTGACGCTTTTTTGCAACACGGGTCTGACATGGATCGTTTGATTTCTAGCTAAAAGTTTTTGAGAGAGAAGATGAAGGTCCTTTTATGGTTCGTTTTGGTTATTGCTCTATAGGATGCAAGTTAGCTTTTCTACACCTTTTCAGTATGGCCAATTTATCTCTTAATGCTAAAAAAGTTTACACAGGGGGAAAGAAACCTCCCGAGGCCAATAACTCGTCCAAGACAAGATCAAAGATAAATATAGGGATAATTACAAAAAATAAATTCTCAAACTTTGCCAAACTTTACAATTATAGCTCCGTTGAAAAAGTGATAATAAAATTTCTAAATTTTCAATTTTTTTTAATTATAATTCAACGTTAGTTTATCCATTGTCTTTACTGATGTAGCTTGTCGCGTGTTCTAAAATCTTAATTAATTAGACACATCAACCTTAATTAACATCAGTGATTAAGATTAAAGAAATAACGTTGTTTTATGACATAACTAAGACGATGTCGTTTCAACAAAATTAAATCCCTAATCTATTAATCCCTCCTTTCAAACATCGTTGTTTCTCTGTTTCTCGCCTTCCCACTGTCTGTCCCTCATTCCAGACATCCCTTGCCCAGGGCCCATCTTCATTAGGGGCCTACAGTCGTTTTATGACATAACTAAAATAATGTCGTTTCAACAAGATTAAATCCCTAATCTATCGATCCCTCCTTTCAAAGATTGTTGCTTTTCTATTTCTTGTAGTCCCACTATCTATCCCTTATTCCAGATATCACCTGCCCAGGGCCCATCTTCATTAGGTGCCTACAGTAAGAAAGTATTAAATGTCACAAATTTTGTATATTTTACTTAGTACTTATTTGGATAAGCTTTTAGAAGACTAATAAGTACTTTTTTCACCACAAAAGTCTTTTTTTAAAGAAAAACAAATATTTGACTGTAAAATAAAAGAGCACTTTTTTAATAGATATGACTTTTTTAGCAGCCAAAATATAACTTTTTAAGAAGCTCAAATTTGGAGCTTATAAAAAAAGCATCTCAAATGACTTTTTCAGGTAGATTTTTCATATCAATTAATGAGCCTATTTTTTAGTCCCTTTGGCCCTTTACGTTTTACACATAATTCTTACAATATCCACAAACATATCTTCACGTTTATTATATATTTAAATATTTACTCAACTTTGAATATTAT
>JANSVA010000218.1:23811166-23823774 GCA_025504915.1 Erythroxylum reticulatum
AACCTATTATTTAGCATTTATATTGAACAAAAAATATATATATATATATATTTATATATATGTTCATTTCTTCACCAACATTCTAGCATATACAAAACTCCTTGTCATGATCATTCAATCTCCAAAACATCTCTATAAATGGTTACTCATCAAGCATATATATATATATAAGCAAGAAATTTACAAACTCTTCATCATCCACGTCACATACACACATAAAACACCATTTCATGCATTAACCTCTAACTATCATCATAAGCTCCATTTAACATTGCCCATAAAATTAAAACATGACTTACTTAATTTAGATACCAAACCTTCAAACTCTTCAAGAAAATCAACAAAATACCTAACTTCAAACACAACCCACGATCATCACCCTCTTCAGGGTTAGAAGGTTAGGTTTTTGGTGGGAATGAAAGGGAGAGCAAGGTGAAGGAGTAATAAATGGAAGATGAGAGGTTCAACGTGGGTGGAGATTTGAAGAATAAAAATCAAGAAGAAAAAGAGAAGAGAAGCCACGAAAATGAAGGAGAGAAGAAGAGAACCAAAGGAAAACACTAATACCCTTTTTTAGAGAGAAGGATCGTGAAAGACAACAAAAGAGATCTTTTTAATTTAGGTTAAATTTGTGAGTGGGTGCCGCTTGTCACCTTTTAGTGGGCTCCAATTGGCTCTTTTATTACCTAGTCCATTTGTCTCCAATTTCTACTCCAATTATCTCTTAATTTTTAATGACATAAGACATTAAATATTAATGTCACATACTAAGGTTTCTACTTCCATTTGAAATTTATTTCTATCGCTATTCATCAATTGTTCTTCCATTTGGCATTTTTCCTAGTCCAAAAATACCCAAACTTTTTCAAAAATTTTCCCAGAAATTCCAAAAATTCTAAATCAATAAATATACTCTCCAAACCAATTTTCAATACAAGCTAACCACAATTCTCAATAAAATCACATCTATAGATCAATTATACCCGACAATTGTCAATGAATGCATGTACAGTCATTTTGATGTGTGCAAAAATTCAAATTCATGTGCTTATATGCTAATATTATGTATGAGCATGAAATGCATTTTCTTAATCTCTCTTTGAGCTCATATATACTCAATTTTAGTGTTCTAACCCTTAGTATGGGAACAAGATATTACAATATATCTTTCTTCTAAAGAAGAAGTAGCTAAAAGGTAGTTATACTCGCCAACTTCCATTGCATTCAATGCAGGATGCCCATGGATCCTTTGAAAATATGCTTTGTTAAAATAGGATAATTCTGCCCAATAGTCTATACTAAATTGGATGACATTTTATTAACCTTCTCTATCAATATTTTGATTTTAAAATTTCATTTAACAAAGTCATTTTGTTAAGGCAATTTTGGGTTTTTACTAATAAGAGAGTTAGCTAAAGGTGAGGCTACCTTCTTAAGATTCTTTACGATCTGGGATAAAAACGTTCATTCCCTACTACTGTAGGGACTTCTTCACCCAAGGCTATAGCAACAATAATTATTTTTCATTCCTTAAATAAAACATCGTGTCTCATTGGGCCTCCCAAATTGTTGGTGTCAATCTAGAATTTGGGCATACCAGGGAGAAATTCTCTTAGAATTTGTACCTAACTTCTTATTGACAATATAGGTGGGCTTCCAAAAACTTGGAAAATAGAATTATATGCTACCAAAATGCTAAATATATTAGAAAAAGAAATGATTTGATTTAACCAAAAAGAAAATTGCAAGCTACAAAGGGAATTTGAGGTAATAAAAATGAATAAATAATGTAAAGACAATTGAAAAAATAATAACAAAGTGTTTTCGAGTTGATTATCTCGTTACAGATTATCTAAAGGATGTGTGTCTTTTGGGGATTTTTTTTGGTTTTGGTTGTTATGTGACAAATATTGTCCATACTTTTTTTTTTCTCTTATAGTCCTTTTAAACTCAACTACCTCAAGTTATTTTTCCTGTAACTTCCTAACTTCCAGCCCACTTAACTATATTCTAGTTAACTTCCATCATTTTTATCAACTTTTGCATTTTGGAATTCTACCTCAAGCACCTCTTTTTTAACTACCTGACTTCCATTCCACTTACTCGTGTTCTTTATTATGTTTGTTACTTACTCCAATACATTCATCCTCCATGTTACAGACTTCCATGAATTTAATATGTTCCTCCCTAAGTTTTGGTATTTCACCACCCACGAATTCTCTAACTAAACAATTTTGGACTCCTTTTCACTTTGTGGGCTAAATTTCTTTTTGGACTATTAATAAGTGGTTTATTGGAAGAGCCCTACGCAATATTTTATTACAAATTCAACCATGGATGTTAAGATTATAACTTATATTAAGGTAGGATCCCATGCCAATTAATTGAAGAACTTTATTTGGAGTTTATAATTCTTGATTCGAATTCTAGGCTCTTAGGATTCTTTATGATGACTTATCTTCTATATTCTTTTCCAAGAAAACAAAGAACATTAGTTATGATAAATATGCTAAAGTTAGGTACTTTAATCTTCGAGGATGGGTTGATAATGGCGATGTAGTTTATGAGTATCACTTTTAATTCGGTTTTTAACTTTTCATGCTAATTTACTTTAATAACCCATGTTGAAAATCGATCAACTTATTAATTGATTAGTCAATTTTAGTAAAATAATTGATTTTTATAAACCAAAATTAATTAATTAATTTTTATTTAATTGTCTCCCTTTTTCAATTAAACTTTAAATTAAGGATAGTCTCTTCAACCATATTTCAAATTCTTTAATTTTATTCAATATTTAAATTGTTTTATGATAATCTAATATTGGTTGAACCTTTTAAAATTTAAATCTTATGTTTTACTGATTTAACTTTCAACTTAATTTTTAAAACATTGATGAGTACATTGTAACCATAATATATAGTTAAGCCACTGGGGCTTAGACTTGTAGATTTTCGTAAAAATATGGGTAATATAAGTATTATACTATCTTATGATGTTGTTATATTACATTTCTCAAGATTAACGAAATTAAGAATTATGCACTTGTTTTTTTGTACTACGATAAGTAATGCATACATATGGTTCTCTTATTGTTTCTGTGTATATATGATTCTTTTTATCTCAAGATGTGATTTTAACTTGTTTATGGAATCACATGGATTTTTATCTATGATTGATCTTTATGCTCAATAACTCTAAATGGAGCGATTCATCTTTCAGTTGTTTATCTCTATATAAGGTTAGGGGTATATTTTAGGGATCACAAGTCTTGTTTTGAGAGTGGAGTGATGTGGTTATGCATGATTTATAATTTATGAGTCATAAATGCTAGTCACACTACACTAGTACTATACCAAGGAGTTTTGTTAGTGAGTTATTTATGATTGTGATTATGTATAATTGTATGTTAATTATAATATATTCTTTATTCTGATATATTTTTAAAAATAGCTTACAAACTTATTAAATTTGCTTTTAGACATAATCTGAGTATTCTTAAATATTTTCAAAGAAGTTTAATTTGAATTAGTTTTGCCCAAATAAGATTATTTTAAAACTTTTATATACGTGATTTTAATTATTTATTTTTATTTCAAATTTGGATCAAATAAAGGCATATGGTCTATTATCTATTATTAATGTTCGTGATCTTATTATAAGCTTGATTTTCTCAATAAATTTTTTAGATGTAATATGATTATTGTGGGGAGCTATTGGAATACCTTGATGACAAGGCTCATTCTTCTAACTAATGGAAGTCTTTTTTGTCATCTCATAATCCTTATAAGTAACATTCTTAGGGGTTTGGTTTCTATTATTCCTAATTAGTCTTTTTTTAAAAAAAAAAGAGAGAATCAAGATAATAGTTGAGTTATTTTTGAATGCTAGGATATTCAACAAAAATTAAACCGCTGCTGAAGAAAATGCTAGACGATCATTCACGAAGTCAGATTCTTATTATTATATGCACTAGCCAAGAAAACAGCTCCGAACCTATCTTCGGGGATGTGTTCCAAGCTTTCAATTACGAAGTGGGCATAAAGTCGTTCCTTCTAAGTGGGGTCTATAGGGGATTGAAGTGGGCTTCATAGACTTGATTCTGCCCCGTAGCTTTGACGTTGTATGCAACCCGCAATTTTGCACTTTTAAGATGTCCAAAAACAGAGAAGGGTAGAGAGAAAAGGTCAAACGGCCCAAACTTGAAGCGAACCACAGAAACAACATAAAAAGAGAAAGGGAAAGCGAGGTAGAAAAAAAGGTTACAGACCTACAGTTGGGTAACTATAAAACAAAAACCCAATATTTGAGAAATTTTATTGGCATTGCTCATCCTCGTCCTCATCCAGCAGAGAGAGAGCAGAAGCATCTGGACCTTCTTCTGCTTCTTCACTGCCCTTTGTGTAGGTAACCCAACTCAGCTCTATCCAGAGTTACCTGATATTCTTTTTATTGATTACTGATCTCTCTTATCACAAGACTTTACTTACTGCAAGGGATTCTTGTGAAATCTATCTCACCTTGTTCACGAAGCTCCGCCAGTCTTTTTCACTATGGGTTAGGGTTTCTAATTAGTTTGTTTCCTCTCCTTGTTTTGCAAATTTCGATAAAAAGTAAGCATAAATTGGTAATTCACATACATACAATTCTCTTTCAAAGTAGGTTAATAAGATGTACTAAATACTGTTCAATGAGATGGCCTTGTACGTATGGTCAACTTTGTTAGGATTGCAATGCAGGACAGCTGGAAGCCTATGTTCATGGGACCAAGAGCGCATACTGACTTTAGCTTTAACCAGAAGCTGAATTACTTTCCTCATTCATGAAGAGAGAAGAAATGAAGTTGTATTTCTCACACCGTAACGTAGCCCTTCATTCACTCAGTCATCTTTCTTGCTGGCTTTTGTGAAATAAGACTCGACCTACTGGCCCTTTGAATTGTTGAGCTCTTGAGTTTTAACTTTTCCAAGTAAAGGGCTCTTATTATGCCTGCTGTTTAAGTACTATTGCCCAGCAATATCATCTAGCAGGTGGGATGCTCAGAATGCGTACTTGTTTGAAAATTACTCTTGTCTGGCAATATCACCCAGCAGGTGGAATTCTCAGAATGCATGCTTCTTGAGTGACTACTCTTGTCCAGTAATTTCATTCCACAGGTCAGCTTCTGGCAACTTGTATATTTCTATTGAAATATGAGTCAGAGTTAAGGGCAGAAGTTGTTAGTTTCTGTAACTTAGTACTGCTTTTCTTGCTTTTGTTCATCAGGAAAATGCCTCATAAAGGGAAATATGGGGTTGACTTTGATGACTATGAAGATTATGACTATGACTATGACGATGGCTATGACGTAGAGGATAATGGTCAGTAGGAATGAATACATGCATTGATTTGGTTGATGATGTATACAATTCATGGTTCAAGCGACTAATCATCACTTCCCTTTTTGTAATAATGGTCTTTCATCTTGTTGCGTTCTACTCATGCTGATTCCAGTTTACAAGTTGGTTCCCATCCTATTAAGCCTGGTATCTTTTGATACGGATTAAAAACAAAAAACTTTTTAAGAATTATATTCATTGCCTGGATTATTAATTTGAACAATCATAGAAGCTCTCTATCAACACACTCATTTTTCTGCGATGTTCTCTATAGAAACGTTCTAGACTTATGAGGGACTTACTTGAGCTATTTTCCAACAAGTCTAGTTTACATATTATCTTGGCCTTTTCTGGACACTGCTGGATAAGAGATTGTCATTCATCTGTTCTTTTTAAATTCTTTTCTTGTCGTAGTTTATATGTGCTTGATCTTGATGATACAGTCTTCATAAGCTTACATTCCTATTGTAAGGCCAGCTTTTCTATGTTTCTGAATGTGCTGTTGATTCTCTACAGAGTTTCTGATAACCTACTTTCTTCATTCTTATTCCTGTAACTGCAGAAGTGCCTAAGCCTAAGCAAGAAACCAGTAGGCCCACAGTATGGCGTTGCTCAATTTGCACATATGACAATGATGAAAGCATGCCCATGTGTGATATTTGTGGGGTTATTCGTAATCCTGCGTCAGGCAACTACAGTATTGGTGAAAAGAGAGTGTGTAAGTGGCTCTTATATCCCTTCTATTATCATCCCTATCCAACCTTTAATACGAAAAGTGAGCAATGATGTCGGTGGAGCTTCATGTACCATGATTTTTGTTTGATTGCATACTAATTGATTCTGTATTGTTTGTGAAAAAGAGGCATAGATCTAGTCATAGTTTTTACCAACAATATCAATGCCAAATACTTGTCTTGTTATGAGCATACAGACAGCTTTTTTCCTGCTCTTGTTGTTTAGGCTTCCTCTGAAGTTGGTTGTCAGTTTATAGAATAGATCTCTTTCATGCAGCTGATGGCATTGGCAAAGACACTGGAGTATCCATAATGGCCAAGTCTCTTTTTACACAGTTGCCACATCAAGCACCTGATAATGCTGTAATAGGTCAACTGCAGAATGATGATATTGTGGCAGAAGGGGGCAATAACTTCCTGAGGCATGGGAATTTCCAAGGAAATTTTCATGAACTCCTTAAAGTTTTTAGTTCTAAGAACAATTCACATGTTAACGTAGGTCTGAACATGTCTGACTGGTGAATGTAAATTATATGATATGTAAAGCTAATTCTTCTAGAATCTTTGGTCCATTCAGCTATCTATATTACAGCCAATGGCTGTTTCTGAATCAGGTTTCGATTGTATTTGTCTTAAATGTCACTACATCTGTCCAGCATAGTTTAACCTTGATATGTTTATTATACAGTTCCTTTCAAGTTTGATGTGCCATCTCCAGATGATATTGTTGCTAGTGGACTTCATTCCTCCAAAATGGGTTTCAAAGGTCCTCTTGTTTTGTTGTACCTTTTGATAGATCAAATTATGTTGTGCCAATGAATTCATAACTGATATGGTGAATTAGGAATCACTGTTATGCAAGCGCAATCTTAATCATACCCTTTGCTAGAAGTGTTGTTTTTACATTGGGTTTTTTTTTTTTCTTAAGGGAGAATAAATATATAGTTTTGGATGACATTGCTCTAATTTGACTTGTTCTTGTCACGAAGATCATAATTTAATTTTCTTTTTATTGTGAGTAATATAAATAAATTCCAGCTTCCTGTTTGTACAATTGTCATTAACCTAGATTTTCTAGAGGATTATGACTATGGATTTGTACAATTATATAACAGGCATGTGTATGCATATGAAACATTCTAATCTTTTCTTTGCCACAAATTTTTATTTAGATTAGTGTTGATTTGGTGAAATTGTTGGATCTTCTATGCAATATCAATTCTTTGTAATTTTTCTTAATTCCTTGTAGCTAACGTTCTCAAACTTCAATTTCTACAGTTTCTTCAGGAGATAGTGAGAAGAAAGATGCAACTAACACATCTAATATTAAAAGGTCAGATGGCATATCTCAGTTATCAAAAGAACAAGGGTTCAACCCTGACAAGAGCGATCACTCAATTAATGGAGTGGCTCAAGCACGTGAAAGTTCCAAACGCAAAGATGGCTCATTGCCAACATCAAAAGGTAAAACAAAGTTCAAGAAAGATGATAATCTTTCAAAGAATAAACCCGATGTTAAGTTCAGCAAAGAAATATCTGATCGTTCACTTGCATCAATGCTGAAAGGCAAACAGAAAATTGTTGGGGATAGCACTTCAATAAATGAAGGCAATACCCTTGGTCTTGCCAGCAACTTGGGCAACATCTCTTTGACTAATCAATCTGAGGTTCCAAGTTACATTAGTACTAAAAGAGCCAAGCCACCTACTCAGTATCAACCTGATAAGTGGATGCTCCCTGATAAAGCAGAAGATAGATTGACTCAGTTGAATCTTGCAATTGTAAGTCAGATACATGCTTTTAGTCATACGTTCCAGGGTATTGGTGGTAAGTAATTTGATCTTTTTTGTTTTTTGTAGGTTGGCCATGTTGATTCTGGAAAATCGACACTTTCAGGCAGACTGCTGCATCTTTTGGGGCGTATAACACAAAAAGAAATGCACAAATATGAAAAAGAGGCAAAAGTACAGGTAAAATTATCATGACCTGATCTTTTTTCTAATGGAATTATGGTATTGGTTTAATTTGAATTCTAATTCAAGCAGGGCAAGGGGTCGTTTGCTTATGCTTGGGCATTGGATGAGAGTCCTGAAGAAAGAGAAAGAGGAATAACAATGACAGTGGCTGTTGCATATTTTGATTCCAAAAAGTTTCATGTGGTTGTGCTTGACTCGCCAGGCCATAAAGATTTTGTTCCAAACATGATTTCAGGAGCAACACAAGCTGATGCGGCAATACTGGTGATAGATGCTAGTCTTGGTGCTTTTGAGGCTGGTATGGATGGCTCTAAGGGGCAAACAAGGGAACATGCCCAACTTATTAGGAGTTTTGGAGTTGATCAGATCATTGTAGCAATTAACAAAATGGATGCAGTGGAATACTCCAAGGATCGTTTTGAAGTGATTAAAGGTCAACTTGGAACTTTTCTTCGTGCTTGTAGTTTCAAAGTTTCCTCTGTGTTCTGGATTCCATTGAGTGCTATGGAAAATCAGAATTTAGTAGCTTCTCCTTCTGATGTTCGTTTGTCATCCTGGTGAGTCTGCTCTCATAGAAAAAGCAGATTACAATTTTGATTACTCTTGTTTGGCTTTTGCATTCTTTGAGATAGTAGGTTCTTAAATGAATTGCCTTTTATAAAACTAAATATTAGAAATGGGAACTAGGGTTTTCATAATTGACCAATATATTGTGGAATTGCAGGTATTCCGGGCCTCACTTGTTGGATGCAATTGATTCCTTCCAACCTCCCTCAAGAGAGCTCTCGAAGCCTCTTCTTATGCCCATATGTGATGTTGTTAAAACAACTTCACAAGGTCAGATTTCAGCATCTGGTAAATTGGAGGCTGGAGCTCTTCAAAGTGGTTCAAAGGTATGGATTAGTGATCCGGGAGTACTTTAGACTTCTAATTTTTATCAAGTTTCCCTTAGTTAAACTTATTTTTCTTTCCTATGAACTGTCATCCCCATTTTTGCCCTACTCTGATGAAAATAGCTTCCCTAGCCTCTCTCCCTACATCAATAGTTTGTTTATTAATCTTGGAAATGTGAGTTCATATCAAGGACATATTGGAGGGAAGAGTCTTAAAGGATAATTTACAGGGTTTGTCATTTATCATCAAACATACGAGCATTTAGCAATATAAAATTGTTGGACGTATGAAGTATGAACGTGATATTGTGGATATGTTTTCTTTCTTGTCGTTTGTTGAATATATCAAGTATGGACATGATAAATTTCCATAGAATTAATCATGCTTTTACATTTCTTTCCATAGAAGTTGTCTTTTGATTTTCTTTAATATAAAGCTTAATGCTGCAGAAGAATTAAAATGTGATTGGAATCTGATATGATTATTATAACCATTCCACTAGTGCACAGAGTTTGTTTTTCTGTTGGCATTTAGGATCTGAGCCATCTGTCATATATTGGTTACTTCATGTACAAAGTACAGTGCTGATGCTTGCAGCTTGTTGGTTTTTGACTTTTTTAGATACAGGTGTATTGATTTGTTCATCTCCTTAACCCTGCTCCATAATGATATTATATTCACATGCTTAATGTGTGGTGATGCAGGTTTTAGTTATGCCATTTGGAGATGTAGGAACAGTACGTTCTGTGGAGCGGAATTCGAAGGCTTGTGGCGTTGCAAGAGCTGGCGACAATGTAATTGTCAGTCTATTGGGCATTGATGGAAGTCATGTGATTGCTGGAGGTGTTCTATGCCACCCTGACTTCCCAACTACAGTTGCAAGACATTTGGAGTTAAGGGTACTTGTCTTAGAGGGTGCAACTCCAATTCTGAAAGGCACTCAAGTACGCTCGTCACTTTTACATTTATTCTTGGTATCATATTCAGCGCTCCCTTTATATCTAGCCGACTAATTTTCTGAGAAATGAGCAGTTGGAAATTCATATACACCATGCAAAGGCAGCTGCAACAGTTGCAAACATAATATCATTGGTTGACCCAAGGACTGGTAAGGTGACCAAAAAGGCACCACGCTGTATAATATCAAAGCAGAATGCTGTACTTGAGGTAATTATGATAAATGTATGATGATCTGATCTCAATTTTCTGCTCAAGGGAAACAGTGAGCAGTAAATATGAATCTCATCTTTTCACTCAAATTTCAGGTGGTTCTGAATGAACCAGTTTGTGTAGAAGAATTTCAGAGTTGCAGAGCTCTTGGAAGGGCATTTTTGAGGGCATTAGGGAGGACTGTTGCTCTAGGCCTTGTAACACGAATAGTTGAGGATCAGGATTAAGATGATGTATATAGCATGACTCGGTATTTATGATGTAACATGTTGCGTACACAATTTCACGATCACAGTTCCTTTTGGTGGCTAGCATAACTCGTGCTAAAATATAGCGAGGGAGTGTCATGAGTTTTGCAGAAAAGAAGAAATACTACCTACATTTCATACAAAATGGATGACAATGCAATGGGTTGATGACTATGCATATTAATAGGTCACAACAAACTTCTTGTTCTCTTCTGTAGTTTCATGTCCTCACAGTTTTAACTTCCAGAATTATAAGCTTGGTTAAATACAGTTTTTCCTTTTTGAAAAAGATGAAAATTATATTCAAAACAACATTTACATTTGGATTACAAGGCTATAGAAACAGCTTCAGCTACGAGAATTCAGTCCATGAAGTAGGATATGTCTAAATGTGGTACAAAATTAAAAATCTTGAGCTATTGTGGCAAATACATCTACTGGCATTGTCATTGTTCATCATCAATTCTCTGGTCCGGTTGGTGATTTCTTTGTGAATGATAAGCTTGAATTTTCATCTCTTCTAAACACTCTGTTGCATCTTACTTTGTTTATTATAAACATGCACGTGTCGAAAGCTGTAATTATAATGATTTTATCACCTTGACAGAAACTCACTGTTTCTCATAAACCATTTTGCAAATGTCTTCTAGTGCCTAGCATCCATATCCACGTTAAGCAATTCCAGAATAGATGGCCAAGTCTCGTCAGAATATTTGCATTCAAGGAATAGATGATTTATGCTCTCCTGCGTTGTTTTACAAAGGTAGCACACCTATTTGCCGTAATCATGAAAGCAAGCTTATCCAGAGTAGGATGACTCCAGAAATACTAACCAGATGAAGAATGAAACTCTAGAAAGCTCTAGCTCTAAACCAATCTACATCAATCCAGTATAACTTCCTCCACTGTGAGAATTTTTCTGGAAGATTCATTGGTAAAATTTTGAAAGAATGGGTAACCCAAATATAGACATCAACCTGATTAACTTTAAGATGATAGAAATGATATGTGCTAGCTCTTAGGGAAAATTACCTCACTTATTATCCTCTATTCATGTACTAATTTTAGCTTCATACGAAACTTGTAGGGATGATAAATTTTAGCTTCTAGACTTAAATTTAGTTATTTTCAATGAATTGACTCGTAGGATAGACCTATGTCTAGATTGACTCGATAGTTGATTATTGCAAATGAAACAATATCATTTTATTTAAAAGAGTTGGATCTTGGGTAAAATTGGGTTGACAGTCCAAATCTGATTCAATTAAATAAAAATAAGTTGTTATATATTTTTAATTTTAAAAAAATTAGCAAAGACTAGCTCAATGTCATCCCTAAAATTTTGGGCTAAGGCCTTTGACAAAACCTAGATGTTATTAAGAATTCCAAATAATCGGTGAGCTAATTTTCCATATTAGACCAATAGTCATGTAGTATGGAGATAGTTGTCCTTTAATCTTACATCTAATCTGACATTCCATATTAATTCTCTTCTTCAAAAGTTGAGTGAAATAATAGGATTTGCTTAGATGAACTTGGAGTTCCCGTAAACTTTTACCTTTCATATAAAAGTTTTGGATCCTGTTAACCCATAACGATTTTCTTGGGAAAGAATCCTCCGAATTCTTTTGCCCACCGGGATTTTATTACAAAACTTTAGTGAGAGGATAGCCCACTTGAATTCTTGCTCTTACAAATATGTTTCCACACTACCTTAGCATAATATCTTGAATTGTTTGTCCTAGCCCAAGGAAACCTCCTCATCACCTTCTTAAGAGTTTTGATCAGACCTTTAATAAAGCAAAAATAGGTCCTTGTTAAGGGACATTTAACTTGTCTACCCGTGATAGCCTCAGGACATGGCGCCAAATCACTAGCTCTCTTAGATAAAATTAGGAAACTCTTCATCTTGTTGACATCTAAACCAGATAGGTCCTTATATTTTCAAGGTTTACTTAATCAAGTAAATGGACTTATCATGTGCTTTAGCAAAGACCAAGCAGTCATCAGCAAAATGAAGGTGGGTAATCCTCAACTTCTTACAATGTAACATCTCATCACTGATGGGAAGGGTAAAATGAAAATTTGGGACGGGTTATGAGTGTGTATATGGATCTCGACACGAGCATGTATGTTATGGCCTCTATATATATATGAATGACAATTTTTGTATATGCACATGACAGTACATGCATTCATGACATTTCC
>JANSVA010000218.1:23823874-23836062 GCA_025504915.1 Erythroxylum reticulatum
AAGTTACACAAAACATCATCCAAGCCCACTAGCCACTGAACTCCCAAAAAGACATCACATCCTCCCAGTGCGATCACCAATGCATCCATGCAGAAGGATAAACCTTGCATGGTCCACTCAAAATTTGTACAACTCTGAGTACACCGCAGTTGTAAACCTCCTCCCACCATTATAGTGATGGGCGCAATGTCCGCACTTCGCATGCTCCCCTCCCTCTTGACCACGGATACGTCTACGAAATTATGGGTGCTACCATTATCAACGAGAATATGTATCTGCCTCCGTTGATGGACTCCGAGCAACCTCATCTGTCTGAATTCACTCTCACTTGCAAACCCCGTGATGGCTTGCATAGAAATCATTAGACATTCTTCCCCCATCACATCAACTTTTGGATTCTCCCCTGCAGAGTCTATAACGTCAATGCCTGAGTCCTGTTTAGGTATCAAGAAAAAATGAAGTTGCCTCTTCCGGCATTGATGGCCTAGCGTGTATTTTTCATCACACTAGAAACATAAGCCCTTAGCACGTTTCGCGTCAAAATCCCTACTACTCACCGTACGAGGAACTCTGTATCGACCTATAGAAGAGCGTTGATTAGCGGAAGGTGTGGGTAATATCCCTTCCGTACGTGAAGGAACCATATGTTGTTGCATGGGCAGAGGAGAACTTGTGAAGCTCTTCCCAGTGACTGGGTGGCGAACCTGTGAAGCTCGGTTCAATATTGAAGCACCGGTGGCCGTTAAAATAGCTTCCTGTTTCCTAGCTAAGGTGTAAGCCTGGTGCAATGTCTGTGGTTCGTGTAACTGCACCGCTACTCCGACCTCAGGTTTGAGTCCCTTCACAAAGAACCTAACCAAATATTCTTCTGAAAGTGCTAGTCGATTGGAGTGATAATCAAACTAAGCACAATAATCGAGCACAGTTCCGGTCTGCTGCAACGCCTTGAAATCGCCAACTGGGTCATCAAATAGCTCAGCGTCAAACCGCTATTTCAAAGCCTTCGTAAACTCCATCCATTCTAGTGCATCAGTCTTGAGATGGTTCCGAACGAAAATTCGATATCATTCCTGCGCCTTCTCGTCCATGTGAAGGATGGCAACATTTACCTTCATGCATTCGGGAGTCTGGTCCACCTAAAAAAATTGTTCGCAGCGATATAACCATAATTTGACATTATCACCATTAAATGTAGGGAACTCAAGTCGTCCTAAACGAAGAGAGTTTCCATGGTCATCCTTATGGGTTGGAACAGACGTAGGTCTTGCTGGTGATCCCGAGAGACTACTGCCTTCCCCTTGTTTAGCTCCTTCCATTGAGAATGTCGAACGTAATTCTCCCATGTCCTTCTCCAATCGTTCAGTCCGCCCTTGTACCTCTGATAATAACCTTTCACTCCGATCCTGCAACTCCAGCAACAGACATTCCTGACACCCTTGTGCCTCCATTAGACCTTTCAAGGTGTCCTCCAAACGCCTGAACTCTGCTCCTCTAGTTCCCTCCTCCATTGTGTGGATAGAATCAATTCTCTTATACCAATTGTTATAGTATTACTGATAATCGAACAAGACACGTTGATGGAATATTCGTATACAGTGATTGTAGTAAAGAAAACAGACAAGGAGATTACAAGAAAACAAGGGATAATAATATGACAACGACACCACACACCCAACATGCATACAACTTCTGTAAACCTACGATATATAGTCTATCACATGGGTTTCCCTACATTAGCGCGCATGTTACTTGTCCTAAGTCGACCTACGAAACGCTGCGTAACACCCATAGATCCAAACTGTGTCGTTCCAACGTTAATGTCCTTCGTCTTCCAAATTCGCCGTAACAAGCCAGCACTCCCCGGCCGCAAAATGCCCCGGCTTCGCTGGTCCACTTCTAACTGGACTCCTTACGACCGTCCTACTCTAACTTTCCTACGCAATTCCAGTCCTGCAAGTCCTAATTGGCTCTCCAAACTCACCTTCTCTCCTACTCGTTTGATTGCCAGTGGCGCTGGAAAAGTCCCGGCCTCCGTTTTCTCTCCTCATCATGCGTCTTCTTCTTTGGACGACGATTCCGCTTTTTTTGGTATGCTTTGCCCTCTATGTGCTTCTATTTCAAGGTTTTTGTCTATTGAGAAAACAATTTTAAGGCTACCAACAAATGTGCTCACTTGTGTCAACTTCGTTTTTTAACTAATTTATTGGATTTTTATCTAATACGCATCTGTATTGTTTCCGCTTATTGATGAAATTGCGTTTTTAATTTTTGGCTACTGAATATCAAACTGCTAATTGATTTGTCCGTTGGAACTTTCACTTGCTTGAGGGCTTTGATGCGTATCTAATGAGATGAACCATTTTTTCTTAATTGGGGGAATTTAGTTACTTGTCTTATTTCTATTAAATAGTTAATGTGTTTGCATTTCCATTATGAGCTTTATTGAGTTGCTAATGGTAATTGATACATTATAATGATGACTTGTGGTTTATGGCCTATTGTGCACATTATACAATTTCATGTTTCAACTTTTGTAGATGATGGTATGGATGATGTCAGCAGTGATGTTCCTTCTGTCTCATCTCAAGGTGATGGTGGTTTGGAAAAGGTAGTATGCACAAGCCACACGTTGCATATCTCTGTTTAGCATTGTGAGTTTTCAGATACTTTGCAAACTGATCTATCAGTATATGTGAGTTCTGGGTGGGACTGCATCAGTGCGGTGGGACTGCATCAGTGCAGTGTGAGTTTCCTTGTTGATAATAGAAACAATATGCAATATAATTACATCAAATATTCAAAATTTTCTCAGATATTTTCTTGTTCACTTTCTACCCAGCAAATTGGTTGTATTTTTAGTACAAAAGTGAAAGACTAGTGAGTTTGTTTTTCATTTTAAGTCCTTCATTTGTATACCTTGAGATATAAATCTATTTCGCATTTGTTCTTAGTTTTTTTGCTAAAATTAGAAGAATCAGACATCGGATATGATCAATTGCTCCCGAGCTTTAGAATGGAAGAATGATACAAAGCGTGTAATTGAACAGCTTCTCATGAGGGAAACCTTCATAAGGTGATCTATAATTGTATTCTCCTTTGTTATATTTTGCCTGGATTTTTCTTTGTTATCTTATCGCAAGCATTGTCATTTCGCATTATTTTGTATGGATCACTTGAAAACTTTCAATGCTTTCTCCTATATCTTAGTCAAACTTTTGGTTTAGAATGTATATTTGGTGTTCTTCAGATATCATGGTTTGGGAAAATGTAATATGTATAATTATGTCTAGATTTTGTGGGGATTATGTCCACAAAATTTGGTACTAATTATGTCCATAAAATTAGGATGCTTGACTGATTATGCTAGGTCAATTGTTGATAGAAGGTCAAACATTGGATATTGCTCCTTTCTTGGTGAAAACCTTGTGACATGGAAAAGTAAAAAACAAAATGTGGTAGCATGATCCAGTACAAAGGCTGAATTTCGGGTAATGGCTCAAGGTGTTTGTGAACTGCTTTGGTTGAAGAATATTCTAGAAGATTTGAAGATCAAGTGGGATGGGCCAATGAGACTCTACTGTGAGAACAAGTTTGCCATCAATATAGCTCACAACTCAGTACAACATGATAGAACAAAAAAATTGAAGTTGATAGACACTTTAACAAGGAGAAGTTGGAGAATGGGTTGATTTGTACACCTTATGTGTTTACACATATTGAGCTTGCAGACGTACTTACCAAGGGGTTAAGCAAACATTGTAGTCAACTTGGGAATGGCCAATATTTATTCACTAGCTTGAGGGGAAGTGTGGGAAAATGTAATCTTTATAATTATGTCCAGATTTTGTGGGGATTATGTCCGCATAATTAAAACTTGGTACTAATTATGCCCATAAAATTAGGATAGAGTATTTCATAAATCATGGGACCTAACAAATCTGTACAAATTTATTTCCTATATTTGTACTAGGTGTTAGTTTGTATAAAGCTAATGTATGTTTATTAGTGAGATGCAAACAAAATTTCTCCTTCAAATTCTGTAATTTATGAGGATTTCTCTTTATTTATATCTTTTGTTAACCATTCTTTAATTTATAATTCTAATTAGCGTTCACCTACATGACCAGGGAAGATGTGATAAGCTAATGCATATTATAAAATCAAGAATGGTGGATTCTCCTGTCCATGGCAGTACAGAAGTTGAGACACAAAGTGAGATAAGTGAATAGATTTTGTGTGTGTGTGTGTGTGTGTGTGTGTGTTTGTAGTTGACAAATACAATATGACCGATCATCTTACTCTTACGCAGATGTCAACAAGTCTGATCTCCACAAGACAGCTTTTATGGAGGCTAAGAAATGGTTAGAAGGGAAGAAATTGCGGTCAAATTCAAAGTCCACATTAGAGGGTGGAACCTGCACTTTCAACACTGAGATACTCCCACGTGTTAGTGGTTCTTTCCAGAGAGATATCTCCTCCTTAGAACCTTATTGCTATGATTATTCTTGTAGTTGCTCTAGATTATATGGTTGTAGGTCTGTGTCTATTTTATTATGACCTTGATTTTAGCAATTAAGAATAAAAATATAAGTTGCTATTATGCTTTTCATTCTTGCCTATCCAATTGGATCTGTAACTCATGCCGAGTACTGAAGGTTACTCATTACATCCTAGCTTGTTCATGTATCTTAGGGTATTATGAAAAGGTATATGTGGAACTACATATAACGATCATTATGCTAGATAATTATCTAATTTGATGCGCTCGTCTGCTGAGCAGGTATCTGATAATGAAGAAGGTTCCCCTGTGGATTTAGCCAAATGTTATATGCAATCACGCCCTCCTTGGGCATCTCCATCTTTGAACCATACCCAATGCAGCTCTGCTTCACCAACAGGTGTACACCTGTTTAAAGAGAGTACATTATTCTTATTGGGCAGCAATTCTGCATCCACATCCAAGGTCCCATTAGTGACCTCTCTCTCTCTATCAATTTTCACTTTAATCTATTGTATATCCATGTCTGGGGATACTATCTAGTGGACAGGTTTGTGTGTGTGTACACATATATAAAGTAAGAAACTGACATTAAATGTATGGAGGCGTGCACTCATGCACTTGGCTGCCTGCTGTGGAATGTCTTTCCTACCATTTATGTTGATATTTGGAAAGTAATGTTGATTTAGTTTCTTTGGCTACTCCCCAATCTTTTGGAAGATGAATTTATAATGATGAAGTATGATATAGACAATTCTTTGGGGATTAAACATATTAAGGGGATTGTTGTGAAATCCTTATTTGTGTTCTTGTCATCAGGATTCCAAAGAATTCTATATATGTTATTTGGCTTACTTTTCTAAATTGCACTAACAAATAAACGAAAAGAAAAGACTAGGGAAGTCTACAGAGTATTGGAAGTAATTTAATATGTTAATGTACTGAGGACATCAAAACTAGGAAGAAATAGAAATTAGGAAAAGCGTGTTTTTCTGGTTGGTTAAATAGTATTAATTTTCCTTCAATGCTGACATTTTTATGATGGTTCATTTTACAAAACTTGAATGCAGCTGACCAGGGATTCCCCAATTAGTGGTTCATGGAATTTTCTTGATGAAATACGGAGTAAAGTTAGACATAAAGAAACTGAGGAACTCCTCAATTCTCGAACATCTTCAAAAATTGATTGGTCTGCATCAACTTCAGACTATAAAAGGAGCCTTCATTTCTTGTTGGAGGACAAAGCAGAAGCTGGTGTGGGATGTAATATAAACTATTCTAAGCAATTAATTGATACTCCACTTTACTCTTCCCTAGTCATGTAGCATCAGGTGACTCACCAGGTGTCCTATTATTCTTGTCTGAGAGACTGTTGATTCCTTTATTCTTGTTTAATCTGCCCGTATGTTGAATAATGAGAGATACTAATTTTATACTTTCACTTTCACAAATTGCTCAAGATGATGGATTGCAGAATGATGCAGTTTTATCAAATCCAGCTGCTTCTAATCCTCAGCAGAATGAGGTATTCAAATAATGAAGTTGGGAAATGGAATAGATTAAAATCACTTTGTTATATTTCTAATATGTGATAATTACTTATTAATAATTGAGAAGAAAATTAAATTTTTACAAAGATTTGTTTACAGTTAAAATAAAGTGTCTTATGCTTCTATTAACATTTTGTGGAGGACCTTGGACCTGTGCTGATTGTTGAGGAAAGACGAGGTTCTTTTCTTATGTCTTTTTTGTCTTTGTTTTAGTAACAAATTAACAAATTAAAACTGTCTGATTGACTTCTGAAATGGCTCAGAGGGAAGGTCGAAGCTTAGACAAACACTTCAACCCGCAGAATATATGCCGGTCATATTGGAAAGGTTGGCTTCCCATAAAAGATTGGTGATCTATTCTTTTTCATTTTATCTTTTCCAGGACTCATATTCTTCTCTTTTTTTCTTAAATCTATGTGGCATAGTCAGCTCACAATTTGCTTGATGACTTCTGCACGTCATTGCTTATAGTGCCACCATTGCTGCTATTGGACCAAAGAACACTGTTGGGAACATCCAACCCCTGAGCTCCGTGATGGGAGACTAATCAAAGTAAGAGTCACAACTGCAGTCTTAAGAGATATTACAGACTATGGGAATCACGTCAACAGGTTTCTAGAAATCACTTACTAGAATTTAGGAAACTAGTCTTAATTGTTTAGGAAGTACTTTTAGAGAAAGAAAGCTTTAAACTTGAAAAATCAATCTAATCTTCTTTGAAATACTCAAACACATAATAATGTATATAATAAAAGAAAAACCTAACTCTAACCAAATGGGAATTTGAACTAAACTTCCAATATATAAATAAAACCCTATTTTATCAATGACTCATTATTTACTAATGGATTTTAATTTCACGGAAAAACTAAAATAATATATTTTCTAATAATGAAAAATTAGTTAGTTAGAAAATAAAACAAAATTTATATTCTTCATCAATGTTTAGGTTTTTATCATTTGGTTTCCTAACCTTGGAAATGAACCACACCACAAACTAGGATACAATGCACGACTGCATATCCAAGTGCATCCATCTAAATTGGAGTGTTGTTTTAGTATATCAAAAAGATGTCTCCTGAAATGGAGTTTCTCGCATGCCTTGGACTTGTCTGCAAGTATAACCATGTTTTTGTTCTTATGGTTTCTTTTGCATTAGCAGGTCCAAGAGTCAACAAAATGAGTTGTTCGACATCAAAAGATATTGCTGGAAGGGTTGATGCGGTTGCTGCTAATGGTTTCCCTTCTCCAGGCTCAAGGTAACTTGTGGCTGGCCATTTTTAATTATGGCATGGTTTTTTTTATGCTTGATATAATAAATCCCCTTTCTTTCAGTTTGTCCACAGGACACAGAAGAGATCGAGACTCTAGGCCGTACGATGAGGCGCTCAACCAACCTGACTCGAACACTGACAATATTGAAAGAAATGCTTTTGATGACGAGAACTGCAAGCTGTTGAGTGAAGGTTCTGTTGATGTTCCAATTATGTCTGTGAATGAAAGTGGGGTGCAATGTCTCAATGAGATTAACAGTGTGGCCAGTGGGTCCCAAACAAGTTCGAGCGTGCATCATAAACAGATTTTGCCAGCCCTAACACGGCAAAGTTTGAAAAGGAGCGCTTCTGGCAAGAGCACTGAGAAGCAACAAGGAAGGAAAATGACCAGATATAGGAGGAGAGGCAAGGGACGTGGTAAATAGGGAGTCTTTCCGTATTTCTCTGTATTATTAACACGTAAACGAGACAAAACCAGAAAAGACAGAAGAATGGCGGCATGAGAGGGCATTAGGTGTCTGTTTGTGATTTTAGGTATTTGATGCTTCTATTTAGGATTTGATCCACGGAATTCCTTGTACCATGTCTTCGTCAGATCAGAACATTTGTAAACTTTAGAGTAAATTCTCTCCCTAATAGCATGAATGCTGAGCTGGTGTAATTTATTGTTTCCCGTCCCTTTTCGTGTTAGATTGTTGAATATTTGCATTAGTCATAACGTTTGTTCGTACATTTTAAGTTGGTTATTTAAGGCTAAATAAATTGTTTTATATTGGAAGTTTATGTATTGGTAAGAATCGAAACGGTAATAAGCAGAGCTTTTCATAAATTATGGCAGGAGAGGAATCACAGAAGATTCCAAGGGAAGCAAAAGAATTCGGACACTTTTCATCTCCAACATCATATACGAAGATTAAACAGCATCTGTGACCAATCTCAATAGCCTTTAATTTATCCAGCATTGTTGGGGTTTGGTTTAAACTAAGCTATTTATTCCTTTGTAAAATGTTTTGGGCTTCTTCAATAGTTTCCTAGACATCTCAGATAGCTCCGTTCGTCCAAAAGTTCTTCTATTAGCAGTGCTAGAAAATTGTCCTTAATTATGTGCTTGTCTGGCTTGCGGTAGTTTACACACATCTGCCACTGAGTTGTCCCTCTTCTTAACAAGGATGACTGGCAAAGCATAAGGACCGTAGTTGTGTCAGATGAACTCGAGTTGTCCTTCTTCTTAACAAGGATGACTAGCAAAGCGTAAGGACCGTAGTTGTGTCAGATGAACTCTAGATTCATCAAGTTCCTTACGGATTGTTCAATGACACCCTTTTGAGCTCTTTAATATCTGAATGACCGGATGTTAATGACACTAATGATTGTGTTTTCAATCAGTGGAAGTTGATTCGATTCCTAAAAAACTACCGCCAAATCTAACAAAATCTTTTTGATTTTATCAAACGCACTCCATTGATCATCCTTCTTTCTCAATCTGTTGCAATTGTTATTCGATTAGAAATGTCAATTGCATCATGAATAATTGTCCACTTTTTGAACCTTGTAATGTTCTTTGGAACTCCTTGCATGAGATGACTTGTGATCTCCCTAAGGGATTTCCATTCAACGTCACTCTCTAACCTTCCTAGTTGAATGTTACCGTCCATTCCTTGAAACAACATAACACGTAATTTAGTCCTACCGACAAAGTTATGAATATCATATCAGGTTCGGTACCGGATTGAGTTCTGGAATGAAACTGTACTGGTATCGGTTGATACCGGGTACCATTTCGGGTAATTTTTAAAATTTATGAAATAGTTCCTAAAATTTTTAAAATTTACAAAATAGTCCATATTGGTATATTGTATAATTGTACTGTATATTTTATTAGTTAACTGTTTACATCAACCATGCTTTCAAAAATTTTAATAATAAATAATAATGACAATTAATATGAAATAACAATAATTTTTAAATATTTTTCATATAAATAATAACCACAATTAATATAAATAAAGACAATCATCATCATACAATTATAAAATTAAGAAGAATACAAAATATTTAAAATATTACCATAATACAATTTCATCAATTTAATAAATAATATTACATCAAAAGATTCAAAACATCCAATAAAAAGAACAATAAATATTACAAAAAGAGTTGATGATGAAGAAACAATCAAGTAGAAATTAAACCCGAAACAAAAATATTACAGTTACATTACATATATAGAATTTAACATAAACATCAAATACAAGTAAAATTAAAAGAAGAGGAAAAATAAAAACCTAGAATTCAATCGTCAATGGGAAGATACCCGCTAGAACTGCATTGACCCCAGTGATCATTTGGTATAAAATCATCATCATTGAAAGAAGGTTAATCATCATTATCATTCAAAATTTAATCCACCAAATAACATGTCAATGCTTTCCCATCCAAGATTATCTTCCAAATCTAAATCATTGACATCAACCAAATTGGATTCTTCAGAAACCCAACCCGCCAAAACATCAACATTATCAATGGCAATTGGATCAGTTGAACTACTTGTGCTATTAAGACTCCTAGTAAATAGTTAAATTTAATTATTAGAAAATTATATCGAAATTAATAATAAAAATAACATGTCTTTCTCGAAGCTTTAAATTGTAACGAACAAAAACTAAGTCATTTAACCTCTTATGCTCCACTCTATTCCTTTTTTTTGAGTGGATAAATTCAAATGTGTTCCAGTTTTGTTCACATCTAGTTGCACTCACACATTGACTTAAAATCCGAATTACAAACCTTTTCAATTCTGGAATATTATTTCTGAATTGATCCCACCAAGAAACTGCAAGTTATAAGATAACAAAAGTAGTGTTATAAACAAAATAAAGTGATAATTAATTTTCAACAAATAAAAAATAAGAAATAAGTAATACTTGGAGAAAGTTTTCCTCTTTGTCAAATAGCAATCGACATTCCAAAATCCCCATAAGACAACTTGTAAAGCTCCATTTGTGAGGTTAAAAGATCTTACATCGCGTCTGAGGAACAACTGTTGTAATTGTGAAAAGCATTCCTTTATTAACTTCAGCTTGCTTTGTAAGATTCAGTCTAAAATATACACTAGGATTCAAAAATGCCCCAGCTGCAAACAATGGAGAAGAAAGTCATCTTTCCCTTCTCTCATTAATGATTGAGAGATATGATGTGTATAAAGAAGGCCTATTTTTCATATTGGCCTTGAATGCTTCTATCGCTATCTCCATAGCATAAAA
Source organism: Erythroxylum reticulatum (assembly GCA_025504915.1). NCBI lineage: Eukaryota > Viridiplantae > Streptophyta > Magnoliopsida > Malpighiales > Erythroxylaceae > Erythroxylum > Erythroxylum reticulatum. The sequence goes on from JANSVA010000218.1 coordinate 23,834,460, forward strand.
AATATAACCCATTGTTGGCTTTTCTTCACTATCAGCCAACCGAAGCACTTTGACCAAGGGCCCACAAACTCAGATAACAAATTGACATTGCGACCAAAATTCTCTATCTTTCAGTATAATACTACAAACTTTCACTCCAGCATTAGACCTAACATGCTGAGATGCAACCCACTTATCACTTATAAACAAGTGCCTTAACTCCTTCTTCATCGAAACAAAATAGTGAAGTGATAAGAAATTTGTTACAAATCTTGTCACAGCTGGGCAACACAAATTCCTACCATTGGTAAATTCCTTTCTTATCAAATTCAAAACCCATGCATGATTATAAATGAATTTTGTCACCTTTTTAGCCTTCTGCATAGTCTCATCAATAACAAGAAAATACCTAGGATCCCCTATATTCTCAAGCATTAAGTCAATGCAATGTGCAACACAAGGAGTCCAAAAAAAAAAGAATTATAGGTGCTCCACAACCTTTTTCCTGCCGCTTTATAAGCGAAATCATTGTTAGTAATAAACTGAACAATATTTTTCGGCCCTACTTCATTCACAACTTCATCAAATATCCCAAACAAAACCTCATCATTTCTAATAAGGCCAGATGCATCAATATATTTCAAACATAGAGCCATTTGAAGAATAAACCAAAAAATTTATAATAAGCTCTTGTCTCCTATTTGTCCAACCATCACACATAATTGAACATCCATAAGTACCCCAACTCACTCTTCTTTCAACCAAATAATTTCTAATTTCAGAAATAACACAACTCAAAAGTTTACCTCTTAAGTCATTAATCGATGACCCTTTGTATCCTGGACCTTAAGAGGTTATTGCATCTATCATAGGTTGATAATAATAAGACTGAGAAGTATTGAATGACGAACTTGTATCATACCACCATCTAACTACTGCCATGTCGACATTGTGAGTCGTATCTCTTGATTGCATTGCACTACGAATTGAACATTGGGCTCCAAGAGTTGTTCGTGATACAAAGCAACTAGGCACTTGCCTTCTTTTCTTCCTCACATCAGATTCTTCATAATCCTGAGATGGAACACAACCAGTACCAGTACCACTTTCAACTTCAACATGTCCATAATCACCATGGAAACAAAAAAATGAACTTCCACTAGCAATTTCAAAATTTAATCTTTCCCTTCTATCTTTCTCAAATTGATGTTCATCAAATAATGTTTTCATCTGCAACTTCACATCATGACTTACTTTTTTACACGCTTCCACATCACCTTTAACCCCAACTAAATGCCTTTTCAATTGAGTAATTTCTCCACCTTTCAAATACTTGTTACAAAACAAGCAAATGGTATGATTCTTTTGACCGAAAACTGTACCAATGTGAGCCCAAGCTGGATCACTGTATCTTCCTAAACTAGGTTGGTCGGGAGTATTTGAACTTCCTTTCATTTATTTGTATACAAAAATAAATAACACATAATTTTAGTACACAATGACAATATGCATATCTATCTTATATAATATAACTCATTATATATAACTCAAAAGCTAACAATTCAAAACATTCAACATATATAATAAGTAACACAAAACATACTCCAACAATTTGCAATTTCAA
>JANSVA010000218.1:23840348-23856566 GCA_025504915.1 Erythroxylum reticulatum
TTTTTTCGAATATAATCCGCTTGAAACTTTGATAAAAGGATGCTCATTATCAGATCTCTTAAAGTAATCCTTATATTTTCTTCTTCCTGAGTTTAAATTTACATTTCCAACTTTAAATTTTGTCTCTAATTCTAACTCTAATTGCCTCCCCTTGTCTCCTTTTCATAATTGCCTTTTATATTGTGAAATTAAGGATTTTAGATTTTACATGATTAATCACATGATCATGTATCTCAAAAATTACCTTAAAATCGCGAATTCAAACATTTCCAGAAGTTTACATAGATATGGGATACGATTATGTATATGACTTACACGAGCATTTATCTTCATATAAATAAAAATAACAGCTTCAAAGCTTTATGCATTCATAGTCACTTACATAATCCCTTAAACGGATGTGTACATCTTCACATAGGTGTATATCTCCAAAATAGCTCCAATTCTTCTATTTTTAGCCCCAATTTTACCCGAATTCTTCTCTTTTTGATCCATGAAGGTAGTTGAGACCTAAAAACCATACTAGAAATAAAATACTAAGAATAACATAAAAATATTAAATAACAAGCAAAAAATACTACATATGGGAATAAAAATATGGTCTATTATACATTTATCATTTTCATTATTTATTATTCATTTTAAAACTTTGATCTAGCCATCAGTCTAAGAGTGGTACGCAATAGATAAATTAAGCAAAACATCCTAAAAATGAAAGAGCTCTCATCAAAATTGACTAGTGAAGATGGCATCGCTTATAATTGAAAATGGTACTCGACATTCCATGCAAGTTGAAAATGTAAACTAAAAATTATAGGCCATTTTAATGGTAGAGTATAGATGTGATAAAGAAATAAAGTAAGGATATTTAGTTAATCAACTGATCACTAGGAGATTATCACACCCTCTACTCTGGGAAAATCTTTAATAAAATCTACACTCATATCTATCCAAACCTGCTAGGGTGCTAGAAATTGTTGGAGCAACCTTAAAGAAGCCACTACTTCATATTTGTTACGTTGGCACACCTTATAATGACAAATATATTTATGAACATCTGTTTGCATTTTATGTAAGAAAAATATTTAATTTCTTGTATATTCCTATGAAGCCAAAATGGTTATAAATTGAATCATAAAAGAAAGAAATTAAGCATGTTTGTAGACGGAGAACATTCCTTACTACCAACCAACCCTTCCATTGCATAACCCATTAGATCAAATATAAGTTCTAGGGACATATTTACCTTACATTAAGTGTTCAATCAAACTCTTGATAGATGATAACCCCATTAGATTTAACTTCTTATAAAAGATCGGTATTGATAGTAGAAATATCAAGAGCAAATAATTCAAAACTTGTTATATGCTAAAAGGCATTAACAACTGAATGTTATGAGCCCTTTTTATATTTAATGTCAAATTCAATGCCAATTAGTTTAACTAATCAGTTTTTTTGAAATAGGTGATCACTTTTTGAACAAAAAATAAATCAAACTCTTAAGATCAATTTGAATAATGAAATGCTTGCCAATGAGATAATGTGACCATAATTTTATAGTTATAACCAAAGCCAAGACTTCATTTTCATGAACTAACAAATGTATATAATACACTAATAAAAACTTACTCATAAAGGCAATAAGTTTTCCTTCGTATCCACGGATGAAACCAATTCTCTTACCATTGGCATCTACTTTAGTAACAAACTCCTTAGAAAAATAAGGTAGAACTAAGATAGGAGCCAAAGATAATGTAACTTTTAGTTACCATTGCTTTAGAGCACCATGCAAATACATTCTTATTTAATAAAGCAGTAAGAGGTCAACTAATTAATCCATAACCTATAATGAACCTAAAGTAATAACCACAAATACCTCGAAACACTCAAAGTTATTTTATGATTTTTGGTATAGGCCAATTTTGTATAGCTCACTTTTTGAGGATCAAAAAAGATATTTAGGCATTAATGAAGTGACCAAATCTTTAACTTAAGAGGCTATAAATAAACACTTAGAAAGTAAAACAAATAATGTCGTTTCACAACTTGTAAAACTCTTTAAATAAATTATGATATCTTTGAAGAAGCTAAGTCCGAACAACTTAAGGTATGGTTTAAAAATGAGGTTCACAAGACTTTGAAATATTAAGAATTTATAATGCCCTTCATGTGTCTTAAATGTGGTTTTCTAAATGTCATTTTCATGCAACATAATCTAATGATAACCAACTTAGAGGTCTAACTTAGAAAAATAAGTCATGTTATAAAATTCATAAAAAAATTCATCTACTAATGATATGGATAACTTATCCTTATTGATCTAGTTTTTAAATGCTCAATAATCAATACAAAATTTATACAAAACATCCTTCTTCTTGATTAAAATGATAGTTGTTATAAAAGGTCTTACACTATGCTAAGTAATCCCTTAATTCAACACTTCATCCATGAATATTTGCACAGCTTCTTTTGGATTCCAAAATAACGATAGGGTATAATATTAATAAGTTTTGTTCCCTGATCATGAAACTTATTTGGTAGTAACCCTTTTTGCTATTAAATTTTTTTCCCAATAATACTTGTAACTTATTTTTCTCCTTCATAAAATGTAGCATCCCTTAAATCCACTGAAATGGAATGGTAAGAATAATGTGACATATTAAACTATTTTGTCATCTCACCCCCTTTAAACTACAAAGAATTGGAAAATAATAGGTTTCATTACCAAATAAGTCTTTTATCTGTCCATTCCATTTAAATCTCATAGTAGCCTTTAGATAATTGCATACATATCATCAAGTGAGGATGCCACTACACCTTTAATTATATCACTAAGTCCTATATTAATTATTAAAGAATCAATTACGAATATATGGCCATTTATTTTCCAAATGAAAATTCTGGCATATCTAATGGAATTAAATCTCCGATCCCCTCTTATGTAAATATTTACTAGTTTAATCGCTACCAATTGGTAGCTTTCATTCTTAAGTCTCCCTCATTAACAAAAGTATAGGTATTTCTGTAGTCTGTTAATATATGTATGGATTAACCTTTAACTTGTCCTTTAATTTTAACCTACTGAAACTTAAAGGAGGTGATTCTAGCTATAACTTGTAATAAAATAATAGCTTGGCCTTGCATCTCTTCTTCATTTTCCTCTATATTCTCCTCCTTTTCTTCTTTAGATATATACATTTGCAACATAAATCTCTTGCATTTATGTCTTGGAGTATATTTCTCCTTACACTAAAAGCATATCACTTTAGCTCGTATTTCATTCATTTCTTTACTTGTCGTCACCCTTGTTACTATATATGAATAACTATTTGCACGATTACCCTGATTTGAATTAATTGAAAAAGGCATAGGTAGCATCTTACTCATTCCTTGGCATAATAGAACCAATCATATGTTTGTCGTAAATTTTGAGGATTTCAAATCTTGATTGGATATTCCATCTCGATTTTAATATTTTAAGGGATAAATTACCCTATCATCATTAGCTTATGGAATAAAAAATTTGAAATTCATATAGTATTCCCCAACTTTTTTTTTGGGTAGCCTTTTCAAGTCCCTAATAGGGTCCTCAAATGTAGCTTAACCAAATTTTTGTTCTAAGCCTGAAATGTACTCAACCCAGCTTAATGGTTTTATAGTTAACATATTCTTCAAGTATAGCTCATGTCGTGCTAGGACTTCTCCCTCTAGGTGCATCACTACTAGACCTACTTTCATTTTTGACAGAGTGAAGTTGAGAATGGAAAAATATTCACATTTGAATATCCAAGATCGTAAACCCCCTCTTCTGAAAATGGAAAACTCAATCTTACAAAGGTTAGTAGGAATGTTGTAATGCTCTAATTGCACCCCTTCGACGTTTGTATGTTCTACCATTAACTTGTCTCCTTCTTTTGATTCTAAGCTCCTATGTCCTCCTTGCTAATATAGTTGCAAAATTTTTTCTTTCAATTCCTGCATTCTTTATTCATATTTATTTTCCATCTCATACATATAATACATTTTGTCCAAGTCATCTCCACTTTTGTCCCCATATTCCCTTGATCATTAAATACTTCACTTTTGAAGAAGAATGTTAACTCTGATACAAATTTGATAATGACTATTTTGAGGCTTAACTCCATAATCACTACCTTTAGTAATCACTTAACATTTTAAATAAAAGATCAAAGAAAGATAGGAATACAAAAAGAAAACAAAGATAAGAAACACAATAGAGAGAGAAAGAGAGTGGTCTTTATTTATAAGCAAATATTGATATTTATGTGGGATGAATGGAGAATGTTGTTGGTTGATACCATTCTCATCATAGTTATAGATGTTATCTTTTTAGCATTGATATTTCTACTCAAATGCTTAACCAGTAATCTCAAGAGTCTTTTTTGTCTATTGTTCTTGATCCAACAAGGATTTTTTAGCTAGAAAAAATTGAGATTTGGGAATTCAGGATATATCCAAAAAGGATATAAGCCACTAGACGATCCTATCTCTAAATATTAGACCATTCCTCTTAATAAGATTGAAGATTTTGGTGTGCACTTTAAATGTCATTTTACTAATTGTTGTTGCTCCATTTGGTGCTTCATATGATTATGGCTAATGTTATTCTACCATATAGTATTATTCTTTAGACACTGCTTATTTTAAAACATTTCTTGGCTACCACTTCTTGCATGTTTTATGGAATAATTATTGGGTGAGTACACTTTTATCATTAACCTTTTGGGTAATGGGTATTATGTTACAGGAGACAAATTTCAAATTTAAGTAATGACCTTGCTCTTATTGTTAAAATTTATTTATATTCATTTTATTTTTAAATGTATATTGTTGTTTATGTGTTTGTTTGTGTTAATTGTGTAAATAGAAGGGATATTTAACGAAGATACTCGAATATAACTAGAATTGTCAATTATTCGAATCAAGATTCCACCTTTTAATAATGAGAATTTCGTCTTTATATACATCATATAGCTAAAATGTAGAGTAAGCTGAGAATTAATTAGCTCACTCCAAATTTGGCCCACTAATTGTTACCCCATAAAGAAAGAAGGAGGCGAAAAGTATATGTAGGATTGTGTATATACTCTTAACTTCATTTTAAAATTGTTAGAATTTTAAGTAATAGAAGTTTACAAGTAGAGAAGGAAATAATGCATGTATATAAGTGATGCATTACAATTTTCTTATTTGATATTTAGTTGTTTGTATTTCATATTTTTTTACTAAATCACTTTAGAATTCATTTACCTTTTGGCCATATGGCTTAGTTAGGATTTTCTCATATGTGTTGTGAGCTTTATTGAAGTTTTAGCATTGAAAATAAGTTTGACAATTAAGCTCAAAATCTACATAGTCTAAAGTTAACGGCTCAACTACAATTGACCAAACTTTAGGTTGGGCGCAAATTCTCTTTAAAAAAGTTATCGAGTTAGGCTTTAACTCGGGCTCCATAACCTAATCTAACCCCCTCTTCTCTTTTGTTACTATCTATGTAATGCTAGTGTTGCTCCTTTTTGGCTCTCTCTCTCAATATATGTCTTTTTCTCTCCTTTATTCTTCAACTATCTTTTATGGCTCTCTCTCAATGTATCTCTTCTTCTATCTTCTTTTTAAAAACTTTTTTTTTTTTACAGATCTTACTCTCACCCTTCCGTCATAATTTGATACCTGTCTCTTTCTATCGATATTTCAGCATACGTTGCATATGAGAAGAAGCTATTAATTTTGAATATGGTTTATAGTTTTCTATTCAAGCAATTGAGAGATTTATAGACTTAAGATGTGGAAGATACTTATCTAACTATGAAAATTGCTTGTTTAAGATATGATGAGGGGTCCCCATCTCCTTCTAATTTCTACTGTTTTTTTAACATATAAGAAAGAACTGTTGCTTTTGAATATATTTGATAGTTTTCTATTAAAATAATTTTTAAATTTGTAATTCCAAGATATGAAAACTACAATCTCAAATAGGAAAATTACTTGTTTCTAGATTTGGTCATGGAGGGATCATTAAAGACAAGAGAAATGGATTGATGGGTTGGATCAAGATTGACATAATGGTTGAGATAATTCAGATTTTGAATAGAATCAGGTCGTTAAAAATTTTATTAGACTTGGATTCAAATGGAATGAGTCAAACGTAATTAGATTTCAGACTAAATTTGATCTTATTCTAAAATAATTTGAGTTAAATCCACGTAACCCTTTGTCATCCTTATAAATTGACCTATAACATTTATGGAAAGAAGCAGGGAGACGATACATTGACAGGCGTAATTCAACTATAGCTCCACTTTAGCCCGACTTGGGTTTTTGGATGAAAAGAATTTCTAATAAATGACATGATGGGAGTATTAGTTTGCATGTAGGGGCATAATTTGAGAGGTAGTTTTGTTAGCACAAGATTCTTGGTGTGTGTGAAACTCATCTAGCCTCTTAGTATTTTTGCATAAGTTGGTAAAGTGACACATCTGTGGGAATTTTTTATTGATACTAATTTTTCTTCAATAACTGGTAGGTCCAAATTCAATGTGTTATATCTGATAAACTTTTAGGGTTGCATGCAAGCAAAAGTTTAGCCATCACTATTTTAACTCGGTATTTTTCTATTCAGGTTATTAACCTAAACTCTGTGCAGCAATCCAACAGATCCGTTTTCTCGATTAGAATTGAGAAATTTGGTATTTCCTTGGGTTACTTAATTCGATGCTGTTTGCTTAATCCTTGAGAAGACTTCGAAAATATAGTGACTATTGATTGATGCGTATTTCCAACGTAACGGCTCCATTCACTCTGAACACAAAAGCAAAATCTCTTGTGGCTGCCAACCGTTGACCCATGTAGATGATGGTAATTTCCAATCACAAAATTATTGCCCCTACCGTATCATCATTATGGTTGTCTGAAAACGGACATACGTTTTTATGCCACACAAGAGTACATAAGAAACTTGCATGGTTTCAACTCGAACAGATAAACCTGCCTGTATAGTACAGTTGGGTAGTGCGTTCAAACACAAATTTGAGGAACAAGGATAGGTATAGGTCATTGGAAAGGGAAGAGAAACGAAACGCCAGGGAAGGCAAATCTTTTAGATCCTGAGAAAGTGGCATCCACGTGCCAAGCAAGCAAGCAACTTGTGACGAACTTGAATTCATATTTTAATAATTTTAGATGATGCTGTATGGTCTAAGTAGTAAGAAGCTTTCATACAGGTACTTCTGGTCACCACCGGCACCTATTCTTTTACAAAAGGAAATTGTCCGGATGAAAAGATTTGTCAAATCTACACTTCTCTTTTCCGCCACTAAGCCTCCCATCAAAGGACTATTTTTCACGACCGCATCTCTCCCTCTCTATCACTCTTTTGTTTTGGGATTAGATTCTTACAGGATAACAGAAAAGGGGGATGTGTTATTTCACAAGAAAAGCTACTCTTCATGGGGTGTGTTGAGGTTGTAAGGTAGATAAAATATACAGCTTTGAAGAGTTCGCAGTATCGTGACAATGTCACATGCAATCCATTACTAACTAGCAAAGTGGCTCCCTTTCGTGAGTCATTTGTGCTCTTTGTTTCTCTTAAGAGACGTGTTGTGTAGCTTATTCTCTTCAATAATAGGTAGGATTAGGAAGCATGTGAGAGAATTTTCTAGGTCCCAAAAACTAGCAAGGACCAATTAGTGTGCATATTTATAAGCTTTTTTTTTCCCTTAATTTTTCATGGAGCAAAAGCGTCCTCGTTTCCTTGTCAAAGTTGGGCCATTCCCGTGACTTTTATCTCCCCTTTCACGTCATAGACTCATCTTATCATCAAAATCCCGAGACTCAAACTTTTGAAAAGAAGCATATGGTTTCATCAGGCATCATGGGAACTTTATAACTAATCCTCCAAGTGAAAACATAGCATATATATCTTTTTCTGTTTCTCCTTTTTTGTCTAAATTTTGAAGGTTTTCCATGGATACATCAAATGTTAAGAATTAGGTCTACTGACTAACTACATTGTAATTAAGAATTCATTGAGAAAGGTGGTGGTAAGGTATATATATATATATATATATGCATATAACAAGGGTCTATTCACGTTAGAAAGTGGCCATTAACTCCAAGTCCGAATGGAGTTTGTGGCCATTAACTCCAAGTCCGAATGGAGTTTTCACCTTTGGTGATCTTGAGAACAACACTACCATTTGGTTGACTACCAGCACTCGCTCTTCTAACACGACCTATCTTTTATGTTTTGGTTGTGCTGACAGGAATCTTCTAATTGAGGTAGACTGATATAAGAAAAAGTAGCAAAAGCATTGGATCAAAGGAAAAACTTAGAGCATCAATCCTCCTCTCTTTCTCCTAAATCATATTCGACTCCAACTTTCGAGGAAGTATTCCTCATGTCCTTTGTTCTATAATTATTCATCCATTCAATAAATATAACATGAACAGGTGATCTAATTTAGTGATACAAGAAATTTAAAAATTTTTAATGTAAGAGGCGTTAAAGTGCAAGAAGTTGTACCTTATGATGTACGGCCAGCTAAAGTGAAACGACGACAACTGTCTGCTGGAAACTGCTGCGTGGGGGACATGTATAGAAGTGGAGGGGCTAATCGCTAATGGGTTAGTTAGTCGATAATTAATGATAGAAAGTGAGAGCATTGAATTTTGGAAGGGTTGAAAATTCAAAATCCTTTCTTTTCTCAAGAATGGGGCCGTCAATTAGATATTTATCTTCTTCGCCTAACCATAAACCATCATCTTGCTTTTGCTTTTAGTCTCATCTCAAGATCGACCAGTCCAAATATGATTGCAGTTAAGCCTTAGTCACATTCTTCAATAAGATAAAATTTTAATTATTTTATCATCTTACGACTCTTACCCACCACATAAATTCTTTGAAATATCAAACATGACAATGAATCCCGCTTCCACAAGCTAATGCCGGAAAAGTAAACCAATGACTCCGTAGCCAACATTTAAACTTTAAATTTAATTAATTATCATACCAATATCCTTTGTTATTTTTTAAATCAAATAAACAAAACATTAAATATTAAGAGGAGTTACGGTTGGAAGTCATTAGTCAAGTGGGGTTGGATACTTGCTCCTTGTCTCATTTAATGGCCCATGGCATGCAAAAAGGCTTTCACGCCTGGATTTGTATCAACTATCAACACTATTCCCACTTGTCTACACTTTATGCCTACGACTCCCTAGTATCGTTGTAACATAATTAGATATACTGTAGTTATTATAAGTCATTGTTCATAACATGAAAAATAATAAATGATAAAATAAAGAAATATCTCAAGCCACAGCAATAGCCAATCGGTGGTGGCGTCAGCAACGCCGATAATGTTGTTTACTGACTTACACGCCAGTTTTGCTTGAAGTCTGACTTTGGTTTTAATCAATCTTCAACGTCAAATTACACCAATTGCCTGAGTTCCGAGTAGCATCTGCTATTTGTTAAATATTAATATTGCATATTTTTATATTTAAATTATAATTAGTATACGGACACGTAATCCAAGAGGTTCTGCTATTATTTGCACCGCACATTGACTCCACCCTCCGCCCTACTTTCAATAAAATATTAATTATGAGTTGAATGCACTTCTGGACAAAACACAAAATGCCAGCGGGTGGGCCCACCTGAGCATCCCAAGGCCCAAACCCTGCTATATATAAGCAGATCATGACGGGGTACAAGCGCCCTCGCTCTCTCGCTGTGCTCTAAATTAACGGTAGGGAGTGGATTACTACTCTTTACTAGTTAAGAGTATTATTATCATTCTCTCTCTAGAGAAGATGGCCAGTAGTAAAGGAATCAGCTTGGAGGAGATTAAAAACGAGTCTGTTGATCTGGTAAAATTTCCCTTTCCACCCTTCTTTATAGGAAAGTGACCAATTTTTCTTTCACTCACGTTGCTGAGAGAGCTCGGTTGGTTTTGGTTTTGTGGTTTAGAGCAAGCGTATCGTATGCTTATCTTGATTCTTCAAACGTAATTATATACAGCTTGGAATTAAAACCAATAAGGTCTGGTTTTAAAGGCGAGGTGAGTGAGAGAAGCATAATAATAATATTGTCACTGCTGCTGGAGCTGGAGAGCCTTTCCTCAACCCAAAGTATAAATAATCACTATTCAGAGTTGTCTGCTCCAAAGAACTTGCAAGAAATTTATTTAACGAGTTTTAAATAGTAGAGACCTGAGAAGATTTGCAAAGGAAACTGCATGGGTCCCACTCCCACTCCCACTCCCAACCCAACCCTTTTGTTTTGAATGACACGCACCGAATCACACGAGACAAAGTGAAGTCACATTACATCCCACGCGCCGTTTTTGTTTTTTCACACATTCAAATAAAAAAATAATAGTGTTAAGAGAATAAGATTGTGTGTCAGAACTTATTCCTTTACTAGCGATACCAATTGTTTAAGATTGTATGTTTTAGAATTTATTCCTTCTCTAGTGATTAGTATACCAACTGATAGGAATTGTTCCGGGGGAAGAAAAGACAATTAAGCGTAAGCGTGGCCATATTTAACTTGTATGAGTTGAATCACAGTGGCCCATGTTTGAGCAAACGATTGGCGCCACTGCCGCTGAGATTATGATTCATTCCACCACCTAATAATTCTAAGCTCATAAATTTTAAATATTTTTATGTATTTAATTTACAGGAGCGGATTCCGGTAGAAGAAGTGTTTGAGCAGCTGAAATGCACACGAGACGGTCTTACCTCGGAGGAGGGAGCCCACAGGCTTCAAGTTTTCGGACCAAACAAACTAGAAGAGAAAAAGGTCTGTCTTGCCTTTGTAAACCTTAATCCACGTCATCCAAATTGTTTCCACCAGTTTTCTGTTTCTGAAATGAACAATCCAACAGGAGAGCAAAATTCTCAAGTTCCTTGGTTTCATGTGGAACCCATTGTCATGGGTCATGGAAGCTGCAGCTTTGATGGCCATAATCTTGGCAAATGGGCAGGGTAGACCTCCTGATTGGCAGGATTTCGTTGGGATTCTTGTCTTGCTGTTCATTAACTCCACAATCAGTTTCATTGAGGAAAATAATGCCGGTAATGCCGCAGCAGCCCTCATGTCTGGTCTGGCCCCTAAGACTAAGGTCACGACTGAATCTTCGTTTGATACTCGTCCTCTTTTTGCAACACCATACGTTACTTCTTCAGTAACATGAATTTGGTCCTTGTTTTTATTTTTTTGGCAAAAAAAATTTGTAGGTTCTGAGAGATGGTGGATGGACCGAGCAAGACGCTTCAATTTTGGTTCCCGGGGACATTATCAGCATTAAATTGGGGGATATAATCCCCGCCGACGCCCGTCTCCTGGAAGGTGATCCTTTGAAGATCGATCAATCTGCCCTTACTGGTGAATCACTTCCTGTCACTAAGAACCCCTCCGATGAAGTGTTCTCTGGCTCGACATGCAAACAGGGAGAAATTGAAGCAGTTGTTATTGCAACTGGCGTGCATACCTTCTTCGGTAAAGCTGCCCATCTAGTGGACAGCACCAATCAAGTTGGACATTTCCAGAAAGTTCTTACTGCAATTGGTAACTTCTGCATATGCTCGATTGCCGTTGGGATAGCCATTGAGATAATTGTCATGTACCCAATTCAGCATCGCAAGTACAGGGATGGAATCGACAATTTACTGGTTCTTCTAATTGGGGGAATTCCAATTGCTATGCCAACGGTTTTATCCGTCACCATGGCTATTGGTTCCCATAGGCTGTCCCAGCAAGGGGCTATAACTAAGAGAATGACTGCCATTGAGGAAATGGCGGGCATGGATGTTTTATGCAGTGACAAAACGGGGACATTGACTTTGAACAAGCTGACTGTGGATAGAAACTTAATTGAAGTGTTTGTAAAGGGTATTGAAAAAGAGCAAGTTATCCTTCTTGCAGCGAGAGCCTCAAGAACTGAAAATCAGGACGCCATTGATGCTGCAATTGTTGGCATGCTTGCAGACCCAAAGGAGGTACTCTTAACTTCTAATGCCTTTTCCTCACTGGTTTCTTGCTTCAGTGATTGACAATAGATCGGGGATTTATGACCACTGTTGGCAATTGGCAGGCACGAGCTGGCATTAGAGAGGTTCATTTTTTCCCTTTCAATCCTGTGGACAAGAGGACTGCTCTTACCTACATTGACACTGATGGCAACTGGCGTCGAGCAAGCAAAGGTGCACCTGAGCAGGTAATACTGCTTCTACTTCAGTACTAAATGATGAATGGAATATCTAGGCCCAGCACTAAGTTATTTCTTTTTTCTTGTGATTGGTTACAGATCTTAAACCTATGCAATTGCAAAGAGGATGTCAGAAAGAAGGTTCATTCAGTGATTGATAAGTTTGCTGAACGTGGGCTTCGATCTTTAGCTGTTGCAAGACAGGTGTATAGTCTGAGCTTCATCTGCTTTCAATTTCTGTTAATCAGATGAAGCAGATCTTATTGTTGCTTCAATTCATTTCTGCAGGAAGTTCCTGAAAAAACAAAAGACAGTCCAGGTGGACCATGGCAGTTTGTTGGTTTGTTGCCTCTGTTTGATCCTCCTAGGCATGACAGTGCTGAAACCATCAGAAGAGCCCTCAACCTGGGTGTGAATGTTAAGATGATTACTGGTAAACCATAAACCCTTAATTTGTAGCTAATGTATAATAAGAAGTTTGCTTTTCAAGGCTTATAACTTCTGAACTGTTCTCTGATTGTAAAGGGGATCAACTTGCCATCGCGAAGGAAACTGGCAGGAGGCTTGGAATGGGAACAAACATGTATCCCTCTTCCTCACTCCTAGGACAAGATAAGGATGCTTCTATTGCATCTCTTCCTGTAGACGAGTTGATTGAAAAGGCTGATGGATTTGCTGGAGTGTTCCCAGGTGATTTCTATGCCTGAAGTTGTTTAGATAGTGTGCAAAAAGTGTGCTTCCTCACGCCCACACATGATTTTCAAAAATGTGACTTCTCTCTTTTATGAAAACATGCCTTTGGATTTTCTTTTTGACTGAAACATGAAGGCCTGGCCATGTATACACACTATTTACTGAATATCTGATTATCTCATGCCTACAGTTCAATTGTAGAATTCTAATCTTGCTTCTTCTAACACAACTTTTATGCTTGTTAAAGAGCACAAATATGAAATTGTTAAGAGGCTACAAGAGAGGAAGCATATATGTGGAATGACAGGGGATGGTGTTAATGATGCCCCTGCTTTGAAGAAGGCAGACATTGGAATTGCTGTTGCCGATGCAACAGATGCTGCTAGAAGTGCTTCTGATATCGTTCTCACTGAACCTGGGCTTAGTGTGATTATAAGTGCTGTGCTAACCAGCAGGGCCATATTTCAGAGGATGAAGAATTATACTGTTAGTTATATTATCCTTCTCAGCTTGCAAGTCTCGATCTGTTCTATGGGTTTTGAAGTGTCCAAACTGACACTGTTCTTTTTGTTGTCTCTTGCAGATATATGCAGTTTCAATTACCATTCGTATTGTTGTAAGTGCTAAAGCACATTTCAAACACGTCGTAAACCTTTATCAGACTGCTTTAGACATTGATTTTTTTTTTTTAATGTTCCTGCAGTTTGGTTTTATGTTTATTGCCTTGATATGGAAGTTTGACTTTGCTCCATTCATGGTACTAATTATCGCCATACTAAATGATGGTAAGATACGTAGATGTTTGTGAAGATACAACTCTTTGCAAAACTTTTAGTCATTTGCCATGAAGATGAGTATATTTTGTTAATTGCATACCTCAGGGACAATTATGACAATATCAAAGGATAGAGTGAAGCCATCTCCACGGCCTGATAGCTGGAAGCTTAGAGAGATATTCAGTACTGGAGTTGTGCTTGGAGGTTATCTGGCACTGATGACAGTGATATTTTTCTGGGCCATGAAAGAGACCGACTTCTTTTCAGTAAGCACTTCCTGCATCTTATTGTGGTAGTTGGTTTTCTTTATGATTCTTCAGCTTTTACATCTCCCCGTTGGTCAATGTAGGACAAGTTTGGAGTAAGATCATTACATAACAAACCACATGAAATGATGGCAGCCTTATACCTACAAGTAAGCATTGTTAGCCAGGCCCTTATATTCGTTACCAGGTCTCGCGGTTGGTCTTATATAGAACGTCCTGGACTTCTTCTAGTCGGTGCTTTCATCATAGCACAGCTGGTGAGTAGTTTCATTAATCAGCTATTTTGTTTCTTGGTTGCATTTTGTGCTCTTGGATCATTATTTAAACCTAATTATCATATTAAAGGCAGTACTTGAAACTCCAATGCTATTTCAGGATTTCTGTGAACCTAAAGATTACTGATTCATTCACCCTTAAAACCATGTAGTGTGATTTATTGTGGGTGGGTACATTCTGCTATTGATCATACTGTCCTAAATGTGAAATGGTTGGGCGTAACAAACAGGTGGCAACATTGATAGCAGTGTATGCAAACTGGGGATTCGCACGCATCAAGGGAATGGGCTGGGGTTGGGCTGGTGTGATATGGCTCTATAGTGTGGTGACTTATGTGCCGCTTGATCTACTCAAGTTTGCCATTCGCTACATCCTTAGTGGAAAGGCTTGGGACAATCTATTGGAGAACAAGGTATTTTTGTTTTTTAATGACACGGTGTGATGTGAATTCCAAGTCTCCTTACGCAGAATCTCTTTAATCACTTTTTTTTGTTCATATTTTCAAAATAACAGACCGCCTTCACCACAAAGAAAGACTATGGTAAAGAAGAGAGAGAAGCTCAATGGGCGACGGCTCAAAGAACCCTTCATGGTCTTCAACCACCTGAAACAACCAATCTGTTTTCTGACAAGAGTAGTTACAGAGAACTCTCAGAGATCGCAGAGCAAGCCAGGAGGCGGGCTGAGGTGGCAAGGTAAGGAATGGAATCTATTTTACTGGATTATAAATACACAACTCCACTCAATTCATTTGTTCAAGTTTTGCTTTTCGCAGGCTAAGGGAGCTAACTACCCTTAAAGGTCACGTTGAATCTGTGGTGAAGTTGAAAGGGCTGGACATTGACACAATTCAACAACATTATACCGTGTAGTGACCTTCAAGAACAACCTCTCCAGGCTTCTTATCCCTATACGACGACGACAAAGGCCTTGAGTTTTTCTTTTTTAACGTTTTTCTGTTTATGCTATGATTCTGTCTGTTTACTGGCCTTTTTAGAAAAGCCAACCGGTCACATTTTCTCATTAACGCCTTGTCAAATGAAAGAGAGAGAGATAACTAGGCTATAGCTAATTGCAGTTTAAGGAGCTGTGTCAGAGAAATTAGTTTTGTATAATGATGTCCAAGTTTCTGTTTTTCCCATTTTAAAAAAATAAATAGACAAATAAAACTTAAAAGACTTTACCCATCATCAAAGTTAACGTGGTGTCATATTTCTATCCATTCGAGAGATAAACAAAAAGAAGGAAGCAAGGAGAAGGAGTTGATGAAGGGAACACGCGAGAACTGAAAGGAATAAAGTCGTAACTATATAAGGAAGCGTATTAAGTGATGCATTTGGTAGAAGGTTTGCAACTAACACTTGGCGACGTGTCCTCAGAAGGTTGAGCCTCACATCTTTTATCTTTATTATCTAACGAATCAACAACGTCAATTCTCTCTTTCTTCTCCTCCTCCCTTGTCTCTCTGTTTCTTCTAACCTTTCTTTCTGAATTCACTCGCAAAAATTTGTAAGGACCATTAATCATGACTTATAGAACGCAAGCAACTGAGCTTAGACGGATCAATTCGAACTTGAAAACACCGCTATAAAATCAGGCCAGAAATGAAAATTTGATGATGGAGAACTAGAATCGAATGTAGCGTTAAGAGGCGTTGGGGGAACTCAAGACTGCGTTTCACTAGTTTATGTGCACTATGGGGAAACCCACGGATTCGAGCTCACACCATCGTCACCTTGGGAGTGACGGGAGCTTCATCAGGAGGAGCAGAATACACGATTCCCACGATGTTCAACAAGATTAATTTCCCTGTGTTTGAAAGTGTTGAGTTTTTTGGCTCCTTTGTTGTCCCATATTGGTTGGGGACAACAATTGAGACAAGTATCTTATTCTATACACCAAACAAAGTCAAAGATTTGTATGACAAATTTGACTCTAGTTAAATTCCTCTTTTGAGGTGAGAGTTGGAGA
>JANSVA010000218.1:23895920-23906289 GCA_025504915.1 Erythroxylum reticulatum
GAGAGGAAGAATAGTGATTGAGAATGAAAGTTGAAAATGTAGAAAAGTAATAGAGTATGAATAGGATGAATATGAATTTTTGACTTTTGATGATTTTTGACTAAACTTGCATATTTTGGAGTAGTATGAATTTATGATGACTGATTTGATGGAAATGGAGTAGAAAAATAGAAATAAAAATTTGAAATGTGGGTTTTTGAAAAAAAATTGGAAGTCTAAATTATTTGGAAATGAATAGTAACAATGTTGAATTTTCAAGCTGAAACTTTAATGAATTTTCTGTATTTATATGGGCATACTTTAATAAGATTGTGTCATAAAAATTGTATATCTTTCTTTTAGCTTTCCACTGATATAAAATTTGTAAATTTTGGAGTTCTGGATCAAAAGTTATGGAGTTCAGAAGTTAGGATGTTTGTGAATAAGAAGAAGTGGAAAAACGCCGTCGTGCAAAAGCACGACGATGACTTTTAAGATTATAGGACAAAAGCACCGTCATGCAAAACCAAGATAGTGACATTGAGGGTTAGCCATAAAGCACCATCGTGCTTTTACACGATGGTGACTTTGGAGGTTGGATAGCAAAAATCGCTATCGTGCAATTGCACGATAGCGACTTTGAAGCTTGGAGAGGCTGATGAACATCTATAGTTTTTGGCTATAAGTTCTTCATTTGACCTCCAAATCACTTGATTTTGAATAATTGGATTCATAAAACATTCCTATACCTTTCTATAAAATTTTGTAGCATTCGGAATTGAATTAAGAAAGATTGATTGAACGAAAGTGAGAGAATCTGTTGGGATGGTGTGAACTGGTGTTGTTTTACTGAACACCCCTCAGTATTTTGATTATATCTTGATCTATAGGATTTAAAATGAGATGATTTTTGATTTGGAGTAACCTATAGATATATGCATACAAATGGTTTTAATAAGTAGAATTAAGATTCACTCTCTAAGATGTTTAATTTCCGGTTGGAAGTTGTATATAGTACACTATTTTTGAATATGAACAACCTAATAATGTTTGACACATATCTTACAAATTACTGAACCAAATTGAATGATTTTGGTGTCAATGGAAGGATAAGACTTATAAGAACACTTTTCTAGAAGAGAGTATGACCAAATTACATCATTTTTGCTTTCTAATTGGATGTGAATAGTAGACATGAAAGCATGACGTGGAAAAATCTTAAGTGATTTAATGAAAAATGAATTATAAATTTAATAGTTTTAGTGAGGCATAAACCTAAGTATAAATTATACTAGATGAATTTTGATATGGGAATTAATGAAATTAAAGATAAGATACTCAGGATTATGATGAACATGCATTGTACATAATTCATTTCATGCATGTGCATTATTGAATACTTATGATTGTGCAAATTGTGATATTGTGTATATTATCTGTGATAAAGGAGCAACTAGAACATCAACCTCCAGATGTTGCTGGATCTTCCAGGAATTAGCTTCGAGAGAAACTTGTGAGTAACCTAGATGGTCTCACTTAATTACTTGTTTGCTTAAATTATGTTTTGAATGACAATTGAATGTGTTTAATTGTGGATTTCAGACTGAAGGTCTGATGAATGTGACTGGATTGAGATATTGAAGTGCCACTCGATTGTGAATGTGAAGACCTAAGTTCTTTTTAATGTGAGTGATTGTGGTACATACAATCCATACATGAATGCATAATCAAATAATGGCAGTTGTGACCAGAGTAGCCACTGATCAGATCTTAAAGCTCAACGAGTGAAAATGAGACTCGAGTTCAAAAGTGATTAAGAGCCTAAGGCTCACTATGTAAAATGAGCCCTGTATCTCCTAAAGGGATAAGGGATAGTTATTAATGAGCCTAGTATCCAAAATGGATACGGGACAGTTCAAGCACTCGATCACAACAATGTAATAATTGAAAAGTGTCCAATGAGCATCTCATATGCACATTGTTAAGTATATTTATTGAAATGAAATGCTTATGCTTAAGTGAAAATGTGAAATTTATGTAAATTGCACTATATGATTATATGTTATGTGAATTGTTATGATGCATGAATTGAGTGAACCATCGATGATGGTTACCTCATTGGGTTTGCAAAACTTATCAAAATTGCATCATTGTCTTTTTAAGACCGAGAGATGACTCTAGTTACTGAGAGGCTCTACTAGCCGTGTAGATTGTGATTGGCGAGAGAAATCATGGCTCAAAGGTTGATCAGCTGGGATTTTTGGATAGATTAATTAAATTGTGTATATTTTCCTCTTTCACGTAGTACTTTTGTATTAGGTTTTGATGATGTACATATAGAAAATGTTGAAAGAAAAAATGTAGACTTCCGATTTTATGAAGTGAAATGAGGAAAAAGTTGATTTAAAAATATTGTGGTTTTTCTATTGATGCTTTATAAGTGAATTTTGATATGATGCCATGTGAAGTGAATGTAGTGATCGAACATAGCTCGCCCTTATTATAGGTTATATACCGGAATGACCTCCGGGCATCCCGGTGGGTACTCTTCGGTAAGGGGGTGCTACAATTGTAAAGCTATAATGTACGTATTCGATTTTATGAAATGAAAATAAGGAATTAGGTTTTTAAATATTGTGATAATTACATTTTAAACGAAGATGCCATGATTAAGTTAGTAATGTGACTACTCTATCATGCCACCCTTGTGGGGTACATACTCGAACATCCTTCAAAATGTCAGGTATACGTCCAGTGAGAGTGGGGTGCCACAATTCTTGGTATCAAAGCATGATTTGGCATCCATAGGGATATATAGGAGACATGAAATATCATGAGAAATACACATAGTAATTGAATTTATTATCTATCATAGGTCACCCGCCATAAGTGATCAAGTGGGACAATCTGCTGCACTAGAATCAATAGGAGCCAGTAAAGAGTCTTCAGTGTCTCGACTTGGAAGAATGCCTCTTATAATTCTCGAGAGAAGTGAAAGGAGGTATGATAAATTGTAAAAGAAGGGGCTACGGACTACTATAGAAGTATAGACCATATAGAGGGCGAAGGATGGCTAGAGAGAACAGAGAGAGTTTTTGATCAGATGGACTGTGAGTCGGACGAGAAGTTTGGCTATGCAATTTCCTTACTGCAAGGCCCAGAATACCAATGGTGGAAAACTATTCGAGACAGTACCACCAGGCCTTGTAACTTGAAGTGGGAAGACTTTTAAAAGGTCTTCAAGGAGAACTACATACCCAAAATCTACTCGGATAGAAAGATGAAAGAATTTTTGGACCTAAAGTAGGGAAAATTATTCATGGCTAAATATGAGATCAAGTTCAATGAATAAATAGGGTATACTACTACTTTGACTCCTACTGCAGAAGACAAGTGTAGGAGATTTGAAGATGGGTTGAACATGGAGATTAAAACAAGGCTAGCAATCACCAACTTGAGCAGTTTTATTGAGTTGAGAGTGACCTCGATCAAAATTGAGTAGCAATTAAGAGAGGGACATGTGGAGTATAGGCAAGAGTCCATAATGAAGAGGTTTAGTAAATTTCAGGATAGTTCTAGTAGAATGTTTAGTAGTGCCAGAACAGATCTTTTCAACCACCGACTAGATGTAGACAGTCGGGGTTTAGATAGAGGGGTAGCTTTATATGGTTTGGCAGTAGAAAAGGTGCAGTAGCGAGTTAGTTACCTAATTGTGAGCATTGTAGGAAGAAGCACAATGGTGAGTGCTAGAAACTGTCTAGAGTTTGCCTTAGACATGACTCTTTTAATGATTAGATTAGAGATTGTTCTCTTATATATGGAACATAGTTTGGAAGGAAAAAAGGAGTGGTGACTAAGATAACTATCCAGCAGAGCTGACCTAATGGATCTAGACAGAGAGGTCGTGGTATAAGCAGAATGCATTATAGGAGTCCTACTGTTAAGAATAAGGTACGGAGCAACCAACCACAGAATTAGGACCAAGTGTATGTAATGACTAGATAGAAGTTCATGATTCTCTGGATGTCATTGCAAGTGTGTTGTTTATTTTTGCTTATGCTTTTGCATTGCTAGATCTGGGATCTACATATTCTTTTATTGTACTGCGTCTAACATCTAGGTTGCATTATGATAGAGAATTTTTGAAACATGGACTAGAGGTGAGTAAATCGATAGGTAGTACCATAATAATTGGAGAAGTCTACAAGAGGTGCTTGATCTGAGTTGATCAGGCATAATTGGAGGTAGATTTAATTATATTACAATTAAGAGAGATAGATATTATCCTAGGCATAGCCTGGCTATCTACTCATAGGGATATCATGAACTGCTATACTAAGGAGGTGATATTAAAATCTCCTAATCAGTTGAGAGTAGTATTCCGAGGTATTAGTCAAGTAGTGCCAGCCAAACTGATCTCATTCGTGAGTGCTTTGAAGTTGATACAAGGGGGATGTGAGGCTTATTTGGCCCACGTCATTGATACTCGAACTGAGCAGAATATGCAGGACATTCCTATTATTAAGGAATTCCTAGATGTGTTTCTCGCTAAGTTATCTAGCTTACCTCTAGATCAGGAAACATAGTTTATGATTGATCTAGTTCTAGGTGCTGATCCTATATCTATTCCTCCTTATAGGATGGAACCTATGGAACTAAAGGAATTGAAGGCTCAATTACAGGAGTTGTTGGAAAAGAGTTTATTAGACCTAGTGTATCATCATGGGGAGCTCCATTCTTATTTATGAAGAAGAAAGATGGAACTCTGAGACTATGCATCGATTATAGGTAACTGAATCGGGTAACAGTGAAAAACAAGTACTCGTTGCCCAGAATTGATGATTTGCTTCATCAATTGTAGGGAGCTCAGGTTTTCACTAAGTTGGAGTTGAGATCTGGGTGTTATCAGTTGAAGATAGTAGATGTCGATGTACCATAAAGTGTGTGCAAGAGCAGGTATGAGCACTTTGAGTTTTTAGTAATGTCGTTTGGGTTAACTAATGCCCCAACTACATTTAAGACATTGATGAATAAGGTGTTTTAGCCTTACCTGGATCGTTTTGTGATTGTGTTCAATGATGACATCTTAGTGTACTCAAAGAATAGAGAAGAGCATGTTGAGCATTTGAGTGTAATCTTACAGATTATGAGGGAGAAATAACTATATGCCAAATTCAGTAAATGTGAGTTTTGGCTAGATTAATTAGTATTTCTAAGTCGTGTATTAATTGGACAAGGCATACAAGTAGATCCAAAGAAAAAAGAGGTAGTAATGAAGCGGGAGGCTCCAAAGAATGTATCAAAAATCTAGAGCTTCTTAAGATTAGTCGAATATTATCGAAGGTTTTTCAAGGGCTTCTCATTGATTTCATCCCCTCTGACTAAACTTCTGAGGAAGAATGTAGTTTTTAGATGGAATGACGATTGTTAGAAAAGTTTTTAGGAACTAAAGCATCAGTTGAATACAGCACTAGTGTTAACTATTCCATCAGGAATTGGAGGATATGTAGTATACAGTGATGCTTTGCATCAAGGATTGGGATATGTGCTGATGCAGTATGGAAAGGTGATGGCCTATACATCAAGGCAATTAAGGTCTCACGAGAAAAATTATCCAGTATATGATTTAGAGCTTGCTCTTGTTTTTGCTCTAAAGATATGGAGACACTATCTGTATGGAGAGACATTCCATATATATACTAATCATAAAATCTTGAGGTGTTTGTTGAGTCAGAACGAATTAAATATGAGACAGAGGAGATGGATAGAGTTGTTGAAAAACTATGTTTGTATGATTGAGTATCATCTGGAAAAGCTAATATGGTGGAAGATGTATTAAGTAGAAAGTCGAATAGTAGTATAGCTCAAATTCAGTTATCGAGATTGCAGAGCTTAATTAAATTGAGAACTCTAAATGTGGAGTTTAATCTAAAGTAGAATGAGGCATTAATTGCTATATTAAAGATGAGACCAATGTTGCATAACAGAATCTAAAAAGTTTAGAGTAAAGATCTTGAAATGGTGAAGCTTATTGAGAGGATAAAAATGAAACTGAATTTTGAATTTGAACTGAGAGATAAGATACTATGGCTGAAGCAAAGGATGTGTGTGCCTAATATGCATGAATTGAGAAGGGAAATTATAAAGGAAGCTCATGAAGTTGCTTATGATATGCATCCTAGTACCACCAAGATGTATAATAAACTAAAGCAACATTTCTGGTGGCCAGGAATAAAGAAGCAAGTGGTGAAATATATTGCTAAGTGTTTAACTTGCTAGCAGATTAAGGCTAAGCATCAAGCTCCATTTGGGAAGCTACATTTCTTACTAGCGATAGAGAATAACTCACTAGACTGGTTAACTCAGAGGTATGTAAATAAGGTAGATAGACTACATGGGGTTTCAGTGTCCATTATGTCGGACAAGGATCCTAGATTTACTTTGAGATTTTGGAAGATCTTATAGTTAGCTACGGGTACAATGTTAAACCTTAGTACTGCATTTCTTCCTCAAATAGATGGACAGAGTGAGAGGACAATTAGGATTGTTAAGGATATACTCAGGGCATGTGTATTGGAGTTTCAAAAAGCTTGGGATCAGTACATAGCTTTAATTGAGTTTGCATATAATAACCACTATCACAGTAGTATCAAAATGGCACCATATAAGGCATTGTATGGTAGGAAATGTTGATTGCTTTTATATTGGGATGAAGATGGCTTGAAAATGGTAGACAGACCAAAACTAATTTAGGATATTGTGGATAAGGTGAAACTGATCTGAAGTTGAGTTAAAGGAGCTCAAGATGTTTTACGAGATTGGTGACTAAACCGACACCAGTAGTTTGATGAACTAGCTACCTATCAAATATTAACACCAAGATGAGATCTTGTGTGTTAATCACCATATAGAGTGAAGGGGAGATCTAGAAAAAAAAACCAATTAAAGGCAAAACAGTCATTTTAACCTTTATTGTGCAGATGGCTATAATATGGTTTATAATAGAGTTTGCAATTGGACATCTTATTTGAAACATGTGTTCTCATAATATTTAGTAATTCAAGAGCTCAGCTAATTGTCTTTAGTGGAATGAAATTTCGTTAATAAGTTGGAATTAATTCTAATGAGATTAAATTAATTCCAGACTTATTGGATCTTGAATTATATAAGTCCAATTAGATTCCCCATTTGGCTTCTAGGAAAGGTTATCAAGCAAAGTAAGAAAAATAAATTGAGGTTATACAAAGAAAAGGAAAGGAAGGGACCGAATTAGATGCAGAATAATAAGACTGGAACAATTTAATTAATAGTTAATTAAATTGGGTTTTAAGCCTATGATTAAATGTTGGGCTTACACTAATTAATTGTTAATTAGAAGCTCAAATGAACATTTAATATTGGGCTGAATTTTGGTTTAATTTGATTAATTAAAATGAAACAATATTTGTAAAAACAAAATGAGGGCAAAACCGAAGTCTACGATGATCATGATTTCTACAATGATGTAGATTTCTGTTTTATATAGCAAAATGGACAGTTACTTATTTAGCATTGAATTGCTAAATATAAGGTTGGTTTTTATCATGCTTCATCATCATTAAATGGTTTAATGGTCTTATCATTAAATGGTCTAATGGTTGTCATTTAATGTTGGCAAGTAGAAAAACATTTAAAACTTTTAGCATTCATTTGCTTAAAGAAGGAAGTAGTGCATTTGTTGCTCTCTCTCCCTTATTTCATTATATAACTGAAAATGGTAATGTCTCATTTCTTAGCCTCTCTTTCATTTTTATTAAAAGAAGGAAGTACTGCATTTAATGCTCTCTCTCCCTTCTTTCATCATATAACCGAAAATGAGAGTGTCTGTTTTAGTTTTTGGTCTTTTCATCTAGCCATATTAAACAAATGAGAATGTCTCATTTATTACTTTTTCTTTCATTTTCATTAGAAGAAAGAATTGGTGCATTGGTCGGTTTTACGACTCCGCTCTCCTTTCTTTCATGATCTAGCCGAAATTAGGAATGAGAGTGTCTCATTTTTGGTTCTTTCAACTAGTTTATCATAAAAGAAAAACCTCTACAATATTTCTTCTCCTTTTCTACTAAAGAATCTAATTAACCAAGTTGTCCAAGGAGAACAAATGGTATATCGGGTTGGTTGAGGATACAATAGTGAGGAGAGGATACACTAACGAGGAGTCAAAGTTGTAGCAAAGGCAACAATAACATTTTGATCTTGTTCTTATGTTATTGATTTTTCTAATACTGTATCATGTATGGGTTAAAACATGTTGATTTGTTTATCACACTTCTGCTATATTTTGATTTTAGAAAAAGTTTTTTAAATATACCATTTAGCCAAATCTAGTATGCTTTTGTTTTTGATCCAATAGGATATGTACTATGAGAGTGGGGTGCTACAATTTGGTATCAGAGCATAGGTTTGGTGCCTTACATAGGCGTTTTTTCAAATATATGTCAAGTTACATGCATTTTAGATATGTCATAGAAGACAGTAGCAACTGATCCCTAATCTGATTCGCATTTATATGAGTCATATGTATGAACATTTGTTAAGAGTTTGAGCTGATAGAAATAGTGAGAAGAATGATGATCTGTTAGCATATGAGAAAAGGAAAGTTTATGGATATTTAGAAATGAGAAATAGTATATAGTTAGATATGACAGATAAAGATTCAACACATTTGTATTGTTGGATTTGTTATTGAATATGATATCAATATTATACTGTGGGGATATATCCTCGAATGTGATATAGATGTGAATGCATTGTCATGGATTGTTTGAGGAAAATATAGATATAAGTAGAAATGATGAGATTAAAGTATGCAAGAAGAATGGAATGAAAACAAAATTTTATTATGAATGCAAGAAGATGAACTTGAAATTGAAATGCTTGTTTTATTAGTGTGACAAGAGTTATGATCCACCATAAGAATATATTAGTGGAATTGAAATTAGAATTTCATAATGATTATGCATCTATAATTTTGAATTGATTGCAGATATACTTATGTAAAATGAAATAAATGATGTTTAGAAGAGGGAATAAATGAGAACAAGATAAGTAAAAGCCCCAAGGTTAAGTTAATTTGTTAATGTCAGTGCATATCTGATAATGTAATTACTTTGACAGGTGATGTTATTAGTACATATATGTTATATGTTTGGAGATGATATAGGAAATGAATAGTCATCATTCTTAGCCCCCATTGTTAGACTTATGGGATGACTTAGAGTAACGCATGAAAGCATTTGTAATGATCAATTGGGGATAGATTAAGAGTGTAACGGATGTTACTTTGTGTGATAAATTCGAATAAAAGGAAGGAAAAAGAAGTAGGACATGATCGTGGCATAGTCCCCACAATTGTGGTTAAGATTATTTAGTTCTGTCATGATCGTGAAAAGGTCCACCATGATCATATCGGACACAAAAATAGAAATGTTATTTAGAATCAATTAGAATATAAGTATCATTAGCAAATGATATTAATTTATGACTTGTCAGAAATACATCCCTGGATAAGATGTAATGATCTTGATGGAACATACCAAAGCATGAGAGTAAATGAATGTGTTTACTATTCCACTAAGTTTTATTATAAGGAATATACTAATTGTGTAAGATATGATATAAATTGATCTTGTAGAGAAATCATGAATAGTTGTAATTGATCTTCTTGAGGTATTAAAAATGACTAAAAAGTGATGATGAATATAGTTGATTGATAAATAGTATGTAAAGAATAAAGATGATTTAGAAGAAAAATCTTCTTTGGATATAGACTTTCATCGAAGTATATCATGTAAGTCAAATGTTCCATTTCTATACATGAATCATTATTAAACAAATTAGAAGTGAATATTGGGGTCCCATTTCTATCGGAGATTCAAGCATAAGAAGTTAAATATACTACAGAGAGTATATGTCACTTATTGGTGAAAGGTAACCCGTTTACATTATTAGGTTTATGAAATTGGGATCATATTACTGCTATTGCTAAAGGAACTTAGGTCCATAAGGTATTCTATATTCGTATATTCCGAAGGTACAAGCTAGACTTGGTGACTGTGTTCGAAAAATTAAGGCCTATAAATAGATTAAGATGTGTGGAGAAACTAGTAATAATGGTCTATCATTAGAATAGGTTGATGAGAAATTAGAGGACCTCAAATGAATGGATAAAATCATTCAAGAAAAGAATTGAATTGGGAGACTAAAAATAACGTAAGATAATATTACCTCAATTGAGGAATTAGTTACTTAAGGAATTATGAGAACTAATCGTAGGCACATTGAGTTTTGGCAATATCTGTTTATATTAACAAATGCCACAAATGTTATTATGGTATTGAAGAATAAAGTT
>JANSVA010000218.1:23926659-23942185 GCA_025504915.1 Erythroxylum reticulatum
ACGAGTAGATAAAGTTACTTGCGATTTCATTAATTATCAATTTTTAGTAAAGTGTTTTCGGTATTTATCTGTTAGTTGTAAAGATATATAAGAAATCTCAGAAGATTAACAATTTTGAAAAGATTACACAATTCAACTCCCCTTTTGTGTATTTTGTATACTTTACGTGATTTCTATATTAACAAGTGATTTACTTCAATATAGATGAGTAAGGGTATCGTCCCACAGAGATCAAAACATAAGGAAGAAATCTAACTTTTAATCTAAGAGTATGCGTGTGTAAAGGGGAAAATTAAGAATTAAATGCAAACTAACTAATTATGAATGAACACATGAATGATCCTAAAATTAATTGATATGTATGAAGCAATAAACTAAGAAGATTAAACTGGTTTATTTAACCATGTGTAGGTGTATGTCGTGATCTTTGAGCAGAAATTTAATGCAAATCAACTACCTATATGTTATGTATGCACCTAACTATTTATTAATGAATTAATGCTATATAGATGTCATGTAAGGATTAATGCAAATCTCTAACATCTATTACGTGAATGATAATGCATGCATGCAAATAAAGCTTAAGCAAAGGACCTGACGTGGGGGGTTGTTCACGACAAAAACTTAAAGAAATAAGAGAGGGTGACATGAATTAAAACATAAAATTAAGAGTAGATTTCGAAAATTTCTAAGAAGAAAATTGAAAAGAGACGTTTGATAAAAATTCAAATTAATTAAAGATCATTGCAAAGGCATTTACTAATTCTTTAGGTTGATTTTAATAATTGAAACCAAAGATTTTTCTAGCCAATTTATAATCAAAATTCAGATTCACCATATAATATTCTTTGCATTCATGACTAACATGTAATGCAAAACCATTTCATGCAAGCATCAATTCAAAACTAACATGAACAACACAAACATGAAAGCATTAAGATTAGATGGATTTGATCAAACCTAAAATTATTCAAAGATGACTAATGTACATTAAATAATTCTATGCTCAAGAACTAACCTATTAAAATTCTACATATACCTTTAAACTTTAATAGATTAACGCCACTTATTTAATTAAATTGATGACTAACACCTAATTCAATTAATTGGCAAACAAATCATGCAAGATAAATTGAATTCTAGACTTCAAAAATACCCAACATAATTCAACATTTATGCGGTCTATGAGCACAAATATTCAACCGTAAAATATCAAGATTTAAACACAAAATCTCATAAAATCAACCCATAAGAATTAGCTACTAACCTCCACAATTGAAAAGAAAACTTAGTTCATGATTAAAATTAAAACAAAGTCAAAAATCTTGTTTAAAACCATTGTGCAAGTTTTGGCTTTGGAGAAGAAGAAGAGAAAAGAAAATTAGGATTTTTACCTAAAGAGAAAAAATGACAAAGAAGAAAACATTATTACACCCATCCCAAAACAAAGGAGATGTCTCTCCTTAAAATCAAACTTGGAATAATCAAAAAAAAAAACAAAGGAGACGTGTATCTCCTCAAAATCACACCTGGAATAGGATTTTTCTTCGTAACTTGTGCTGTGGAAGCCTACTTTTGCCTGTACACGTTCCTACATTTAAGACTTGGATTTGAGCCTGTTTCGAGCTTCTTCATGGGCTGAGATGCTCTTGGATTTCTTTTAGGCTTGCTCTACATCGAGATGGGTCTCTTGTCAAGTTGACTATGGACTGGTTTGTCGCTACAAGCTGTCCAAAATTAGCCTCTCGGACTAGTTGTGCTGGCTCATTTTTGAACCAACTTCGACTAATCATAAAAAATAAAATATAGATCTTGGACTGTTCAACATTGTCATCAGAAAGATCATTGAGTCAGTTTCAATTTGAGGTTTGGATCGCAGAAATCCAACAGTCGGATCTTTAGATATGAATTTGTGAAGCACAAGAGGTCAAACTGAACATCTCCAACTTTACATCAATCTTCAAAAATTTACTGCTCTCAAATGTCAGCTCCGAAATTTTTGAAACTTGGTGAAAAAATTCTTCAACAAGTCAAGATTATTCCTGCCAAATATTAGAATTTTCTAATTCACCAATATTAAGATAAAAAATATCAAATGTCCAAAGTTCAAATCTACCAGAAACTAAAAAACAGTGTGAATTTCAACCTATTAAGGATTTTTTGTATTTTATGTGTCTAAAGAGCTAATAATTATAAAACATGATAAATAGGCCATAGATAGCCATAAAACACATGCAAGATACTAAATATAAGGTACTACAAATATATAAAAATATGATTGCATCATTAACCTCATCAAAATTCATTTTTTCTCAACAAGTGTTATTGAATCAAACATTACAAGATTAACTAGAATGATAAGGAAATTTACACCTATGTTGTATTTGGGACAATCAATCACTACCTGAATATTGAATTTGCACCCCTGGTGGAGAAAATACAAAGGAGATTAGGTTCTTGGAGAAATAAAGATTTATCTAAAAGTGGGAAACTCTAGCTGATCAAAGTTGTAATCAGTTCCTTGCATATATTTTGGAGCTTAAATATACTTCTCTCCAAGTATATTATTAAAATATTAAAAGAATGATGATAAATTTTTTATAAAGTAACTAAACTGGTACTAGGGGCTATGCAAAGTGAAATGGTTAGATATCTGCAAGCTAAAGGAAGAGGGAGGCCTGGAATTACGTTCACTAAAGATCATAAACAAAATTCTTATACTGAAGAGACTTTGGAGAGTTATAGATAATAAAAACTCTTTATGATTGAAATGCTTCATAGTTTTTTCCTCAAAGGTAGAAGCATATGGGCTCTCTTTAGGAAAACATCCTACTTTTGGTCCTAAATCAGCTCTTGAAACTTAGGGATAAAGTTGAATTACACACCAATTATATAATTGGGGATGGGAAGATGACATATTTATGGTATGATAATTGCATAAGACATAGTCTTCTAATCCATCAACAAGATACAGTGGTGAGTCTAAGAAGCTATCCTGTTCATACTAGAGTATGTTCTTTGATAGTTAAGAGATGTTGGATTGAGTTTCCTATTGAAATTGGGCACTTTGTCCTTCCTTATTATCCTAATCCAGATCTTCAGGATTTTTACTTATGGCATAATCAACCTATAAACCAACTTTCTAATAAACATTTATAGATATGAGACAAAATAAGGGGCCTATTATAAAGTGGCACAAGATTGTTTGGAGCAAGTTTCTAAAGCTTAGAAATGCTTTTCTCTTATAGTTTGCAATGAAGAATAAACTAAGTACCATGGATAGATTGTCTTATTTAAATTAAAGAAAATCCTACTTGCTATGTCTAGAAAGAGAGTAGATTAGTGATGATTTGTTATTTGAATGCTCTTACTCTCTTTCCTTAAGGAATGTAGTTAAAGGGTTGTATCGTCGGAACATGAATGAGAAAATAATCCCAAAGATTATCCAGTGGTTATTAAATTAATCCAACCTATCTAAAGCAACTATAACAATTGACTTTATTACTGTAGGAACTTATTTACAGGAGATATAAAGGGAGCAAATTGGAAAAAGATTCAAAAGCAAAGAGAAACCAAAAAGTGTTGTATTGGAAGTTGTTCTTCACAATATAAGAGAACAACTTCTAATATACAACATTGTTAGGGATTGCAGTCAAGATTTAACATCATCCTAGCGGTTTTAAGATTATAAACGTATTCTGATGCATACCTTTTCTAGTTTTTTATTATCTTTTATGTGATAATAAACGAAGGGATGAATTCCCCGGGCCCCATTTTGTAATTTCATCTCCTATTTATTAATTTAATTTTAACTTTTAAAAAAAGGCTTTGAATTATAGTTTGGATTTGTAATGATTTTATGATTATGGAATAAATTATTGTTGATATTCGAGATAAATTATCCATTCTAAAATAAATTATTTATTCAAATTTTGAGATAATTTTATCCTTCTGAAATTCATAATAGTTGAGATTTGATTATTTGAGATCACTATGGAATAAATTATAATATATGATGTGCTTTTTTATACATTGTAATTATAAGAGTATAATGATGTTTTTAATTTTTACAATAAAGTCATTTTTAATGTGTAATTTTTTATTGCCAAAAAAATGTAAGATATAAGAAATTCTATACATTATTAATGAACTCGTAGATAAAATTCTTAGGATATGTATGATAATTATACTAACAATTTTTGAATTTTTGAATAGAATATGCTTAAATCTCGAATTTTCTTAAGGATTCATTTTTATAAGTTCATAAAATCCACTTGCATGTCTATATCATATGATTGTTGAGAAAGTGATATTGCTATATTTGTTCTTATTATTTTACATAACTTATTCCGCATTTTCCATGTCACTAGTAGTTAGTAATAAGTATTCTTGGACTATTTACTTTGAATATAAGATGTATGTATGTTTTTAGAGTTCAAGTTGTGTGCATGTTTTTAGAATCTAAGATGTAATTTTGTGATAGTATTTGATAATGAAATTAAGTAAGAAGAAAACTTTATTTAATTTTGACACATGTCTTTATTTTTTGCACCATAAACAACTTTTGGAGCTTAACCTTCAATCCGTAATGCCTTACAATCTAAAGAATTGGGTCGTAATATAGATATGACAATGGCTAGATGGTGGTATTGTTTAGGTATATCATTCAATATTTCCTATTCATATTATTACCAGCCTATAATTGATGTTATTGCCTCTTATGGTTTGTGATATAAATTTCTTTTAATTGATGAATACAAAGGTAAAATTCTAAGAAACTCTATTTATGAAATAAATAGTTATTTGGATAAAAGAAAATTAACTTGGTCTATTTATAGGTGTTTAATCATGTGTGATGGTTAAACAAATGTAAGAAATGAGCCTATTATCAATTTTTGTTTATTCTGTAAAAAGGACAATGTTTTTAAAATTTATTTATGCATATGACCTTATTAAAAATGTTGATACTCTGTTTCAGATATTTGATGAAATTATGAATAAAGTTGGGCCAAAAAATATTGTTCATTATTAATGATGATTCTACTTACAAAGTATCTGGAAAAGGATTACAAAGAAAGTATAATTCTTTTATTGGATTCTTTGTGCTACACATTACATTATGATGTTGGAAAATACCTAAGATGTTAGATACTTTCTTATCATTGATAAAACTGTGCAGAAAGTAAGAAAATGTGACAAACTTAATCCAAGTATATATTTTTCACTTTTGTTACTTGTCAGAAATTAATCATCATTTTATTTTGTTGATAAAGTTACTTTTGTTTCTTAAAGTGTCTTGGTGGGACCAATTAATAAGTGGTGTTCCAAAATTGCAAAAGTTTTCAATTTGAATTCTAAGTCAATGTGTGAGTGCAACAAGGTGTGAAAAAATTGGAGCATATTTGAGTTCCTCCATTACAAGAAAAGAAATAGAATGAAACACAAAAGATTAAATGATTGGGTATTTGTTCGATACAATTTAAGCTTTGAGAAAGGTATGTTATTATCTTTATTAAGTTGAATATAATTTCTTGCAATTTCTTAATAATTTAATTAATTTATTTACTATGACTCTTAAGAAAACAAATAGTTCTGTAGATCTAATTTGCCTTAACTATATCAATCTTCTAGTGGATTAGGTTTCTAAGGAATTAAGTTTGATACATGAAAGTGATTTAAAAGATAATCTTGGATGGGATAGTATTGACATGTCATTTGGAGTAATGAATTTGAATGAGGTGACGATCAGACTCCTTTCAATGATAAGGATTTTATACCAAAGAAGAATTAGGATTAATGTGATTTGTACTAGTGATCTCCTCTTTTGTTACATCTATTGATTTTGGTCTTTCGTCTTGAATTGAAGAACCATGCTCAACTTCATTGTGCTTAATTGCAAATTCTTTCACCATCTATCTTTGTTGCTCACTTTCTTATTCTTGAGATTTCTCGTAGATGTCCTTATTGGAATTTCCATCCATTTAAGTGTGCTCATTATAGCTCCTAGTTTAAAAGTGTCTACCAATTGGCTTCCATACATAGTTATAGTTAGCTTAGGCTAGTCTCCAATTACATATGACTGCTACATAATCTTTATAAAAGTTACAAGCTTCATCCAACCTCAATAAAGGAATGGTTATTAGCAACTGCTTGTTGAAATCAATCAAGACATATACTCAAGCATAATTAATTCTTTTCATTATGGCTATAGCCTCATCAAAGCAAAGGGGTTTGACTATATACCTTATTAGATGGCTCAAGCTATCTATGGTCTAGTACTCTAAGGGAATGTTGGACATATTCCTCTAAAGGGGAACTTGTTTCGACCTTAGGTTTGATAGTTTTATTCATAGTTTCTATGTTTGAAGCAAGATTGGTTTGGAGTTGAAATGTTAAGGGCTATTCTTTATAACTATCTGTGCTAGCTCTGAGTTGATAAACCTTAACAAGAACAAGCTATCATTGCCTAGAAGCACCTCTTATAATCCCATATTCTTCCACTAGAGCTTAGGCAAGGCACTGATGGTAGGAAAGGAGGATCCGTTGTGCCAAAAAAAAACCAATAAGAATGTTCCCCCAATTTGTTGCTCCTTACTTAAAAATGTTAACTTCTAAAGCAATCATGGTCTTACCCTTCGTAGAAGTTACCAGAGGACAATAGTTCATCTTGGGTGAGGAGGAACTATTCCCAAGAACCTATTTTCAATTTTTTCTAACACAAGCATGATCCTTTAAAGAATTTGAATTTCCAAGCTACTTCTAAGCCTGTAAATTAGTTCAAAGGGGTGGTTCACAAAGGATGATAGGATTAGTTCTATTAGGAAGTATACCTAAAGTAGGAAAATTTTTTGCCTCTAGGATCAAGGGGTATAACATTAAGACATAGCAGGTCAAGGAGTGAGTAGAAAGTAAACCAACCAAAAGAGAAAAAAGGGCAAGAGGAGAAAGATGAGCTAGAAGGAACTTCAGGAGATGGCTAGAAGAGGAAGAAAGAAACACAAAAGCAACTAAGTTGAAAAGTTTGAATGTAAAAAGAAAAAATAAGGAAAGGAAAAGGATGAAAGACTATATCCAAAAAACTAAAAATCTAAATAAGGATGTAATGAAGAAGGGAAAAGTGGAAGAAGCAAAAGGAGACTGACTACCTAAGTTTATAGAAAGAGACAACAAAGAACTCAACGGAAAGCTAATAAGAAGAGATAAAGACTAGCTATAAAGGAGGAAGTAAACAAGCTAACATGCTTACGCGTAACATGCTAAAATTTAGAGAGAAGTTGGAGCATTGTTTTTTAGAATAGTTGAACAAATTAAAATATTGATATAAGATATAAATATATCTATTTTAAATAAAACATACACTACAATGTCCTCACTTTTTTAATATTTATACCAACGTAACATCATCTATTCCTTATTAGACATAAATTGTATGTATATGCTACGGCAATATGAAATGCATTACATGTCATAATTGTCACGAATAAAATTACAATCAATATTAGGATTTTGGAAGTAAAAAAAATTTCAATTAAATTCATTGAACTTAAATTTTAAAAATGAAATATTGGCTTTGATAATAAAACTATTTATTAAACAATTTAAAAGTGAATAATATGACGCCATTTGCACAAAATTAATGATAGACTGCTAGTTATGTAGCATTGGTAATATAGTTGACAAAATTTCAAATCTGCAAACAAATAAATGTAAATAACTAATAAGGGCTAACTATTACCCGTAAAAGTAAGGCATCACATTTTGTCGTCCCGTGAGAAGAAGAGAGAAGAGAAGTCGTGATGTATGTCTAGAAAGATAAATTTTACGCAGCACAGCATTCCTAGAAAAAACAGAAGGAAACAATAGAGGAGGATGAATACTCAAAATGAAATCAAATCCTGAAATTGGACACGCTTTGTTCTAAAAGAGCATTAAGGTTAGACATAGGCCAAAGAGCAGGGGAGGGGAGAGAACAAAGGCAAGTAAACAAAATAATAATTCGATTAAATTAAATCGAGTTAAGAGAGAAATAGAAGAAAGCAACCAAAAAAAAAAACAGAAATTATTAACAGCGATCGAGTTCGAGCTGCATAAGCAAAGAAGCTCTCTCTCTCTCTCTCTCTCTCTGTGTGTGTGTATTAATCGGAGAAAAATAATCGGCATATTACTCGACATAGGTAAAACGAAAAGACAAAGAGAAAGCGCGAAGCGAAGCGAAGCAGGTGAAGATTCGAAGCGCAAAGAGCCCACTAAGTGTTGGGATTTCCTCTGCAATTATCCAAGTTGGGTTAAGGTCAGAGTTCAATCAATCTCACTATCCTATTCTTCAGTTTTCCTGTTCATTGCGGGTTCTGCAATTGAGTCTATTTATTTTCTCTGCTACTCTGTTCTTTAGTCGATCGCAACTCACTGATCTCTCTGCTATCAACTCCAATTTTCCGAATTTGAAGTTTGGAGCTCTGTAATTCGAAACAGTGCCAGAGAAGGAAAGGGGTTGGTTTAATTGGTTTAAGTTTTTATGATTCGTTGTTTTTGAAGTTGGTGAAAAAGGGCCATCCCATTAGCTCTGGTGATTTGGAACTTTAGGGTTTTGGCTTGTTATGCTGTTGAATCAATTTGTCTGTGGTTTGGGGTTTTGGATAAGTTAAAAACAGTCAGTTTGATCTTTAGGGTTTTGGCTTTCTGTAAAGATGAGATTTGGGTTTGCATTGTATTATTCGTGGAAGGTTGAATTTTGGGTCGTTTGGAAACGGAAATAACTGTATCTTTAGTTGGAACTCGAGGTTTTCCTTATTTGGTCTAAGGTGCTTCTGGGTTCTCGTCTTCAAGTATGGAGGGCTTGAGTTGATTTGATATGTGGGCTGGGTGACTATCTGGTTGTTTGGAGGTGGGAATAATAGTAATTTGGAGTTCAATCGGGGTTTGGGGGGCATTTGACGTTCTGTTACGTGGTGTATGAGTTTGTTTTTGAGAAATGCAACCTCAGCACAGCTCCAGAATTGATTTAACTGAACTTAAAACTCAGATTTTTAAGAAGATTGGGGTTGAGAGGTCCAGTAAGTACTTTTACAACCTGAACAGGTTTTTAAGTCACAAGCTAAGTAAAAGTGACTTTGATAAGTCATGTTATCGGTTGCTTGGAAGGGAGAATCTTTCACTGCATAATGAGCTTATTCGCTCAATTTTGAGGAATGCATCTCAAGCTAAGACAGCACCGCCAATTCATGAAGCAGGACCTGTTAAGTCCATAATTCAAATGTCACCTAATAGAGAGGATGGGCACGAACAGGGTGATCCTGTTGTTCCCATTCACAACCAAAGTGTGCCAAATTGGTCTAATGGAGTCTTGCCAATGTCCCCGCGAAAGGCCAAAAGAGGGACACGGGAGCGGAAGGCTAGAGATAGACCTAGCCCACTTGGACCAAATGGGAAAATTGACTGTGTTCCACATCAGTCAATTGTTGCCAAAGATAGTGGCCATAAGGTTATCACGGAAAATGGAGACATGCCCCTATGTGACTATCAAAGACCTATTCAACAACTTCAAGCCCATGCGGAACCATCCAGGAACGGAAAGGAGGGACTGCTTCACAGGGCCAGTGCAAAACTGACGACACATAGCAAAGATCATGCAACTTTTCTGGAAGACGAGGAAGAGGTGGAGCAAGCCAACAAGTTAAGTTTCTCTAGAAGCTCTCTGCTTGCACCCCTTGGGATCCCATTTTGTTCAGCTAGTATGGGTGGGGCCCGCAAAGCCATGCCAATGACAAACAATGGTTGTTTTATTAGCTACTATGATACTGGTGCATTGTCTGGTACAGAGATTTTAAGTAAACGCATGGAGCAGATTGCAGCTGAGCAGGGCCTTGGGGGAGTTTCATTGGAATGTGCCAATATGTTGAACAATATGTTAGATGTGTACTTGAAGAGATTGATAAGGTCCTGTGTTGAGTTGGTAGGAGCAAGGTCTTCACATAATAGCAAAAAGCTGCCTATCCACAAGCACCTGGCTCAAGGAAAAGCTATCAATGGCACGTGGCCAAGTGATCACTTACATGTACAGGGTAGCAGTGGAACTGCAGAATTGACACAGGAACAAAGACAACATTGTTCAATATCTTTGCTTGATTTCAAAGTTGCAATGGAGCTAAACCCACAGCAACTTGGTGAAGATTGGCCTTTGCTGCTGGAGAAAATCTCTATGCACACCTACAAGGACTGAAACATTCTTGTGAAGATTTGCTTGTAACAAAGGTTTTTGGTGGGTCATGCAGTCTCGGTTCGTGGGCACCTTTTTGGAAGTCTTGATACACTCTTTCTGTTCTTATTGCCATGATGAACCAGGTGGCTTCCCTTTGGATGATGGCCTTTTCAGGATGATATGGGTTTTGGCATCCAGCCTGTATCTCACGGCAGGTCCTGTATGAATCACAAGATTATTTAACAGTGACCAACCGGCAAAACTTTTGGAAGAGACTGCCCTGGTTTGGTTACACTCTGTTGTATGATAAGGATTGGGGTTGGCTGTCACCTGAATTGCTTCAATTTTAGATCTTTTGTACAATTTAGTGCCAACGAAGTGGAAGTCTAAAGACAGTTTTGCAGGGATACTCA
This sequence comes from Erythroxylum reticulatum, assembly GCA_025504915.1. Classification (NCBI taxonomy): domain Eukaryota; kingdom Viridiplantae; phylum Streptophyta; class Magnoliopsida; order Malpighiales; family Erythroxylaceae; genus Erythroxylum; species Erythroxylum reticulatum. Next base: position 23,937,271 of record JANSVA010000218.1, read on the forward strand.
TGTAGCTTGGTTAAAGGTGAAATCTCTGGTGTAAGAGCTGCAGTATTGCTCTTTATGTATTTCTTTAATCAGAGAATTGATTGGAATTTCAATATTGAATAACGCATTCATCTCCATTTTGTCCTGTTTTTAGTTTTAATATTCAATTGAATGGTACCCGAAAAGTCCATTTTCCACGGTAATTTCGTTTCTGGCTCCCTCATGGAGAATTTGAACTTCTAGTAACTAAGAATTATGTGGCACGAAGTGAGTTGCATTTTCACCTACTAGCTGGATGCAAGAGTGCTGCCTAATTCAAGATAGACGTTACCAGGTCTAATGTATAGTACTGCCAGTATGTGTTGGTGGGGGTGCACTGCTCGGCATATCAAAATCATGGTATAAAATAAACTTCCAGAAAACTGAATGCTCTGAAATTTTGGAGTAGAGGTTTTTTAGAATCTGTATCTTGGAGGCACAAATTTCCGTAAGATACGCTGTAATTTTATATTCTTATAGGAAGTATTGATGGGGTTTATTATCATCTAATGTAATTTCCATAGCAAATGATGATCAATTATTTCAGCTAAAATTTATTCTTATTGTTCGTTTGAAAACACATGATTTTTAGTTTTTTAATAGAAACAGAAACAGCTATTTTGTTATGGACACAAAAGTGTACTCAGTTGCAGAGGATATATTGTGGAGTAAAGCTGTTATTTGTAATGTGATATGAAATTATGGTACGCGAACGGTGCCATCTGTTTCGACCATTTTTACCATAAGAAGACTGCTTAGAGTGTAGTCTTATATTGGATTACCTCTTAAAAGGCGCTTCAATCGTCTGTACGACAGGGTGCTCTTTTCATGTATGATACAATGAACATTAACAGATGTAAAGCGTAGTAACTTGAGAACTTTGAGAGCATGCACTCCAATGAGGATTCTTCCAAAGCAGTCAATGGTTGCTTTAATACTGGATCGTTGTGTTGGTCTCTGGGCATCTATGCTGACCATCTTCCCATTTTTGAAAGATTTGAGTATTTACTGATGAGGACACTTTAGAATGCTTGCAAGTCGGTTTGGACATGTGATTTAGTCAGATAAGACATGCGGCAGTTCCTTTTTCCAATTTACTGAAATTTTCATTGCGGTCGCCGTCCAAGTTAGTTTGTTCTTTTAACATATATTGCTGCAACACCAACATTTATGCTATACTGCTCTCTGGGCAGGAAACAGATAACAATAACTTCCTATTAACCATCAGATGCTTAAGCTTTCATCGCCGCTATTTTTGCGCTTTAATATCTTTTACGCCTTCCTTCAGGTTCTTGACGGTGATGTTGAAATTCATCAATTATTCATAGCATAACTGTCTGAATTGAAAAGAACTTCGAAATTGATGTCAGATCTCTGCCCATGCGCTCTTTATCCCGCTGGAAATGGAATAGGCAACATTTGTTAATATTCGCTATACCAGTCCCCCTGGCACCCCATTCTTGCAGTAATTCAGGTCTTTGCTAGTCGCATGAAGTTGCGTTGACGTTCTTTTAGTCCACATTGGTGTGTTCTAGGTATTGGAAAAACATTTGCATTTACGTTTGCATCTCCATTCTGGCACGATTATGGCAACAGTGAAAATCTCCTCAAACCTTCCGAACAATCACGCATCATCATAATTTTCCTCCGTTACTGTTAAAACAGTTGGTGTCCTTACCAACAGATAACCGCTTAGGTCTGGTAGCAATAGTTGTCCCTGTTGTGTGGCAAAATTGTCGTTATTCCTATTTTCATTACCTAAGAATGGAACACTTACCCATGACTATTCAACGCCCTATTGCATATCATTTAATGACTGCGGATGCTGGCAAGTGGCTGTTTCTTGGACTTCCATCTTATGAACTAGGAAACACCGGTGCCACTACGGCTTTAAGGCTCCATGTGCTCGAGGTTAACCGTCGTTTATGTCTTAATGTCAACTCTATTGGTTGTACATATACAATATAATTAATTAAAATTATTATTATTTTTTAAATATTTATTTAATTATCTTCATAGTATAAATATAATTTGTAAATAGATAAAGCGTAATTACGAGATTAATATTATATTTAAGTATATTCATAAATTATTTTTAGACATTACTATATTAAGATTATATAACAATAAAATAAAAATATTAATATACATTATAATTATTCTTTTTAAAGGAAATAGTCCATTTTATAATTAAAGTATCAAGATAAATAAATGAGTAAGTGCTTATTTATAAATAAGTTTATAGAACTAACCTAATATGAGAATTTCATATATAACATTGCTTTGCATGGGTATAAAAATATTTATTGTAATGATTATATAAGTGATCGTTTAATTTGAAATCTTCAAAATATCTCATATATGACATTTTTTAGAAAATTAGGATGGGATTCGATCCCACACAACAGAATAACGAAATTTTTTCTATTTGATTTTTTGAAGCTAAGATCAGTTAAATTTTATAAAATGATTAACATTAAATCATAATAAAATATAAATCTTAATTCATACTTTATTTCGAAGCTTGATCATTTCCTTGTTTTTTTTGGAACTGTTTCTAAAATTAAACCATCTCAATCACAATAGTTGTACAAATCCTTGAATTCTAATAGTATTCATAGAACATATTAGGAAAATTCTCGAACTATTATAAAGAGGATTACATAAGGAATGCAAGCTCCTTTAAGACTTAAACCTATTTATAATAAGTTTATAGTAATTAAATATTTCTAATTAATACCAATTATTTTCAAATAAGATCTAAAATCTTATATTGATTCTTATTTATTAAATATCTCATATTTATCATATAATTTTTCAAACTTTACAATTAAGTCTAACTTGTTAAAATATCTTCTCTCTTCAACTTGTCCTTTGTGTGCGACCGTTAGATTCCAAAAAATGTTGGCAATGGTTACAAATTATAACCCTAAATCATATTCAATATTAGATAAATTAAACTCTTTTAATCTATTTTTAATTCTCTAATTAAATAATTTGTATCTATAGATTAAGATTGACGTTTAAAAACATATCATGACTATTTAAATATTTAGGAATGTCAAAGTATTTTTGACTAATCTTTTTATGCATGATTTTTTGTTTAATTCAAATCCTTTCATTGTATAACATTTTGATTAAATATATAACATGAAATTAATGTCTACTCTATTTGAATCCAATCATGTTAATTATCCACAATTAGTAATTGATTCAATTAATAACATTTGAAAACTATTTTCAAATTATTATTATACTTTGGTCAAGGATTTGTCGAGTTAATACTAATTAGGAATAATAAAACATTATTTCTAATAACTTTAGGGTAATGAATCATATATTGGTTACTCAACTACCTCCATATAGTTCATATTATGTCAAATGACAACCGTCTCAGCTACCTTTGGCTAGAATAAGTCATAAGTTGTATTGAAACATAGCAATCTCTGTATGAGATATCTTTAGAGGTCTCAAATCAAAAGATTAATTATAGAATCATCATAAGTAGAATCAAAGCATAACAATTCCTATATAAGATAACTTTAGATATCTCAAGTCAAAAAATTACTTATACAATCATCACAATGATAATTTCTATGGACAAACAAGTAATGTTCTGAATAGATTTCTCAGATAGGATCAGTTCAATGAACTTATTCTCTAGCAAGTACACACACATTTTTTAAGTATATCTATAACTTTAGTCTATGAGATCAACACTTCCTTTATAAGGAAGAAACATAATGTGTGTTAGTCTTTTTACGTGCTATTAGTGTCATGTCTTAATAGAATAATGACTAGGAATAATTTCTTAGAGAGTAAATAAATTTAATATGAATATCATAATTATGATCTCATTACAAATTCATTTGCAATATATAATTTTCCCATAGACTTTTTTATATACATCAAAATATGTATAAGATAAAGAATGCTTTTAAATAATAATCTCACTAAATTATTACAACTAACAGATTGACTGTAGGGCATAAACAATAATCTCTTACTTACAATAAGCCAATTGTTTAAGTATCTTATATCATATCACCATATGATGATCATATTACTGGCGGGACAATGGTTTAGATTCTCTATAGTTAACACTTACTTAAATCTTACAATTTTCATCTTAATTATCATTATAATTAAAAGAAATTGTCTAAATATATACTTAGATCGTTAATGAGACCTTAGCTCGTTTTGCATACCTAAAGGCTTTAATGTTCTATACTACATTATTGTTTAAATAGTACAAGGAACTACACCAAGTTCATTAAAGAACTTCTTGATCCAATTTATAATTTCCACTAAATAAAATGTATTATGACTTAATTAGCAATCGTTATTATATTGGAACCTCTCTCAAATCTCAAAATAATATTGTTCTAAGTAAAATATACGTTAACGGGGATTAATTTCTAAAGATAATATCTTTATAACCTTGAACTTAAATATCAACTCATACATAGAATAATAGATATCTCTAAGACTTAACAAGTATGAAATGTCTAAATTATTAAACACTTTTAGTACACTATTATTATTATTATTATTATTATTATTATTATTATTATTATTATTATTACTACTACTACTACTACTCCTACTACCACTGCTGTTGCTACTCCTGCTACTACTAGTCCTACTACTGTTGCTACTCCTACTCCTACTCCTACTCCTATTCCTACTACTACTACTACTACTACTCCTACTCCTACTCCTACTCCTACTCTTACTACTACTGTTGTTGCTACTCCTGCTACTACTAGTCCTAATACTGGTGCTCCTCCTCCTCCTCCTCCTCCTCCTCCTCCTCCTCCTCCTACTACTACTACTACTACTACTACTACTCCTACTACTCCTACTACTACTCCTCCTACTCCTCCTCCTACTCCTA
>JANSVA010000218.1:23949076-23975538 GCA_025504915.1 Erythroxylum reticulatum
GGTTGTTTTTATCTTTGATTCAATAAAAATCTGATTGTTTATATTATTTGGATTCATTGTAGTTGATTTTTGCGCTTGCATAATTCAATGATAGAACAAAAGGGTAAATGAAATGAATAATAATTAAATTGGACTAACGAGAGTTAGCTGATTTAATAAGAACGAAAAATCAATCCAATTGGTAATTATGTGAAGAGAGATCTCACATAATTTTTTCGTAGTCTAATGGAAAAATTCATCTCTAATTAGGGTTTGGACAAATTGTGACTTGTGAAATTGTAAATTTTCATAATTTGATTAGGGTTTATAATTTAGGGCTATTAGTTATAAATTGACAAAAAGTAATCAACCCTATGATCGTCTAGGACCAATAATCCAATAATTCATAATTAATTAGATTAGTTATGAAGATAAGTAAAAATTTCCCTTTCTATTAATTGGTAGTTCCTTAGGTTGATTCTTGATGTATGTGTTGCAAGTTACTGATTTGTTAATATTTCGTGATTAATTCTTGAATTGAGTTGTTTGATTGAATTGATTGATTAAATTGCATCATTGTTTTAGTTTAGTTAAATTTGAATTTTTGCAATTAGTTTTAGCCTTAGATTTTAGGATTAATTAACCCTCCTTGTGAGATCGACACTTTAGGTAATATGTAAATGACTCGTATGGTTACAGAATATCGAGATTAAAATATTAAAATTACACATATTAGAAAACCACGATTAAAGTTTTTGGTGTCGTTACTAGGGAGGCGATAGTTTAATTCTATATTTTAAGGCATTTAATTACTTTTTACTTTTTATTTTTATTTTTGTCCTTCCTTTTCTACTTCTAAAATTGTGCTCTTGCATGTACACAAGAGTCATGAGAAGATTAACTCGTGCAGCTGAAACTATAAGTTTAGCTATCACTCAACTAGTACGAACCATTAGGAAAGCTCGGCGTAATGAAGAAGAAGAAATCATAAAGACAACAATGGCAAGATTTAGCCCACGGAGCGAGCGAAAGACGTCAATCTAGGACCCTCATAGACTTTATGAGACTAAAGTTCAATGCGGCTAGCCAAGGAGTAGTTAGACCAACCATACAAGTCACATCATTTGAGATCAAACCAGCTCTCCTAAACATGCTTCAACAGAACGTGTAATTTTATGAACTAGCAAATGAGGACCCCATCAAACACATAGTGAACTTCTTATAAATCTGTCATACCTTTAGGTACCATCAGATGTCAGAAGATGCAGTTAGAATGAGGCTCTTTCCTTTTACCCTTACAGATAGAGCAAAGGCTTCATACCACTCCCGTAACCCAGCTAATGTTACCACTTGGGTTTAGTTAGTTTGTGTCTTTTTAGATAAATATTTTCCCCTAATTAGAACTACTAAGATCATTAAGGAAATCACCAACTTCCAACAAGGTGATAGGGAATCAATTTACAAAGCGTGCAAACGATATAAGGATTTGCACCGGAAGTACTCATATCACAACTTACCTAAAGAATTTTTGTTGCAAACGTTCTATAATGGAGTTACCCTACATACGAGAAGCACAATAGATGCATCTTTAGGAGGATCATTGATGAGAAAGACTGATGATAAAGTGGAAGAATTAATAGAAAAGATGGCAAGTAACAGTTGTTTATGGATAAATGAGCGGAGTAGACAAACTACTACATTCCATAAACAAAAAGAAATTATAGATGTTGATCAAATGACGGAAATGCCAGTGAGGATTAATAACTTAACTCGACAGCTCAACAATATGAACGCTTCATCCTCAACTCTAGTGAAGGCCTTACAACTTAAGTGTGAACTCTGTAGACAATTGGATCATGACACAGTGGATCCCAGTATGGAGGAAGGTGATCCAGAGCAAGTAAATTATATGGGAGCCCAGTATGGATAAGGAGGGGGAAACAATCCCTACTCTAACATCTATAACCCTAGGTGGAAGAATCACCCTAACTTCTCTTGGATGAACAATTATGAAGGACAGTTCAGACTTCAAGGACAATCAAGATTCCAACAAGATAAGACAAACTCAATGCAATCTAAGTTGGATAGGATTTTAGATAAGCTTGGAACTTTAGATGATGCACAAAAGAAGTTGCAAGGCAAATTTGAACAAGTAATAAAGAACCATGCCTCCTCAATCCACAACCTAGAAGTCCAAATACATCAATTATCAAACGTTTTCTTTATGTAAAATATGGGAAGCTTTCCTAACACTTCAAGAAAAAGTAAAAGTTAGATGTACAATTTTCAAAATTCATTGATAATTTAAAAAAGATAGAAATAAATCTCTCCTTTATAAAGGCGTTAGAACACATGCCTAAATATGCAAAAATTTTAAAGGAAATAATTACCAAAGAAGCATACTAAAGAAGATAATTAGACAATAGCTCTAACTGGCACCTATAGTTCTATAGTCACCAGCCAGATGCCATATAAATTGAAAGATCCAGGAAGTTTCATAATACCCTGCATGGTTGGTGAATTTGAATTCACAAAGTGTGAGAGAGTGCAAGCGTTAATTTATGTCTTTGTCGATATTTAAGAAGTTAGGACTAGGTGAGGTCAAGCCAACATCGATGTCAATTCAATTGGCTGATCAATCCATTAAAAGACCAATTAAAATAGTGGAAGATGTTTTGATGCAAGTGGACAAGTTTATTATTCTTGTAGATTTTATTGTTCTTAATTTTCAAGAAGATAAGAACTGTCCACTGATCTTAGGTCAACCATTTATGAATACAGGGAAGGCCATAATTGACGTTCACGAAGGGAAATTGACACTTTGAATAGGTAAGGAACAAATCAAATTCATTATGAATAAGGCCTTAAAGATTCCAATAACGAGCAGTGCATGCATAAAGGTTGAAATTATGGATAAAAATGTGGAAGAACAAGTCGAAAGTTGCTTTGTAGAAGTACAATAGTGGAAGTGGAGATAGATAAAGGGTATTAGAAATTTGAATCGAAAGGAGACAATGAGATGGAGGATTCGGATGTTCAAATGCATCAAAATAAATTGGTTTGAACCAAAGCACCCATACCACCATCTACAAGAAAACCACCAACATTGAAGCTTAAACCTTTACTTGCACATCTTAAATATACCTTTTTAGGTGAAGGAAAAATGTTACCAATAATAGTCTCCAATTAATTGGATGAGAAGTAAGAAATTAAGGTGGTAGAAGTTGTTCAAAAGTGAATGTAAGCTGTTGGATGGAAGATTGTCGATATTTGAGGCATAAGCCCAAGTGTTTGCATGCACCAAATAAACCTAGAGGAAGGATGTAGAACCATAAGGGAGCGTCAATGAAGGTTGAATCCTAACATGAAGGAGGTGGTCAAGAAGGAGATAATCAAACTCATTGATGCCGAGATAATCTATCCCATCTCTAATAATGAATGGGTCAGCCCACTACAATGTGTACCTAAAAAGGGTGTACTGATGGTAATGGAGAGGGATAGTGGAAAAATAATTTCAACAAGAACGGTCACAAGATGGGGAGTATGCATAGATTATCGCAAACTCAACTCATGGACTAAGAACGATCACTTTCCTCTTCCATTCATAGATTAGATGATAGAAAGAGTAGTTGGTCATTTATTTTATTGCTTCCTAGATAGATATTCACGACATAATTAGATTTTTATCTACCTGATGATTAAGAAAAGACTACATTCACTTGCCCTTATGATACCTTTGCATATAGATGGATGCCTTTCAAACTTTACAATGCTCCAGCTACATTCCAAAGATGTATGATGTTTATCTTTGCCGACATGATAGAAGATATAATGGAGGTATTCATGGATAATTTTTTAATTTTTGGAGATTCTTTCAAGATGTGTTTAACTAACTTGGACAGAGTTCTTCAAAGATGTTAAGAGTCACACTTGGTGCTAAATTGGGAGAAATGTCATTTTATAGTGTGAAAGGGGATAGTGCTGGGGCATAAAATCTCACACCAAGGATTCGAAGTTGATAGAGAAAAAAATAAAAGTGATAGAGAAACTTCCACCACCAAGAAATGTAAAGGGTGTGCGAGAATCTTTAGGCCATGCAGGATTTATCGACGATTCATTAAAGACTTCTCGTGAATCATAAGACCTTTGACAAATCTTTTAAGGACGTGCCCTTCTTGTTTGATGACAAGTGCATGTCTGCATTTAACAATCTAAATGAAGCATTAATATTAGCACCAATTCTATGACCACCAGACTGGACACTTCTGTTCGAAGTTATGTGTGATGAAAGTGATCAAGCCATAGGTTGCATATTAAGCCAAAGGAAAGATAAAAGGTTGCACGTGATTTACTATGCCAGTAAGACTCTTGCAAAGCCTTAGTTTACTTACACCACTACAAAGAAGGAACTACTCGTAGTAGTGTATGCGTGTGATAAGTTTCGACAATATCTTTTGGGTTTAAAGGTAATCATATTCACTGATCATGTAGCATTAAAATACCTTTTCAACAAAAAAGATGCAAAACCAAGGCACATTCGATGGGTGCTACTTTTACAAGAGTTTGATATAGAGTTGAGAGATAAGAAGGAGCAAAAATAGGATTTCATACCACTTATTCAGACTTAAAGCAGGGGAATGCAAGCCAAGCAAGGATATTAACAAAAACTTCCCTAACGAAACCCTGATGATCCTCGAAATTTTGACTACATTATGGATTGCTGATATCGTAAATTATATCGCCAGTGGTAAACTTCCATCAGATCTAACTTATTAACAAAGGAAGAAATTCTTCCAAGAATGTAGCCGATATATATGGGATGAGCTAGTTTTATATAGATCATGCGTTAATGGATTAATGAGACGATGTGTTCCAGAGGAAGAAATATTGGATATCCTAAACCAATGTCATGAAGTTCAGTATAGAGCCAACAAAATGGAGGCTCGAATACTCGAGAGTGGATTTTATTAACCAAAATTGTTTAAGGATGCTCAGACCTTCATAGCACAATATGATCGATGCTAGAAAATAGGTAACATCTCTAAATGATATCAAAATGCCTTTATCCAGCATTTTAGAAGTGGAAGTTTTTTATGTATGGGGGCATCAATTTTATGGGACATTTCCGTTTAATGGGAAACATGTACGTTTTAGTGGGAATGCACTATGTTTCACATTGGGCTGAAACATTGACATCTCCAACCAATGATGGAAAGGCGATACAAAAGTTCACTAAACGACTATTCAACTAGTTTGCGGTGCCATATATGATAATAAGTGATGGGGTACACATTTTTACAATAGATCTTTTAATGCTCTCTTAAAAAGATATGGAGTGCACTACCATGCTGCTACACCTTACCATCCGCAAACTAGTATCCAAGTGGAAGTTGTCAACAAAGAGTTGAAACAAATTTAGGAAAAGACGGTGAGAATTGGGCAATAAAGTTAGACGATGGTATTGGGCTTAAAAGACTGCTTTCAAAACACCTATTGGAATAACTCCCTATAGGCTTGTATATGGAAAAGCTTGTCATTTGCCAGTCAAACTAGAACATCAAGCATACTGTGTGATTAAAGCATTAAATTTTGATTGGAAGCAAGTAGGCGAAAAGAGACTTTTGCAACTGGACGAACTTGAAGAGTTTCGTCATAATGCATACAAAAACGCTAAACTCTATTAGGAAAAGGTAAAGAAATGGCATGAAACTTATCTTAAACAAAAGGAAATTAAAGTGGGAGTTGCAATTCTGTTATATAATTCAAAGTTGAGGGTGTTTCCAAGGAACTTAAAATCTTGATAGAGTGGACCTTTCACGATCATTCAAGTTTTCAATCATAGAGGTCTCAAATTGGAAAATGCTAACAAGGAAACTTTTAAGGTCAATGGGCATTGTTGCAAGCTATATCTCGAAGGAGCGATTTCTAAGGACGAGGAAGTGATTTCCTTTTGTTCGAACAATTAAGATCTCTCAAGGGTTACAAGGTCAAGTTAAGGACCATAAATTAAAGCGTTTAGTAATCTCATTGAAATCATTAACTTTAGTTAGAGTTGTTTGTGAATTCCAGTAAAAATTTAGTAAATTTAGTTTATCTGCAATCATAACTCACTCACTCTTTTCAAGCAATTCTTAGATAATACAACAATCTCAGGGCATTCAACTGCCACCTCTAATACCGTCGCCACCTCTATCACCATAAAACTTGTTCTAACCCCTTTTCTTTTTAGATTTAGACTTTTAATTTTAATTTTAATTTTAATTTATGTCTTTATTGTTATTGCCCCCTTCTCACATTAAGGACAATGTATTGTTCAAGTGTAGGGAGGGTTATGTCTTTTATTTGAAAGAGAATTCTGCATAGTAAATGATAGTTTATTAGGTTCCATTCTGTGAATTGTGTGAATGTTTCAATGTCTTATATGGATCAAAATTGATTTAATTTTGAACACGATTTATTAGATTGTAGAGAATTATTAACTGACATAAATAGTAAATTGGGGGTTCTTTGATTAAATATGCTATTTAATCAAGATTTAGTGTTTAAATGTAGCCCTCTAAAATGTCATATTCATTCATAATTTTAGGCTTTTTAACCTAAGCAGCTCTGCTAGTATTTTTTTTCATGAAAACAAGTAACTAAAGCAACAAGGTAGGCAATAAAAAAATTGTTATTTTGTTAAAATAAATAACTATTCCACTAGCCTTTGGGTTATGAATAGAGTTCAGAACATGATATAACTGAGTAACTTGATTGACATGCTTTACAAATGTGTACCTTCACGTAAAAAGGCTAGATGATGTTCCAACCAAGCAATTTAATAAAAAACATGAATTAGTGGAGTAACTAGATCGACATTTATTACCAATGTTTGCCTCCGTGTAAAAAGACAAAGTCCATATTCATTTAAAGTAATAAAAATATAATTGTATTTTCAAATTAAACATACCACACTTGTCATAGTTTGAATTTTCATGAAAATGTACTTAGGATTAGTTACAAAGTTGAACGACCAAAGAATTATTAATGACTGTGTGCAATTAAGAAGGGTAAACAATTTATCACTTGAGTATAGATTAATATGTATATTTAATTCAAAGTCCTAAGACATGGATTTTACATGTTAATGACTTAAAATGACTTGAATGATTGTGTTTTAAATTAAATTTATTTTATGAAGTTGAAGCCATTATCTCATTACTGCACTGTATACTGTGTGAATTCTATGTGTTTGTTGTTTTGTTTGCTTGAGGAAAAGAAAACGTTTAAGTGTGAGAATGTGATAAGTGTGAAATGCATCGTGTCTTAGGCTATAGTTTGATATGTGTTTATTTATTTATTTGATTGTTTAGCATATATTTTCGGTAGAATTGATTTAGTTTGTTAATTATATGTGTTTAAGGGTTTTTATGGGTTAGTACAAGCATTTGAGTTTAATTATTATGTCTTTGAGATACCTTGATGTGTTTGTTAGTGTTTCAAGGTCAACAGTGAAGAACGGAGAAGTTTTGGAAATACTTGGACCGAAACAACAGCCTACAATCGTGGCCCATCCTGCCACGATCATGACATAAGTGAGGGAGATAGCCCACGATCGTTGCAAAATTGCCATAATCATGACAGAAGCATCAAATTTGGCTCATAATTATGGCCTTCCTACCACAATTGTGACAAAGAGCTTACATTTGGCCCATGATTATAGCCTACTAAGCCTGGCCACGATCATGGCCTGTGTCAGACAGACACACATACATATAGAAAAGTTAAAATTTGGGGGTTTTTTGGGGCCTTTTTGAAAACGCTAAGGCTGCCATAAACACATCAACTATAAAATGAAGAAGATAAAAGAAGAAGAGAGTTTCTTACATCAGCCACCATTAAGAAACCCTAGAGAGAGTTCATCGAGAGATTGAGAAAGATAGGAAGGAAGAGAGACGTGGAGAAGAATCTAACGCGAAGTACTTTCCAAAATAGGAGGTTTCTCAATGTTACTGCCTTCGTCATCCATCCAGATCTAGTTTTCAGTTTATTTCAATTTTATTCAAGTATAGAATTGGGATAGTTGAGATAGGATTTCATCAATGTTGAGGAATTTTTAAACTCACCTTCGGGTTGCTTTTATCTGTGATTCAATTAAAATCTAATTTTATTGAACTATGCACTTGCATAATTCGATGATAGACTGAGAAGGTGAATCAAATGAAAAAGAATTAAATTGGGAAAACAAGAGTTAGGTGATTTAATAAGAACGAGAAATGAATCAAATCGGTAATTGTGTGAAGAGAGATCTTATATAGGTTTTTGGTAATCTAGTAGAAAACTTCAAATCTATTTAGGGTTTGGATAAATTGTGAATTAACAAGTTGCAATTTTTCATAATCTGATTAGGGTTTATAATTTAGGGCTATTGGTTATAACTCGAGAGAGAGTAATCAACCCTAGGATCATCCAGGACCAATAATCTGACAATTCATAATTAATTAGATTAGTGTTGAAGATAAGTAAAAATTCGCCTTTCTCTCAATTGGTAGTTCCTTAAGTTGATTCTTGATGTGTGTGTTACAATTTGCTGATTTGTTAATATTTCGTGATTACTTCTTGAATTTAATTGTTTAATTGAATCAATTGATTGAATTACATCATTGTTTTAGTTTAGTTAAATTTGAATTTTTGCGATTAGTTTTAGGATTAGATTAACCCTCCTTGTGGGATCAACACTTTAAACACTATGCGAATGACCCATACGCTTATAGAATATCGAGGTTGAATGGTAACATCTCGTTCCCATATTAAATTTAGAACCCTACAATTTGGCTCATATGAGATCAAAGAGAGAGAGACTAAGAAAATTGCACTTTTCATGCTCATGCATAATGTCATATACATACACATGAATTGTGAAGTTGTTGCAAATGAAAATAATTGTACATACATTCATGATTAATTATAGGTATAATTGGATTGAGTTGTGATTTTTGAGAATTTTGAATTTATTATATTGGAAATTTTATTGGTAAGTGTGATTGTTGTATTTTCGAATTTTGGTGAATTTAGGATTTATTTTCAGAAATTATAGCGAATTATGGATAGATTATGGAAATGGGAAAAAGGAATTAAAAGAATATTGGAGATAATTGGATTGTAAAGATGATAGTTGAAGTAATTAGCTAAAAAGGGAATTAAGTTAGAGCTTAGACCATAGGGAAGTGACAAGTTTCACTAACTTAGTAAGTGGGTTTTGTATTTTGTTGAATTAAGTTATAATTATTTGAGAGTCAATAAAGGTTTAGTTGTATGTCTAAGTTCTTCCTTCTTCATTACCTTCTTCAGATTTCCTCCTAACACGCAAAGTTTTCATCAAATATACTCCTGATAGCTTTCTTTGCTTTTCCTCTTCCTTATCACACCCACTTTGCTATTGGTGTTTTCTACCTAATGAAAAACCAGAAGTTGGTCAGTTACAAAAAAGAGTACAAAATTTTGCATGGAGTTAAGGCTTGAAGGTACTTGAAGATTTTGGAGTTTTCAACAAGTAAGTGATGAATAATTCCTTTAAAGTTGTTGGTGAATTATTGTTAGTTTCATGGATCATAGCATTTACGTATATATATATATATATATGTATGTATGTATATATATATATGTATGTATGTATATATATATATGTATGTATGTATATATATATATGTATGTATGTATGCATAAGTGAGATACGATAAAAGGAAGATAGGAATTATAACTGATTAGATGTAGTTGAAGGTGAGGAGAGAAATGAGTTGAGATTTAGGAGTTTAATGAAATCGTTTTGGTAGTTGAAGATTTATGCTCAGAACATTCCAAGTTTGCATAGTGCAAAATTCCAAGTCTTCCATAAGGGAAAATTCGTGTTTTAAATTTAGGGCAAAATCTGGATTGATCTAGGATGAATTTGAAAAGTTGAATTCATGGATGTTGTAGCTTATTTTTCTAGCTTTCCAGCGCTATAAAGTATGAAGTCTTTGGATATCAGAGTAAGAAGTTATGATCCTTATAAGGGGAGATACTCAGGAGTATAGTTTGTATCGTCTGATGATGTCATAGGGCGCTTCGTCTAGTGAAGACGTATCGTCTTATGAAGACATATCGTCTGGTGATGACATGTCGTCTTGTTAGGACACTTCATCTTATGAAGACACTTCGTCTGGTGAGGACGTATCGTCTGATGAAGACACTTCGTCTGGTGAGGACGTGTCATCTTGTAAGGACGTATCGTCGTATGAAGACGCTTTGTTTGCTAAGGACGTATCGTCTTATGAAGACACTTCTTCTAGTGATGACATGTCATCTTGCGAGGACACTTCGTCATATGAAGACGCTTTGTCTTGTGAGGACGTATCGTCTTATAAAGACATTTCTTCTGGTGATGATGTGTCGTCTTATAAGGACGCTTCGTCTAGTGAGGACGTATCATCTTATAAAAACATTTCATCTGGTGGTGACATGTCATCTGGCGATGATGTATCATCTTATAAGGATGCTTCATCTAGTGAGAGCGCTTCGTCTGGTGAAGGCGCTTCGTCTAATGACGTCATATTGTCTAGTACACTGTTCACCTAATCCTATCGTCTTGTCACATTTTTGACCCTCTAAATGATGGAATTTGTCATTGAGGTCTGCATAAAAGTTGTATATCTGGAAGTTAGCTTAGAGATCATTCAAAGAAAACCTTAATCCAAAATCTCTAGTGAAAGTTATGCTAAATGTTCCAAGATAGGTACAACATGATGGAGGACATGAGCATGGTTGATTCTTTTGGCCATAACTTCATAACCCGACCTCCAAATGAAGTGATTCTTGAAGTAATAGATTCCTAATACTTTTTTTCTACCTCCCCTTAAGAATTGGTAACTTTCAATGTAGTTTTGAAATATATTGATGGAAATAATATGGTGGATTGGTTAGAAGAGCATAATCAGGTTATGAACACACTTTGGATTCGTAACCATATCTTGAGCATTAGAGCTCTGAATAAGGTGGTTCTTATTTCAAAACAAACAAGAGGTTGAGAGTTACAATTTTGTTTGAAGAATTCAAATTGTGATTTTGGTATGTACTGGTGTGGGCACATCACCTTTATGGGATGATGGCTAATAAGGATTTATTAAAATAACCCTGCAAGGAAGCCCGCTCACGCTTTATGACTCCGGGTTGTTGGACTCAGGAAGCTACAAGGTTTTTGGATCACGTTCTCATGACTCTGATGTTAGGCTCTAGAAGCTGGGTCTAACAGATCAACTACTTTGGCTCAGTAATGTATTTCTTTTTATGTCGTGAATATTATTAATAATGTTGAATTTAAATTTAACATAAACATGAATGAACTAGAAATATATGTAATCTTTATCGTATTTCGTATAGGTAAGAAAAGTCTTGTAATAATTTCTTCTAATGATAGCTATTATCATTATATAGCAAATGCCTTCAATTTTAATCCATATTCATGCTTTTAATAGGCTAAATTAAGTGAAACAAATTTATCAAGGTATTGCACCTTTTAGTCTCTCCTTTATGCAACCTCTTGCATCTTGCTATAAAGGTATTGACATACATCCTATATGATGCCATTCAATTTTGTGAGACATTAGCAAGTCAAAATGTCATTAAATTTTTTAATCTATATGTGATAAATGGTTAATTGACTATATTTTTACCCTATATTTAATGTATTCTTACTTAATATTTTATAATTTTATTGTATATTTGGTAATTAATGTACTTCAAGGGTGTTTACAGGTGATAAGTGCCTCCATAGACTTAAAGGAGAAGAATTTGGGCAAAAATGCAGTGAAAAATCGAAAACCAACAATTTGGCCTATGCATTTTTACGATACAGGGGTAGAAGAAGGGAGCAAGTGACTGACATTGTTCTGAGACATTTAGAGGTGATTTGGAGATTAAAGAGCGGAAGACACATAGTTTTCTATCAAGAGATTCATCAGAACACAAGATTAGACATCTACATTGTCATAATACACAATAGAGAACAATCAGGGAAATTTAGAATTATGATTATGATGTTTGCCCATGTATAGCTAATTTTTTTTGTTAGTATTTAGGCTAGATGACCCCTAGTTGAATACTTAAAAATATTTTGATTATTTTATGAATGTAATTGAGTTGATTGATTATTGCGATCCAATTTTCTGTTTTATGATTATCTGTTAATCTATTTTATTAGACTTTAATATGATTTCATACTTCATGGCTGAGAAATCCTAGGTTGAATAGATCCATGATAATTGGAAAGAGTTTATTGCAATCCTAGAGATAGGATGACATAAATCTTCTAGATTAAGGTCTAACCTAATAGAGGGATTCATAATACGGTAATTCAATTTTATAAGTTTTAACCTGAGTTATTCATTTAGAGACTTTAGAATTAGTTATTAATAGAGTCAAGGTCAGCTACTAGTATACCTTAAAAATCTCCACAGTCCAACAAATCAACAACATAATTGCATGTCAAATAATTAATTGCTTAAGGGTTTATGGGGATTTGATGCCTAGATACTAATTATTTAATATCAATAATTAATCCAGTGTCACCAATTCTTTACCTAATTTGTGTTACTTGTTTAGTTTAATTTTTAAAATTTTAGTTTCTTGAATTAAACCACAATCAATCCGTAGGCTAGATAATAGAATAACAATCATTACTAGTACTCATTGTCCTCGTGGGATCAACCCGCATTTGTCAGTACTAACTACAGCTACATCATGCACTTGGGGTATTAAATATTGACTAACACGAATTAGGTCAATCAATATGATTTTAATATATCTTTGAAACTTTATCACCAATTCGTTAATAGTGATTAATAACAAAATTTCATAATAGACATATAACTTTTTCTATCAAACTTTGAGAACAATTCTCAAACTTAATCTATGTCTAAGAAATTAAGTTTGCTAACTTAATATCAACTATACTAAATAAGGTAAATTCCACTTATAACAAAATATGAATGTAAAAAAAAGCAAGTAATTGATTATATATAATGGTTACCAAATATGATTAGGACTTTAATCATGTATTTAGTTATTCTCACTATTTTGTTCTAAATAATATCCCTCACTACTATTCAGAAAGATTACACTAATCTTTCTAATTTGTGAGGATCATATTTAAATTTATTTGATCTTGAGTGATCCAACAAACCAACTAAACTTAAATTAAGTAGATAACAAATTTATCAATCACATCTAATGTGACTCCTAGATTTGTTAAATGACAACTCTTGCCAAAATATATGTTATAATTGTTATTCCTAACGTTATGTCTAAATTTATATGATCATGAGTTACTCGTCCAAATTGTGCAAATCTAGTTAAGTAGAACCTATTAATTTAAGATAAAACATATTTGGATTAAAGAGGTCTTGAGTCACTTAAGAAGTCTTACAATAAATAGAGCTTTGATTTTATTCTTAAATAATGGAAGGAAACAATCATGTTTTTACCTTATGCTTAATATTTTAATGAGCGATTTGATTTCAAATAGTTTCATCAAACACAACGTTATATATAATAATCTCACATATATAAAAGCATATAATTTAACATGCATCTAAAATATACATCAAACATATAAATAAAGCACGTAATTTCTCATGCTAATATAATCAAATTATATGCATGAAATATTAAGCTTTATTTGATTCTATTTATTGATTTTCATAATTTAATATAATGTTTTCAACAAATTTGGATAATTAAGTTGGATTAAACTCATTGATTCTTAAATAAATTAAATTCCTATTTAAAATAGAAATTTAGTTGAATTTGAAAAAAAAATTTAAATCCAATTAGAAACTATTTTTAATTATCTTTACTCTTTTAATAAAACTTAATTGAAATTTTCGATAAATTATGCTTGTCACATATTATAATTTAAAAACCTACTTTTTTAAAACTTCAATAAGCAAGAAATTCTAATCCAAATAAAAAGTCATTTCTAATCTAATAAAAATTACTTGTTTCTTAATTAGAAAACTATTTTCTATTTTTTAAAAAAATTAATGAATTTCATTTATCTACCGAAAATAGGCATCAATACAAGGAGCAATGTTCAAACATCATGACCTTGCTCATATCAAACATTACATGATTCAAGAAAATTCAGACTATAAAACACCAACTATTTTCGCTTTCCTGCTTGCTATAATCTCGTTCTAAGACTCAAGGTTTCATCTTTGCTTCATTGAATGATGTAATTAAAAATGTCTTATATATTATTTATTTAGAGATTAATTTTTTAATTAATTGCCACATTTTTCTTTAATGTTAAAAAAGTATTTTAAAAAATATTAAAGAATTTTTTTGTCAAGTAATAAATGAAAACACATTTTCAAATTTAATTAAGAAAATAATTTTCTAATAAATCAATAAGTTTATTATTTATAAATAATGAAAAAAATTCTAAATTTAAAAATAAAAAAATTCTAAATAAAAAATAATTTATTTCATTCAAAATTGAAATAAATAAACTTTAATTAAGAAACATTTTTCTTAATTTTAAAGAGCCTAATTAATTCATTTTAATATAATTGAAATATAATTAATTTTAATTTTAAAAACAAATTTCTAAATTTTTATTATAAATTAATATAATTATTAATCTTAATTAATTTAAAAATAATTAACATAATTTTTAAACTAATTTAAATTTTAAATTATTTTAAATTCTAATTAAAATGAGGGTATTTTTTTATAAGGGTTATTGTTCTTATTCTGTTTGTATTTAGATTTGGATTACATTAATTGTTATCCCCAAATAAATTAAAATCACCTCTAAAATACCATAAAGCTTTATCCCATCCCTATCTCCAAATATTACCCTTCTTCCATTTTCATGAACCCTAATTTCTCTAAGTATGAAACCTTAGTTTCAAATGAAACCCCAGCCGCCTCTTGCATCTCTATGCTTATCGTGATAGGAGTGGAAGCTGATGAGAGAAGATGAAGAGATATATGACGTAACATTGTAAATAATACACAATAAGCAAAACATTGTCGTGTGATAGGAGCGAAGCTGACGAGCGAAGACGAGAAGATATACGACGTAGCATTGTAAATAATACATAATAAACGAAATATTGTCACCAATGATTATTATAATCATTAATATAACTATTGGAGACGGGGAGGAGAATAACCAATAGTTGTAATTAATTTTTCTCTCTCTAAAAAAGCTTTATATCTCTTCAGTTCATCTACTTCTTTCTCTGCATTTCTCTCCTTTTTTCATTATTTCAATCCCTAATTTCCCAAAGTTAACTAAAAAATAAATATCCGTAATAAAAATTGGTATCAAAGCCATCATTTAGGACTACAACAAACATTGCAATATGGAGAAAGAAACTAGAGGCCAAGAGTGGAGATGAGTTGAGAAGGGTCTGCATAATCAGATGCAAGAATTAGAGATAAGGCATAAACCAAGCATGCAAGAATTGAAAGAATGGATTACTTAACTATTTCAGAAAGATATCGATGACAATGGTATAAGGGGAAATGTAGATATTAATGTACGTTTTAATTACTTATGTACTATTAAGTGTAAACAACAAAAAATTGCATTTATATATAATATATAGTCCATAAAGACTTGTAAAATTCAACTCTTAAAAGATATTTTCAAGAATATAATAAAATATGAGTTGCCATTCATATGAATACTAAACCCAAACTATTAACATTATCTAAAGAGTTTATAACTATTCTTTTTCCTATCACAAATCTTGAGCCACAATTCAATTTTCCTATTCTTATTCAACTTAAATTAAATCCCTATTTAGACAAGTAGAGAACCATAAGAAAAGAAATTCAGCTTAACTTGCCAATTTATCCTTCAAGCTTAAAATTTTCACCTAGTTCTAATTTTTAACCGCAATTTAATTTTCCAAACACTACCCATTGCAATCTACACCTTATTATTCGTTATAGAATCCACAATCTTGTTGTTTTGATTGACTATCTCTATGAATTGGCTGATGATGAGAGGCACCCACTAGATCCTCTTGGCCTTTTCTTGGACTTGAAGAAGTTCTCGCTTTTGATTCTTCTATTTGTTTGTGATGTACTCTTCTTAGATGTCAATGAACTTAAGCTACCATTGGGTTGGCTTAAGGCAACTACAAAGGTGCTCCTTATTGGTGGTGAATAAATCGGTAAGGTTGGATTTTGTTGTTGAAATTGATGGCAGTGGGGGAGTGGAGGCTAAAGTGTGACGAGGGAACTAGGAGAGTGGAGGCTAACTGGGAGAGAAGATGTGGTGAATGAAGAACAGAAGAACTCATGTTTGGAAATTAAATGAAAGCAAAACGACGTAGTTTTGCTTCTCTGTAACTCTATTTTGATTGAAGTAAAATGATGTCATTTTGATTAAGTAAAGCAATATTGCACTATCTAATTCTTAACTAAGTACAATGATGTCATTTTGATTAAGTAAAACGACATTAAACTTTCCAGTTGTTAATTAAGTAAACTAATATCATTTTGTTTAAAAGCAAAACAATGTTGTTTTACTATTTGATGTTAATTAGTTTTTGCGTAATTAGTTTTCATTTACATGATATAATATAATATTGTGATATAATATAATATAGAATTAGAGCAACAATTTCCAATGTTGTATATCTAATATTTTATTGCAACCTTTTTTAATTTTGTCACCTTTTCTTATATGTAGCGACAAATTGTTATTTTTGTTGCTTTTTAATATTATTAAAGGCAACACTTTCAAAATTGTTGCGATATATTAAATTTTAGTAACACATTTTTAAACTTTTGCAAACTTGTCATTGTCTAAAACAATTTTTGTCATAGTGCCTTCAAGAAAAGGTTTGCAACGTTGCCTGTTTACCTTAAAGGTTTCTTTATTCAAATTTTCCAATTTGAGGGCTCCATTGGTGAATCCTTGGGTGACCTTAAAATTTACTCTATCGCCATTTAAGCTTTCCTGGAAATAGCTTTAGCCTCGAATTGAAAAAGCATAATCGTATCTCATACCTTAAACTTGTTTTGCTTCAGATGAGAATCATGTCACCTCTTCACTTTTCCATATGCGTTTTCATACTCATTATGGCGAAACTCATTGAGTTCGTTTAGTTGCAAAAGTCGTTTCTCACCTACTTGCTTCCATTCAAAATTTAAAACTCTCATTGCCCGATATGCTTAATTCTCTAATTCTATAAGCAAATGACCCGCTTTACCATATACGAGCCTAAAAGGGGTCATTCCGATCGAACTTTTTAAAGTAGTTTGATAAGCCCATAGGGCATCATCTAACTTTAATGCCCAGTCCTTCCTTGAACTATTCACCATCTTTTCTAAAATGTGTTTTAGCTTCAAGTTCATGACATCCACTTGTCTGCTCCTTTGTGGGTGATAAGGAGTGGCAACACAATGGTGAACTCCATAACTTTTAAAGAGAGAATGAAAAGATTTGTTACAAAAGTGTGCTCCTCCATCACTTATAATTGCCCGTGGCACTCTAAATTGATTAAATAACCTTTTAATGAATTTCTGAACAATGTTTCCATCATTTGTTGGAGTTACCACAACTTCAACCCATCTTTATACATAGTCTAAGCCTACTAAAATGTATGTGCTCCCATTGGAGGATGGGAAAGGACCCATAAAGTCAATGCCCCATATATCAAATCTTTGACTTCCAAGATGTTGGATAAGGGCATCTCATCTCTTTTCGAGAAGTTACCCACTCTTTGACATCTACCACACTGTGCCATTTAAACAGATGTAGCCAGTAAAATCGACATTCAAGTGCTTAATCCACTGTTTTGTTTGCACTATAATGTCCATCATACAGAGCTTTTTGACATTATGACAGTATGTCCTATATCTCCTCCTTCGAAACAAATTGTCTTATCATTCGATCAACATACATTCGATACAAGGTCAGTTCATCCCACAGACATCAGGTGCACTCATCTAAGAATTGCTTCCTTTGTTAATACAATAGATCAGATGGGAGCCTACCACTAACAACAAAATTTGCTATATTAGCAAACCATGGTGTCACCATGTTGTTCAGTAGCATCGAAGTTTCATCAGGGAATTTTTCATTAATGTCATCACTTTGCTTAAAATCCCTCCTTCTAAACGTGACAAATGGTCTGCAACAACATTCTCTACTATTTTATTATGTTGCACTTCAATGTCAAACTCTTTTTAAAGTAGCACCCATCGAATGAGTCTTGGCTTTATGTCCTTCTTAACAAAAAGATATTTTAGTGCAGCTTAATTAGTAAATATGATCACCTTAAAACCTAAGAAGTATGATTGAAACTTTTCGTATGCATACACCCCTATGAGTAACTCCTTTTCCATGGTGGTGTAATTTAGTCGAGATCTCATAAGTTTCTTGCTTGAGTAGTATATCACATGTAACTTCTTGTCCTTTCTTTGACCCAATACACAACCTACAACTTGGTCATTAGCGTCATATATGACTTTAAATGGGAGTGTCTAATCAAGTGATGTTAAGATTGGGGCTAATGTGAGTGCCTCCTTCAATTGATTAAACGCAAATAAACAGTCATCATCAAAATGGAAAGCACTTCTTTAATTAATAAGTTTAGTATAGGTCTTGCAATCTGCCAGAAATCCTTAATAAATTGACGATAGAACCTAGCATGTTCTGGGATTTCTCGTACGCCTTTGACATTGATGGAAGGTGAGAGCTTCTCTCTTCATTTTATCTCTGTCCACTTCAATTCCTTAGTGCAAAATCTTGTACCCTATCAAAATCCCCTCAAGCACCATAAAGTGATACTACTCCCAGTTTAACACTAGATGTGATTCTTCACATATTGGGAGTACTATATCCAAATTAGTTAGGCACGACTCAAAAGAGTCTCCAAAGACTAAAAATCATCCATAAAAATTTCCATTATGGCCCCAATCATATCCACAAAGATTGACATCATGCACCTCTGAAATGTAGCTGGGGCATTGCATATCATGAAAGGAACTTGTCTATACTCAAATGTACTATAAAGACATGTAAAAGTAGTCTTTTCTTGGTCTTTAGTATAGATAAATATCTAGTTGTATCTTGAGTAACCATCTATGAAGTAATAGAATGAGTGACCAACCACTCTCTCGATCATTTGATTTCTGAATATGAGAGGAAAGTGATCCCTTTTAGTCAACTTGTTAACTTTTCAATAATCTATACAAACTCTCCATCCTGTCACTATTATTATTGAAATCAACCCACCACTTTCACTTTCCATAATGTTCATTCCGCCCTTCTTCGATACATATTATACTAGGCTGACCCATTCGTTATTGGATACAGGATACATGATACCCACGTCTAGAAGCTTCACTACTTCCTTCTTGACCACTTCTTTCATATGAGGGTTCAACCTATATTGATGTTCCCTCACCACTCTGGTCCCTTCTTCAAGGTTTATCCTACGCATACAAAAATTTGGGCTTATACCTCGAATGCTATCATCCCATGGCCTTCATCTACTTCTTAACAATTTCTACCACCTTACTCTCTTGTTCCCCATCTAATTAATTGGAAACGATGATAGGTAAAGTCTGACCTTCACCTAAAAAGGTATGTTTGAGACGTGTGGGCAAGGATTTAAGCTTTAGAGTTAGTGGTTTCCCTATGAAGGGTAGTATGGGTGGTTTGGTTCATACTAATGTTTCTTGATGAGTCTAAACACCCAACTCCCCCATCTCAAGATCTTCCTCAAATTGAACTTTGTTCACCTTCTTAGCTTCATTGTCTATTTCAACATCTACTGATTTAACCTCTTTAAAACAACTATCTACTTGCTCTAGAATACTTTCATCTGTAATGTTAATCTTTATGTAAATGTAAGTGCTGCTTTCCTCAATAAAGATTGAGATTTTGAAGATAGGGAAGACGCTGGAGGTAAATGATCATCAACTTAGACCCTATCCTGAACTACCTCATATGGAGATAACTCAAATTATGATACCTAAAGACTATAATTTTATCATGTGAGGAAAGTATAAAGTCGAGCCAGTGACACTAAACCAAAGCACTTTTTAGGAGGCAAACTAAGGGAAGTTAATTTATTTTCCTTTACATTTTCACATTTATTTCTTATATGCATTTGTGTTTGTAGATGTTTGTTTTTACTTGTTTTTAATTTTTCAAAGAGAGAGAGAGAGAAAATAAAACAAATAATCAAACATTTTCTCTTTTTTATTGCTTCTAGGATTATATAGTCATAATTAGAGTGTGAATTGACTAGAAAAATCTATGGCAACTTACCATGTACTTTTTCTTTTGTGATTGGACAAATGCATTATCTTTAGAAGAGTAGTGACTAGTGGTAGACACAAGCTAGTGAGATATTGAGCCTTATTAGATTGATACATTCATATTAGGCTTATTGTCTTTTACTTATGTGTGACCTTCATGACATGTACATCCTAACTTTGCTTTGATTTTTCTATTCAAGACCACATTTTTCTCACATACATTGACATGAAAATGATTAGTCATTCTTTGTTTTTTCAAGCTACATTAGCCAAATAACCTACCCATCGTTATGAATTCTCCGTTGTTAACCCCTTTAAGCTTTATTAGCCTTTCTTTTTGTTCAAACCACCTTTAATGCTATTAAACTTAACCAAATGCTCTAACTAAGCCATAAAGCTAATGGAGTATTTGTTGATTATTGATGATTGTAGATGTACAAAAGTATAAGTGTGGGGGTGTCCATATGTGTGGGGGATTTCTTTTTATTTCTTATCTTTGAAGTTCCCATGTTGATGTAGCTTCTTTCAATTTTTATATGAAAAAAGAGAACCAAAAGAAAAGAAAAGGAAAAGGAAAAGGAAAGAAAAAGAACAAATATGTTTAAATAAAATTATCAAGGAGGAAGTGCATATGTATTGACAAGTTGTTTATGATTAATTTTTTCTCTTAAAGTTGTATTGAATGGTTTACTTGAGTATGTTGGATATGAGGTGGGTGTTGCTATCAACGGTCACTCCCTATAATTACAAAGTTTTACTTATGATCAACTTTTGTGAGTGATTTGTACTTTGAATGGCTTATGGTGAGAGAGATTGAATTTAAGCTAAGAAATATATATATTTTTTCATTCATTATAGTTGATGTACACAATTGTGCATGAATGTTGATTTTTACACTTGATGGTATATTGAATGTTTTTCTTGTTTCACTAGCTTTGATGGATTTCAAGCTACTTGACCTAAATACATCTCATCTTATCCTATCCGACATTATAACCCTACAAATTCCTTTGATTCATGATTTTGCATGTGACTTTTAGTGGCGGAGAAATGAAATTATATGCAAAGTTGTGGAATGCCATGATTATGAATGGTATTGAGTGTACCTTTGAATATCTTATTTAAACACATTTTCTAGGTCTATCTTTAGATTGCTTAGTTTCTAAAGGTGACGAATCTTAATTAATCATAACTAGAAGCATCAAATGTTAAGTTCTTACTATGGTTTTTGAAAGCCATTCATGTTTGCTTATGATTATGTATTATTGGGAAATATAGGAATTGAGTAAATGTTTTTAGGTCTGTAATCTTAATTTCAATATTTTGCCAAAGGACAGTCAAAAGCTAAGTGTAAGGGAGTGACCCAACTTTTGGGAATGCAAAAAACTATTTGACAATAAAAAGTGGAGCTTATTGATTGGGTAGGACAACACTAGACTGCAGTTCAGTAACTAGGTAAACTCAAGCCTATAGTGAGATGGATGGGAGAGTGGATGCTATTAATGGCGAGCTACCTAAGAATTGAATCAAATAATCATTGTTTTAGTTTTGAACTACACTAAACTAATATGAAGTCAAGGCAATCATATTGCCAAATACTCCTATTCTAGAGTTAGGATATCCTATCTTAGTAGCCAAACACTATTTTTCATTAACCTTAGAAAACCCTGGTCATTTTATTCCAAAAACCTTAGCTGCTACCCTTTATATTGTCACTCCCACCATTCTTATCCATACCATCGGTGACAGTAAGTGATAACCAAACATATTACCATGAACAAACACTGTTAACCCAAGTTGTTGTTATGCCCTTACCAAATGGTTGCCTTTAAACTACCTTAATGATGTGTTGTTTCCTTGTGATTTTTGTTGATCATATAATTGAAAACAAAATAAAGAATAAGAAAAACTATAGCCAACAACATTAGCAGTTAATGAGTTTTACCACTAGTATCTAAATTCTTGAAATGGAATTCCAAATTCTATATTAACTCTTTTGTCTTAATAGTGATTTAATGAACAAAGTGGTAGAACTATTTTGATTATATACTAAGGCTTATAGACATAAAAATATGAATTTCTAAAATAATAAGTTGAATATGAACTTTTTAAAATTTATGAACACTTAATAAAATCATAATTTGGTTTCAGAATTAGGGTTTGCAACATTTTCAATTTCAATTCCAAAATAAGTATCATTAACAATCAAATACGCAATCAAGTTATATAATAGAAAATTGCTTCAATACAATTATTGGAAAGTTGAGGTGGGGATTTAAATCTACAAGTAGTAGAAGAAAAGAATAAATTCTTTTAATGATTTCTTAAATGCCAAGATCAGTTTAATCTATAACTAGATTAATGAACATACATAATAAAGTATAAATAAGAATTTGTAATTTATTATGAAGCTTGATTCCTTTTCCTTTTGCTCCCCTTAAACTGATTTTTGAAATAGGATTATCTTAACTGTTGTAGCTACAAAAGTAGTAATATCCATATGGACATATTGAGAAAAATCTATAAGTGCTATAGATAGGGGTAAGCTAGAAGTGTTAACTATATATCATGACTACCTAAATATTAAAAATGTCAAATTATTTTTAACTAATCTTTTTGATAAGCCTGAATTACTTTGCTTATATTTTGATGATTTTTATAAGACTTGGTATTTAATTTGATTTATATTTTGATTATATGCCTTATTTTAGCTCTCTAATGAAGAAGAAGCGAAATTTGGAAAGTTGGAGAAGTTTTTGAATGGTTTCTAAGGAACAAAATTGAACATGGCTCATGTTCACTAATATGATACATACATGATATCATGTTCACCTCATGTAACTTACTAGTGCATTTTGCTTCTTAAAAGATTGACATATGAAGGAACACGATACATATACAACTTTATGTTGTCCCCTTGTTCTAATTGGGTGTATGCATAAAGGAATATTTGCCAAATATGGTCCCATATTTAGTGACACAGTAAAAATAAGGTACCATACTAATAGCCCATATTGGTAGCATTTGATTACAAAAAAGAAGCTGAGGGAGCAGTAAAACAATATGTGATTAACATAGGCCTGTGTTAATTAAAATTTTACGGCTTTATTATATTAAAAGGAGAGAGACATGTAAAATCAAGGGAGAGCCATCTAAAAGGACTAGAGACCAATAAAGGTATCCAAGGAAGGCCATAGGAAGAGAAGACCTTTAAAGGAGATTCATAAACAAATAAAGAGCAAGAAGTTCATTAATATTTATCAGGAACATCACGAATCAAGATCCATGAGAACAGATTCTTATTTTCTATATTCTTTATTGTTTATTGTGATTTAGATATAGGTGGGATGAATATTATATATATTTGTATTGAATTGATTCTTTGATATAATGCAAGATTCTAGCTTTTATGAGATTTTTCCATTCTTATTCTTTTACGTTAAGTTTAAACCTATCATAGGAATTCATTTTAGATAAATATCAGTCAATCAACTTAAAGATGTGAGTTATATGTCTTGACAAAAAATATAGTTAATTCCTATCAGTTTAGAAACTAAGACTAAACATTAAATCATAATAAATTTAAGCATAATAATGGTTTATAAAGGGTTCTCCATTTAGATCTTATTTATCTGTTGATTTTTATTCTTTTCAACTACTTTGATTTAGTTATCCTTATTTGTTATTTTAGGGGCCATTTGGTTTCCCTTCTATTTTCTTGTTGTAGATTTTAATTTTCACTTCCATTTTTCTGTTCCTGTTTTCTTTCCAACAAAAACAAAAGTCTATTTAGTTGTTAATGTTGATATCGTTATATTTATATCATTGATAATAATTACATATTAGATAAAAGTTAAAGATATATTATTTGTAATTAAAATTTTATTTTAATCTCATATATAAACTTTATCAATAAATTATTAAGAAAATTATTTTATTTTATTTTTATTTTTATTTAAAATTAGTATTTATTTTAATATATTTCAATTATTAAAATATATTTTATTTAATTTTATATATTTTGAAAACATTTTAAATTTAATTATATTTATTAGTAATTTATAATTAAATTTGTTTAATTTTATTACAAAAATTAAGTTAAATTATTAATTAAAATTAAATTATTAATAATTCATATTAATAATAAAATTTAGATAACTAAATATATGATATTAAATTAAATTATTCATAGTTCTTATTAATAATTAATATATTAATAACTAAAAATATATACTTAGTTGATAGTAAATCATATTATGAAACAAAACAAAAATATTTAAAAAAACACTTTTATGGTTTTCACAAATTTCAAAAATGGGAAGAAATTAAAACCAAAAATAGAAACTAAAAATCTGAAATAAATAAGTTTTTTTTACTGAATTTGAAAACAAAAATAGAAAACCAAAAAAAAAGGAACAAACATGCCTTTAGTTTATTTAATCATCTTTCAATTAATTATTCAATTTAACACTCAAACCCATCAGAGTTATACTATAGAAGCAATAGATGCACTTTTAAAATCATGAAAAAAAAATTAGCATCGTTGTTATGGACTAAAATATTAGGAAAGCCTTATTTCTATTAATCAAATCATATTTTTCTTTTCTTTATGCATTATCTGTTTTTATTAATATAGACATTTTCTTTTCTTTTTACATTTAATTGTAAAGCTCTCTTTCTTGATCACATGTTTGTGGCTAAATTTCAAATTTTAAGTATTTAATGTTATAACTACCAAATACAATGGTAGGATAGGAAGGACAATGTTTTATAGGGGATTATGTTATGCCATTACTTATGGAAAGATCGAAAGCTTGGAATGAGAGGCATGATAATATGTTTCTAATAACTCAATCAAAGTGATACATTTTTTATAATTGTTGTGGTGGCCACTCAATGAGAGGCATGATAATATGTTTCTAATAGCTTAATCAAAGTGATACATTTTTTATAATTGTGGTGGTGGCCACTCCAATCATAAATGTTAGGCACCTTACATCAAATGAGTAGCCTACTTTTATAGGAAGCTAACCACAAAACATCCCTTATAGTGATACTTACAATCTAAGGTAGGGACACAATTCCAAATTTTCATATAATAATTAAGCTCTACCAAGATTTAATAATAATAATATTTGTAAGGAAGCTAAATCTCTAGGAGCTTATGATAAAATTTATTATGAAGAGTTTCTTTAAAAAATTAATAGGCATCCACCTATAATATGGTAACTTATATTGGATATGTTGGACCCCATTTTCGGAGCCCAACTCCAGAGTCATGAAACATGAGCGTGATCCAATGAAATCTCCTTAACCATCATCGGTTCATTTTCATGCTTTGATACCATAAATGTTGGGTCCTTAGGTCCCGGCGGGTGGGTTCGCTGCGACGAATGGACGATAACTTCTACGGAGGCCCTTAAAAAAAAGTTCGCCACGACAAACTCTTGACTTCACTGCGGCAAAGTTCCCATATTAGACCCAAGCATCTCTCGGGATAAATATGTCGCGGCGAGAAGCTTGACTTCGCCGTGGTGAAGATGACAATTAACCATAATAATATCTTTCGGGAAGGGTTCGTCGCGGCCAACTATAGCTTCGCTGCGGCGAAACCCCTGGAACCAATACTCATACCCTAACATCAAACAATGTAAAAATATATATATATACTTACTGTTGGATCGCCTATGGCCCGAGTATTCTTAATACACAGCGGAAAAGACCATAAAACAACAATAAGTATAACCGAAAACTATAGTATGTATGAAAATACCTCTTGATGCGGATTTTCTTTTTCAGATTCGTGGACACTGCAACGCGTGAATGTCCTCTACCCCTATCCACACGAGGATGAATGCTCCGGGCAGTAGCTAATATGTGATAGCACGTTCCAAAACTCTTTTGAATGCCGCACAATATTTCTCTCGGAAGAAGAACAAAGGTGGTGGCTAGGGTTTTCTTTTTTTCTTTTTCTAATGAGATATAAGTTTCTCTATTTATAGAGAAACCGTAATTCCTATTTCTATTAGGAATAAGAACATCATAATTCTAAACCCATTAGAATTATTGAAGCCTAATAAGTTTCGGCCCATATTGTATCTCATATAATAAAAGCCCGACAACTTATTTCAATCTAGCCCAATAAATATATCCACATATATTTATTCAATGCC
>JANSVA010000218.1:23980408-24015938 GCA_025504915.1 Erythroxylum reticulatum
AATCTAGTGTCTGCATGTTGGAATTATTAATTGAAACATGTATTAGGGAACATTCACTCAAATAAAGAGTTTATAGTTATATCATCACTTCTAGATATTTTAAGGAGATTAGTAATTAAACTGGAACCAGTAGTTTGATGGATTAGCTACCCATCAAGTCTTCACATCAAGATGAGATCTTGTGTGTTAATCACCATATAAAGTAAAACGGTAGATCTAGAAGGAAAAACCAACATAAGGGCAAAATGATAATTTCACCCTTTGTTATGCGGATAGCTATAATAAGGTTCAAAATAGGGTTTGCAATTGGACATGAAATATGTATTCTTATAATATTTAATAATTCAAGAGTTCAACTAATTGTCTTTAATGAAATGACATTTAGTTAATAAGCTAGAATTAATTCTAATGAGATTAAATTAATTCTAGGCTGATTGGAGCTTGAATTATCTAAGTCTAATAAGATTCCCCACTTAGCTTTAAGGAAGGTTATCAAGTTAAGTAAGAAATAAAAATAGAGTTTTTAAAGCCCATGATTGAATGTTGGGTTTGCACTAATTAATGGTTAATTAGAAGCCCAAATATACATTTAGAAATGGGCTAAACTTTAGTTTAATTAGATTAATTAGATTAATTAAATTAAAATAAATTTTTTAAGAAAGGAGAAGGAATTTTGGTTTTTATTAAGGCTGAATGTGCAGCTGCACATTTAACATTAAATTTCTAAATAAATATGGTATTTATCATAGTTTATCATCATTAAATGGAGTTATGAACTTACCATTAAATGGATTAATGGTTATCTTTTAATGATAGCATGTAACCTATTAGCATTCATTTGATTAAAGAAGAAAGAGGTAAATTGAATGGAGTATCTTCCTGCTTTCGTCATCAAAAACTTAAATTGATAGGTCTCATATTAGGTGATTGGTCTTTTCATATAGCCATCTTAAAACAAATGAGAAGTGTCTCATTTAATGACTTCTTTATTTTTGATTAAAGAAAGGTATGATGCGTTAGATGCTCACTCTTCTTTCCTTTTCATGCATAACCGAAATTGGTGTGTGTAAGAAAGTGTTCTTGCGTTGTTTTGACCAACTCTCTCCTATCACCTATGCATGGTCGAAACCTAGAATAAGAAGTGTCTTATTGTTTCCTTCTTTCTTTTAAGAAAATTCTCCTCTAAACATTTCTTCTCCTTTCCCACCAAAGGATCTTGTTAACCAAGTTGTCAAAAAAGAACAAGTGGAATTGGTTAAGGATACAACAACAAGGAGAGGAAAGATTGACAAAGTTAAAGTTAGGTTTGGATAGAAGAAGAAGGAGAGGTTAGCACGATGAGGAGTTAAAGCTGTAGCGAAGGAGTCGGTAATAATCTTCATCTTGTTTATGTTTATTATTATCCTTATACCATATCATGTATAGATTAACATGATGATTTGGATATATTGCTTTCACTACAATTTAGATTTCTAAAAAGTTTTGAAATCTACCATTTCTCCAAATATGACATACTTTCTTTTCCCGATCCAACAATATGGCCTAACCAGAAGGATTCGTTAAGCCAGGTAATGAGCATAAGATATACAAATTACAGAGGTACATTTATGGACTTAAGCAAGCATCTAGGTCTTGGAACTTTAGGTTTGATAAGTCTATCAAAACCTATGGGTTCATGTAAAACCTAGATGAACCTTGTTTCTATAAAAGGATACAAGAAGGCTAGGTTATTTTTTTAATTCTGTATGATGATGACATTCTACTCATTGGGAATGATGTAGAAATGTTATCTATGGTCAAAGGATGGCTGAATAAACAGTTCTCAATGAAGGATTTAGGAGAGACTAACTATGTTCTAGGGATCAAACTTATAAGGGATCGTAAGAACAAACAGATAGCTTTATCTCAATTAACCTACATTGAGAACATGATCCATAAGTTTTCCATGCAGGATTCCAAGAGGCGTTTCACACCTACTAGACATGGAATCAAACTTTCAAATGAGCAAGCATCTAAGACTCAAGAGCAGGTCGAACGCATGCATAACATTCCATATGCTTCGATAGTTGGAAGTTTA
The DNA here is from genome assembly GCA_025504915.1 of Erythroxylum reticulatum. Taxonomy (NCBI): domain Eukaryota; kingdom Viridiplantae; phylum Streptophyta; class Magnoliopsida; order Malpighiales; family Erythroxylaceae; genus Erythroxylum; species Erythroxylum reticulatum. The sequence continues at coordinate 23,982,486 of JANSVA010000218.1, forward strand.
ATGTATTCTATGTTTTGTACTAAACCAGATATCTGTTATGCAGTGGGACTAGTAAGTAGATTCTAGTTCAATCCATGAATGGAGCATTAGATTGTGGTTAAGTGTATATTGAAGTATCTTCGTAAGATGAAGAACTTAATGCTTGTTTACTTAAGAATTAATCTTATTTCGACAGGATATACAGATTCTGATTTCCAATCAAATGTTGATTCAAGGAAATCAAATTCTGGTTCTATGTTTGTTTTAGGAGGTGGAGCTATAATTTGGAAGAATGTCAAGCAAACTTGTATTTGATTTGACTATAGAGGTTGAGTATGTTGCTACTTGTGAAGCAGCAAAAGAAGCAATCTGGCTCCACAAGTTCCTAAATGATTTGGAGGTAGTTCCTGAGGCAGAAAAGGCCATTATACTTTATTGTGATAATAGTGGGCAATGTCTAATTCTAAAGAACCTCAGAACCATAAAGCTTCCAAACATATTGAGAGAAACTATCATCTCATAAGAGAGATAGTATAATATGCTAAGGTGAATGTGGTAAAGATTCCTACAGAGCAAAATCTTGCTGATCCATTTACGAAGATGCTATCTCGAAAGAGTTTTGAGGGTCACCTAGAAGGGATGGGAATGAGGGCAAGTGGGAGATTGTTGGAGTTATGTAAATATACTACCTTAGTGTTAGACCCTATTTTCAGAGCCCAACTTCAGAGTCATAAAATTTGAGAGTACTCTAATGAAATCTCCTTAACCATCATCGGTTCATCTTCATACTCTAATACTATAAATGTTAGATCCCCAAGTCCTGGCAGGTGGGTTCACCATGGTAAACTTTATGTTTGCTCCGCTAAGAACGAATGAGAACTTCTGTGGAGACCCTTAGAGAAAAGTTCATTGTGGCGAAGTTACCATATTAGACCCAAGCATCTCTCGAGATAAATACATTGTGGTGACAAGCTTGACTTCGCCGCGGCAAAGATGGTCAATTAACCATAATAATATCTTTCAGGAAGGGTTCGCCGCAGTAAAACCCCTGGAACCATAACTCAGACCCCAACATCAAACAATGCAAATATACATATATACTTACCACCTTAACATCCCTTAACCTACAACTTCCAATATCCAACAAGTTCATATTCTATATCAATTGAAAATTATAAGAAAACCCCTAAAGATTATTATAAACAAAAGGGAACTCCTTCCACTCTTAATCTCTTCACTTAGCAAAAATACTCTCTTAGCTACGATATCCAAAATTTCACCCTCCATATCATTGGAAACTTATGAGCAACCCAATTACATTTCCTTAACATCAAAAGAAGAGTTTCATAAAGCTTTAATGACATTTCAATCCACAATACATCAATGTCTCTAAATATCAAAATAAAAAAGTTACATGAACTAATAATTCTTGAAATGCAACTAAAGCCTTGTGTTTACAAAATCTAGCTTAAAATACAAAACATGCAGCAACATACCCTTATACAAAATCTACCAAACATACCCTTATACAATCTTACTACCTTAACACTTTAATTCAATTGGCCTATGTCATACAATCTTACTAACATTAACATAACAATTAACTCCACAAAATAAATCTATCAAAACCCCATAATTCATTTAAATCATTCTTAACTAGAAAAAAAAATCGAGGTCAACATTTCTCCCCCTCTTAAAAGAATTTCATCCTCAAAATTCATATCTAACTAATCAAGAGGTAGAGGTATGCTTCCTCTTATCCTCCTCCGTTTCCCATTTAACTTCATCACTCAAATAATTTCTTTCAAATGACTATAGTCAATAAACTCACTCGGTCTTTCAATCCCTTATTTGGTCATTCACTTTCTTGACTAGTTCCTCATTATGTTTTAGATTACTCATAATTTTTCCACTTCCTGTGTCGATAACACCAATATCATATCATATCAATATTTCTTAACATACTCACATATATCACATTATGAATCCAAGACATCTTTTATCAACAACACTAATTTATAATAATTTCATTCTGATCAATTCATATAGCAAGTAGCTAATCCTTTTTCCTAACTTGACCACACTTTCTACTTAATGTAAGCACACCTTGGCATGGTGATACTCTCAAAGACAATTTGTCTTTCACTTAATAATTCACATCATTGTAGTGTTAATACACTTAACTCTTATGTTCATCTCACTTTACTCCATACCTTTTGTGTTGATCCACCATCTCCTTTTTTTTAATCACTTAATTTCTATTATAGATTCATTTCATTCATTAATAATATCCTTTGAATCAATCCTGGCATTCAATCATTTTAGGCCTTAATCGTTTTAAATGTAAGGGCGGATGACTCCTTTTGTCATATAATGCCCCATACAATATTCTAACAACATCACTGTGATAATGAAAAGTCAATCAAAGCTACACATTGATATCATATTCCTATAAACTCCAAAAATATAAGCTTTAAGCATATCTACAATAGTCAAGACTGTTGGAAACTTACAAGTGTGGTCATTTTCTTCTACCTCCTTATCCATCAAATGCTATCTCGATGTATTCCTGCTAGGATGTATATCATAGGTTGTTATTTATACTTATCTAACAATCTCTTTGCTCAATCATCTTTATCAGTACACTTACTTCTTATTTCAATCACAAAGTATCATTCTTCCTATTCAAACTCAAAATCCGTATTCATTTCCAATTTCTTAGTAAGATTCACAATTTCTGAATCCTCAATTTGGGCTTTGTTCATATGAAACTGATCTTAATTTTTATTGCAGCTAATAATGCTTCATTTTGCCCCAAATTCAACTCCATTCTGCACTCTTTACTGCACTATAATTGATAACCTCAATGTCCAAATTTGTGATACATTGCTATTGAATTTTCTATTCAATGCATCTGATTACAACACTAGCTTTACTAGTATAGTACTCATTTGCACAATCATAATCCTTCAAATAACTCTATATATTGTCTCAGTCTTGTATTCAATTCTTTCAACTCAATATTTACCTCAAAATCAAACGATTTGTATATTTTAAAATCTTTCTGTACTTATAATGTCTCCAACTTTCAAGCAATCACTATTGCAAGAAGTTTCAATTCATGTATCAACTAATCAATCTATGAGGTTTCAATTCTCTTATACAACATCATTGTATACTATAAAATCTCCAAATCCAGAAGATATAATTAATATTAGTTTTATAATTCCTTAAAATCTCTTTACTTTCGTTACTCATATGATTTACACATTTTCCCTCAAGTATTCAAACTATTCTTCTCAACTTTTCGAATACTTTTAATATATCACCAAATTTTGCTTAGATCGCTTTAATCTTTAATACCATAGTATTGTCAAGGCATTTGTTAACTTGAATTGTCCAAAGCTCCATATTCTTATGATTAGATGTCGTAATTCCTTAAATAACTAATTCCTCAATGAGATAACATTGTCTCATGTTATTTTCAATGTCCCAATTGACCTCCTTTCTCAAATGGTTTTCTCAATTCATTTGATTTCCTCTAATTTCACATTGACTTATTCTACTTTCTGCTCATTCATACTAATTTCTCCTCACATTTCAATTTATTTTCATTCTTAACTTCCTATGTTTGTAACACATTCATCAGGTCAAATTTGCATCGCCTGAACATATTTACACATAATAGAACGTGGACCTATATACTCCTCATATTAGCAATTTATGTCTCCTCAAATTCAGGAATCCACTCACATAGTTGGATACTTTACATCAAACAAAATACATACATTGTCAGTAGTATATTCTACCTCTTATTCTTGAGTCTCTACTAGGGATATGATTCTAATATTTAATTTTAAATCATTACATATTCATTTCTGATTTGTTCTTTCATTGATCATCCTTAACATAAACTATCTGATCTGCTTAACCTAATTCAATGAAATTCTTCTTTGAAAGAAGATTTCTTGCTACTATCATCTATACTATTCATGCAATGTTTATCAATCAAATGTTATCCTCATCGCATTATCAACCATCTTTAATACCTCAAGAAGACCAACTTCTATCATTCTTACAAGGACATAATGTTCTAATTACCAAAACTCAATCAAGTAGTAAACATAATTACTGTTGCATATAGTTAGGTGTGTGTCATCAAAGTCATCCCATTTTGTCAAAAGATTTATCTCCAAAAATTTGCTAATTTATATCTTTCTTAAATGATAATTTGATCTCTATTGATCCTGGACCGTATTTCTCTCCTTACTCTTTCCTCATTTCTATATCATTTTCCTATTGTCATTTTTTTTCATCTTCCATATGTATATCCTCAATCAATTCAGAATTATTGATGTATAATCATTTTGAAGTTTTGATCTCAATTCCACTAATATCTTCTTACAACGGATCATAACTCTTATCGCATTAATCGATCAACCACTTTGGTTCAAATTTCCTCTTCTTAAGATCATTACAAGGTTATGTTTTCATTGCATTCTACTTATACACTCTAATCTTATCATTTATGCTTATATCCTTATATTCCTCAAATAATCCAAGACAATACATTCACATCTATATCACATTCAGGGATATATCACTACACTGCAATATTGAAGTCATATTCAATAATGCATCCCCCAATTCAAATACATTGAATTATTCTCTGTCATATTTACCCATATACTATTTCTCATTTCTATTTATACACAACTTTCATTTTCTCATATCATGAAAAAGTATTATTTTTCTCACTAATTCTATCAGCTCAAACTCTTTACAATTGCTCATGTGTGTGACTTATACACATGCGACTCAGACTAGAGATCAGTTGCTACTGTCTTCTATGACATGGTATGTAACTTGACACCTATTTCGAAAAATGCCCATGTAAGATGGTAATTCTGGCACTCTGATACCATAAAGATGTTGGACTCCATTTTTGGAGTCCAACTTTGGAGTCATGAAACCTGAGCGTATTCCAATGAAATCTCCTTAACCATCATCAGTTAATCTTTATGCTCTGATACAATAAATGATAGATCCCTGAGTCCTGGCAGGTTGTGGCAAACTTTATGTTTCGCCGTGACGAACGAACAAGAATTTCTACGGAGACCCTTTGGGAAAAGTTCGTCGCAGTAAACTCTTAACTTCGTAGCAGCAAAGTTCCCATATTAGACCTAAGTATCTCTTGAGATAAATACATCGCGGTGAGAAGCTTGACTTCACAATAACGAAGATGAACAATTAACCATAATAATACCTTTGAGGAAGGGTTCGTCGTGGAGAAACCCCTATAACCACAACTCAGACCCTAACATCAAACAATGCAAAAATACATATATACTTAACACTTTAACATCCTTTAACCTACAACTTCCAATATCCAACAAGTCCATATTCTATATCAATTGAAAATCATGAGCAAACCCGAAAAGATTATTATAAACAAAAGGGAACTCCTTCCACTCTTAATCTCGTCACTTAGCAAAAATATTCTCTCAACTTCAATATCCAAAATTTCACCCTCCATATCATTACATTTCCTTAGCATCAAAAGAAGAGTTTCGCAAAGCTTTAGTGGCATTTCAAGCCACAATACATCAATTAATAATCCTTGAAATGCAACTAAAGCCTTGTTTTTACAAAATCTAGCTTAAAATACAAAACATGCAGAATTCGGAGTGATGCCTTGGCTCTCTCACTCGCTCAATCTCTTGCTCATCACCTAGAGATGGGAAGGAATGGGGGTGAGCTTAAAAGCTCATAGGTAACAAGTTTATAACAAAGAAACAAGTACAACCTTGAAAATATTCTTTTGTTATAGAAAATTTATAAAGCACATGTTTGTCAAATTCTTGTCATGTAATCCAATTCACAAATAACACAAATTATGTGTTCATCAACTCTTTCACAAAATCATAAACGCATAAGAACATTAGAATGGTTTGGGTAGGTCCATAAACAGAACGTACTACACATTTTTACATAATGGTCCCGTGTAGCTGTGAATAAAATGTACTATCGCAATCTTACATAATAGTCTTGCACAGTCGTGAACTTATGGGAGTCTACGAAGGAGCTCCATGCCACTAGTGGGCAAGCGGGAGAAGTCTTTAGTCAAGATGCACTTGACTTAACGTAGGGGACCACCACAAACCCACATAATCATGAATTTCATGACTTGAAAACAGATTTCCAAAATGGATCATTTCGAAAACATGATTTTTCTTGACATTTTGCCACAAAGGCATATTTCAGAAACACAATTGTTTATAAATATGAAATATTTCACATGCATTTCCATCAACCAAATCCATATTCCAAAATATAACAATTTCTCAAGTCATTCAAAAGCAATAATGCAACAATTATGAAGCAATTTGAAATCATTTATTTTCTTGCTTTAAAAGAAAACATTCATGGCTCAGTAACTCTATTATAAACATGAAACCCACCTTAAAAATCCTTGTTTAAACTTTCCTCTCCTCTTCTTCCTCCTACCTTCCTTGATTCCCTTTATCAATTACAAAATTTTCCCATTCAATAGGAATACAACATAATTGTATACTATAAAATCTCCAAATCCAAGCGATATAATTAATATCGGTGTTATAATTCCTCAAAATTCTCTTTACTTTCATTAGTCATATGAGTTACACGTTTTTCCTCAAGTATTCAAACTATTTTTCTCAACTTTACATTTAATATATCATCAAAATTTGGTTGGATCGCTTTAATCTTTCATACCATAGTACTGTCGGGGCATTTGTTAACTCGAACAAATATTTCCAAAGCTTCATATGCCCATGATTAGTTCTCATAATTCCTTAAATAACTAATTCCTCAATGAGGTAATATTGTCTCACGTTATTTTCAATTTCCCATTCGACTTCCTTTCTCGAATGATTTTCTCAATTCATTTGATTTCCTCTAATTTCACGTTGACTTATTCTTCTATCTATTTATTCATACTAATTTCACCACACATTTGAATTTATTTTCAACCTTAATTTCCTATGTTTGTAAGACATTCATCAGGTCGAATTTGTATCTCCTGAACGTATTTACACAGAATATAACGTGGACCTATAAACTCCTCATATTAGCAATTAATGTCTCCTCAAATTTAGGAATCCACTCACATAGTTGGATACTTTACATCAAACAAAATATATACATTCTCAGTAGTATATTCTACCTCTTATGCTTGAGTCTTCGCTAGGGATATGACTCCAATATTCACTTTTGATTCATTATGTATTCATTGCTGATTTGTTTCTTTATTGATCATTCTTAAAATAAATTATCTAATCTGTTTAACCTAGTTCAATGAATTCTTCTTGCAAAGAAGATTTCTTACTACTATCATCTATACTGTTCATGAATTGTTTAGCAACAAGTATTATCATCATCATATTATCAGCCATCCTTAATATCTCAAGAAGACCAATTTCTATCATTCTTACAAGGTCATAACTTTTTAATTACAAAAACTCAATAAAGTGGTGAACATAATTATTATCATATATGTTTAGGCGTGTATCATCAAAGTCAGCCCATTTTGTCAAAAGATTTATCTCCGACAACTTACCAATTTATATCTTACACAAATGATACTTTGATCTCTAATGATCCTGGACAATATCTCTCTCTTTACTCTTTCCTCATTTCTGTCTCATTTTCCTATTGTCATGTTTTTCTTTTCATCATTCATATGTATATCCTCAATGAATTCAAAATTATCGATGCATAATCATTATGAAATTCTAATCTCAATTCCACTAATATCTTCTTACGGTATATCATAACTCTTGTCGCATTAATTGAACAACCACTTCGGTTCCAATTTTCTCTTCTCAAGATCATAAAAAGGTCATGTTTTTATTGCATTATGCTTGTACACTCTAATCTCATCATTTATACTTATATTATATTCCTCAAACAATCCAGGATAATGCATTCACATCTATATCATATTCGGGGATATATCACCATAGTGCAATATTGATGTCAAATTCAATAATACATACCCTAATCCATATACATTCAATCATTATTTGTCATATTTACCCATATACTATTTCTTATTTCCATTTATCCACAACTTTCATTTTCTCATATCATGAAAGAGTATCATTTTCTCATTAAGTCTATCAGCTCAAACTCTTAACAATTGTTCATGTGTATGACTCATACATATGTGACTCAGATTAGGGATTAGTTGCTACTATCTGTTATGACATGGCATGTAACTTGACATCTATTTCAAAAAGTGCCAATGTGAGATGCTAATTTTGGCACTCGGATACTAATAAATGTTGGACCCTATTTTTGGAGCCCAACTTTGGAGTCATGACATGTGAGCGTGATCTAATTAAATCTCCTTAACCATCATCGGTTCATCTTCATGCTTTAATACCATAAATGTTGGGTCCCTGGCCTTCGGGAAAAGTTCGCCACGACGAACTCTTGACTTTGCCATAGCAAAGTTCCCATATTAAACCCAAGCATCTCTCGAGATAAATATACCGTGGCAAGAAGCTTGACTTTGCCACGATGAAGATGAACAATTAACCATAATAATACCTTTCGGGAATGGTTTACCACGGCGAAACCCCTAGAACCACAACTTAGACCCCAACATCAAACAATGCAAAAATACATATATACTTACAACCTTAACACCCCTTAACCTACAACTTCCAATATCCAACAAGTTCATATTCTGTATTGATTGAAAATCATGAGCAAACCCCAAATGATTTATTACAAGAAAAAGGAAACTCCTTTAATCTTGTCACTTAGCGAAACTATTCTCTCAACTTTAATATCCAAAATTTCACCCTCTATAGCATTGGAAACTCATGAGCAACCCAGTTACATTTCCTTAACATCAAAAGAAGAGTTTCACAAAGCTTTAATGGCATTTCAAGCCATAATACATCAATGCTTCAAAATCTCAAAATACAAAAGTTACAACAACTGATAATCCTTAAAATGTGACTAAAGTCTTGTTTTTACAAATTCTAGCTTAAAATACAAAACAAGCAGAATTCGGAGCGATACCTTAACTCTCTCACTCACTCGTTCTCTTGCTCATTACCTGGAGATGGGAAGGAATGGGGGTGACCTTAAAAGCTCGTGGATAACAAGTTTATAATGAAGAAATAAGCAAAACCTTCAAAATATTCGTTTGTCATAGAGAATTCATATTAAATTTATAAAGCATATATTTGTCAAATTCTCGTCATGTAATCCAATTCACAAACAACACAATTTATGCATTCATCAACTTGTTCACAAAATCATAAACACATAAGCAGATCAGAATGGTTTGGGTAGGTCCATAAACACAATGTACTACACATTTCCACATAATGGTCCCATACAGCCATGAACAAAACGTACTATCGCAATCCCATATAATGGTCTTGCGTAGCTGTGAATTTATAGGAGTCCATGAAGGAGCTCCATATCTCTAGCGGGCAGGAGCAAAAAAACCTTTAGTCAAAATGCACTTGACTTAACTTAGGGGACAACCACAAACCCACATAATCATCCATTTCACATCTTGTAAACATATTGCCCAAAATGGCACATTTTTGAAACTTGATTTCATAACCATAATATCATTTCAAAATCATTTTCATATTCTTTCAAAAGCATTTCCACCGTTCATTTCATAAATCAATAGCACAATTCATATCCAAACATGTAGCAAGTTCTTAGAATTTAAAGAACAATATGTGCACATTTATAAGGTAGTTGGAAATCATTTAATGTCATTTAATTGAAAGAAACATTAATAGCTTATTAACTCAATTATAAAAATGTAACCTACCTTTAAAATCCTTGCTTAAACCACGCTCAAAGGTGCCTCTCCTCTTGATCCTCTTTCCTTCCTTGATTCCCTTTACCAATGACAAAAATTCCCATTCAATAGGAATATAATTTGAGGACCCATATATATATAGCATATTCACTAAGATAAATTCTAATTATTCAAACTCTTTCGAAAGTCCAAACCTTCAGGTCAATTTTCATGATCATTCTGATTAGGTAAATGAAGAAAATTGATAACACTTCCTTCTAGAAAAAATTTCCCCTTTGTCTTAAGTTTATATTGAAACCAAAAGCATTCAATTTGGTTCAGAAATTTGAAAGTTATATACCAAACATTTTTGGACTATTCTATAATAAAACAATATTCGATGCTCTAATTCCATCCCGAAATTGAAATTCTTAAATACGGAATAAAAATTCAAATTCTTCAGATAATTTGTAGCCCTACTCAAAATTAAAAATCACTGCATTATGATAACTACAGAATAGTTCAAGTAATCTATTTCAGAATAATCAAATCATTTATTTAAATCATTCATATCATCAACATGTACACAAACATTGCATATCATTATATCAAGTCAATTTAGTCATTCTTTGCAATCAGTCATATGATACATATAAAAATTTATATATGTAAAAGCATATGAGACTCCACTTTCATTTTTATTTTTTTGTGACCGAGCACTTATTTAACTTATCACTTGTGTATCTATCTTCTTGTAATACACACACAGAGTTCACGATTCATTAAGTTATCAATCATATGATTACTTAATCATTCAAATGTATATAGATTATGTTTCAATGCATGCTTAATTGACTATGCCGGGTATGTATCCTTATTCACAAATCTTGATCATTTATTTATCATAGCTTATACACAACTTGTTTGCAGTTGGGTTTATGCCTTGAGTAAACTTGATTACTCTCAATTTATCATTCATACATTCATCAATCCTTTTTCTAGCATTTATATATTCACACAATTTCCCAATTCTCATTCAATCATACCTAATTCATCACTTATATCCTTTGGATCACATTTTCATTCATAAGAACATCTTTATACCATTAACAACTCTTACTTTCCTAATTCATATACATTGACATAATAATCCGTTCCTTAAATTATAACATTAATTAACAACCTAAACTACATCAAACTAGGTTCATTTTAAGCCTCAATTAAGTCTAAATGCACTAAGGTTATAATAACCCGTTTCTACACATAAGGATTTAATTGTTAGATTGAGTCATGTAATATGAGAATTTACGAAGTGCATTTCATTTGCATGCATCGCATTTGCATCTATATATGAATCATGATTTAGAGCCATTGTAAAAATAGAATATGCACTCATTTAACATATACTGGGGTATGAAAGATCTTAAATGATTATGATATAATTGTTTGTTGATTATGACTTGAATTTTGTTTAATGGATTATAATTATTAAAATGGGAATTTATTGTTACAATAGAGTGATTGATAAGGTGATATGTGCATTTAGTCTAGAAAAATCTTAAAGGACAAGATAAATTGATACATGGGAATTTAAGTTGATTAGGCCTATGAAATGGTGACATGTGGCATTAGGAATAAACGAAAAATGGCTTAGCTAACTGGGAGATAATGGCTTGAGTACATGAGTGACCAGTGGCCTAGGAATTATATGACAAATGGACTAAACATTAGGTGACAATTGGTAGCATGAGAATAAGACACATGACATAACTCTTTATTTAATAAGTGGCATGACATGTGTCTCACCCCTCACCCCTCACTTGCACCCCATGATCTCCACACTTAAAAGACCATCTTCTTTCATGTTTTGGTTACTTGCTACCCTCTTCTTTCTTTACACCATCGAGACTCTTTCACAACCTCTATAACCCTTGAATTTTTGCCAAAATTTAGTAGCCGTCATCTTGTGTTTAGAAATCCTTCTCATTCCATCTTGTTATTGGAGTATGTTTGAATGCTTGGGAGACTTGTTAACTTGTTAATTGAAGAGATTCTGAGATAAATAAGTAAGTATTTGATTGCTTTATTATGATATATGTGAGCATAACATACATGATGAATGATTGGAGATGAATTACATATAGGGTTAATGATGAGATGTGCTTGAAACTTAATGAATGAATTGGTTTTGTTCTTGATGTAAGGAAACCATAGGTTATAGATTGTTCTAGGGATGAATCGATAAGGAATTAAAGTGTTTTTAAGGCATAATTGAGGTGTAATTGATGAACTATCATAAAGGTGTCAAATTTTGAAGAAAAGTTGAAGGAAATAAAGGTGAAATTTTTGGTTCACCTATACCATGATTGTGGGAATTGTATGGCTCCTTCCCACAATTGTGGAAATGCTTGGTAGAGAGGAAAGTTTTTGTTTTATGTTTTGGTTGAATCATATAAGGATAATAAACTATACATTGGTGCTTTTAGACTTGATTAGGGCTTAAAATGAACTTAGTTTGATGTTGAATCAATTGGTTAAGTGTTTGATGAGTTTAGGTTGATAATTGATGTTATAACTTGAGGATTGGATTGTTTGATATCAATTTATATGAATTTGATAAGTATGAGTTGTTAATCATATAAAGATGTCCTTATGAATGCAAATGTGATTCAAAGGATATAGGTAATGAATTAGGCATGGTTGAATGAGAATTGGTAAATTTTGCAAATATAATTCCATAAAAGGATTGGTGAATGTATGATTGATAAATTAAGAGTAACCAAACTTACTTAAGGCATAACGTATTTGGAAACAAGATATATATAAGCTATGATGAATGAATGACAAAGATTTGTGAATAAGGTTACATACTTAGGCTAGTTAATTAAGCATGCATTGAACATAACACATATACATGTATATGATTGAGTACTCATTTGATTAAACAAGTTATTAATGTGTAAATATGTGTGTATTGAATGATATAGAAGCACAAATTGACCGACAGCATCCAGACATTACCGGATCATCAAGGTAATAGCTAATTTGGAGCAGATTGTGAGTAACCTAGATATGCATTCTCAATTATATATGTGTTTCTGTTTGAATTGTCTTGATTAATCTTGATATGTATTTTGAATTGATATTGATATTATGATATTGATAATTTCAGGCATTGATTGTTCGAGGAGTTCAATATTCGAGAATGTATTGGAAGTGCTATCTACTTGTATATGAATTTAGGAAATGAGTGATCAACTAAATGTTAAATGTCAGATTTAGATCTGATGAATGAGATCAATGTCTGTGTACACTGATTGAAAATTGTTGATAAAATATTATATGGTTTGATGCGTTTCATGACATTGATATGCATGATCAGATAAAGGAGTTATGAGTGGAGTGACCAGTGTGGAAAGGTGCTTAAAGCTCAGAAATGTGCATAAAGAGCCACAGGCTCAATGATTAATCAGCCTAGTATCCACAATGCGTATAGGACAATGTCTAAAATGAGCTTGGTATTTATAATAGATACGGGACAATTAAATTAGTGCTTGGTCATAACAAATAGAAAGAAAGTGGAGTCGCATATGCATTTGCATTTATATATATCATATATGTGTCATGTGGATAGTTGGGAAGAATTACTGAATTGTGTTAAAATAATAATATGAAATGTTTATGTACATGTTGTTGAAATGAATGATTGAGATGAATGACTAGGTTATTTAAGATGAATACATGAAATGTTTGTGTTCATAATGTGTTGGTTAAAATGTGACATACATATATCTTGATTTGGTATCCAAACTAAATGATGTGATAAATGGGAATTGGTTTTGAAGAATGTGATATATTTAAGAATTTGGATTTTATGATTGTGATGTTGTGTCCTAACTTGATTAAACATATCAATGACGGTTCAATCACTTAGTTTGCAAACTCATCAAACTTGCAACGTTGATTTTCAGGTACTGGGGTAACTTAGCTTTTAAGACAATTTAGTAACGGTCTAGTATTGTCCATTTTGGAACCAAGAATGGCTCAAAGGTCTGGTTAGCTGATTCTAAAGTGTCTAGTTAGATTATTGTGGTCCAGTACCTAGTTTTATGTTGTACACGTTGTATAAAGCTATGAACTTTCACATGTTATGTTTTGTATAAATATGAATTATGAGTGTAATGAAAGTTTATGTTTGTGAATCAAATGTAAAGATTCTCAGATCTCTTTGGTAATGTAAATACATGGATTATAGAATTTAAAGACAATGTAAGCTTATAGCTATGAATAATATGAGGAAACTTAGTTCTTCAAAATGCTTATGCTCTATATGATGCCATGATAAGTTGATGTGACTGCTCTAACATGCCACTTTTGTGGGGTATGTGCTCAAATGTTCTCTGGAATGTCAGTATATGCTCTATGGTAATGGGATGTTACAAAGGTTTAATGTCTTATCCTTATATGGTCCAAATATCATACAAAACCGAATGTTTTCCACTTCAAGGCATTTCCCACGATTATAGGAAGGAGCAATATAGCTGTCCACGATTGTGGAATTGGTTAACCAAATGTACATTGTATAATTTTCATAAATTTTTTCCAAATTCTAACACCTTTGTACCAAATTCAACACATCTTCATCATAGTCCATTACTTATATCTCAATTATACCTTAATTATATGTCAATTCCTCATCAATTCCATATCCAATTCCAACTCAAATCATTCATTTGGTAGCTCAAAATTTATGGCCTTTTATGCATCAAAATCAAAACAGAAACTATCATTCATTTGATCATACATGTAGTCCTAGTTCTTTCCCATTTCAAGATCACTATATTAATACCTTTCTTTAACATAAATTCACCTTTATTATATCTTAAATCCCAATCCAATTCATCCATGAAACAACCTATAACCTAGAATTTTTTTATACATAAAAAACAAGACATAAAAATATCCATGTTCAAGTATCATTTTCTAGCATAATTCATCTTCAACATCATATACAATCCATCCCAATTCAATCATTATAATCCTTCTATTATAACATGCCATAAAGAACAATACTTTACTTACTTATGTAGCTCCAATTCTAGCTCAATTATTCAAGTCTAACTTAGCTCTCCATATACGCAAGATCATCCAAGCACAAAGTGGAAGCAGATTGGTTCCAGCAAAGGTAAGGAGATGATAGCAGATTATAACTATCTTTGAGCATAATCTTATATGAATCTTAAAGTGACTATGAGCAAAAGTAAAGCAAAATTTCAGAGCTACAAGGTTTGAGTGTATTTCAGAAATGTGAGGAAGGAAGAAGAATGAATTCCAGTAGAAACATCTAAGGAAAGCCTTTGCCATATACATGTGTCATTAGCTGAGTTAAGATAAGTGGCTCCTTATTTAAGGACACTTGTCCTAAAAGGAAGCAAGCTACATGTCTTACCCTTAAATGTTACACATGCCCTCTTCCTAAGCTACCATATGTCCTTTTCTTAAGCTGCGGTATGTCACTTAATCTCCATGCCAAATGTCACTTAATTGTGTATGCCAAATGTAACTCATTTTATAGGCTTTGTCATCCTAATTTTCCATATATCCCCTTGTATTTCCATTTGGCATTTTACCTAGACTAAATGTACATTTTAATTTATCAATTTCTCAATTGCAACAATAAATTCCAAGTTACCAATTAGAGTCCATCAATTCTTGTCATTGGTAATCTAAAGTACAAGGCATTGGAATTGCACATTCATGTCATATTCATTTTAGTTTTGTACCCTAGAATATATCAATTGAGTGCAATTTGTCTAATTCACATTCATGTGTGTATGCTAATATTATGCATATGAATACAATCATAAAATCAGATCAAAAATGTACCAAATTCATTCTATATTATGTCACTCATGTGACTTAATAGTCTAACACTTTAGATCCTTCAACAATTTAAGAGACGAGATATCACAATTCTCCCCTTTTTAAGACATTTCGTCCTCGAAATTCTTAATTGACTAATTCAACAGATGTGGGCTATATTGTCTTATGTTCTCTTCAGTTTCCCATATAGCTTCTCATGCCTAAGTATCATAATTATCCGACTCCAATATTTACTTTTGATTTGTTCAATATTTATCCATTCCTAAAAATGGAAAATTTGGTCTATATGATACAATTCAGTGAAAGTTTTCACATTGGTCTCTCCGGCCACAACTCCTTTATCTTATTATGCATATTCATGTGATGAAATGCATCATTTCACATAATATGGTATCAATAACTTTCATTTAGTGTGCACAGTCATTTATTTAATTCATCGAATCTAAGTCTGGCATTCAACATTTAGTTAAGAACACATTCAATATTGTACATACCATTAAAAAGCACTTCTAGTATAATCCCGAATATCAAGCTCCCTAGACCATCAATGTCTAGAATTATCATAATTATATCAGTAACAATTCAGTAATTTATATTAATCATAAACAATTCAATTATAGTGGGGAAACATCTAGGTTAACTCATAGTATGCTCCAGATAAGTTATTGCCTTGGTGAACTGGCAATATTTAGATTTTAGCGATCACTTGTGTATCTATCTTCTTGCAATACACAAACATAGTTCACAATTCATTAAGTTGTCAATCATATGATTACTCAATCATTCACATGTATATAGATCATGTTTTAATGCATACTCATTTACCTATCCTAGGTATGTATCCTTATTCACAAATCTTGATCATTCATTTATCATAACTTGTACACAACTTGTTTGCAATTATGTTTATACCTTAAGTAAACTTGATTACTCTTAATTCATCATTCATACATTCATCAATCCCTTTTTTAGGTTTATATATTCACACAATTTCTCAATTCTTATTCAATCATATCTAATTTGTCACTTATATCCTTTGGCATTCACAAGAACATCTTTATACCATTAACAACTCTTACTTCCAAAATTCATATACATTGATATCAAACAATCCATTCGTTAAATTATAATATTAATTAATAACATAAACTTATCAAACCTTTAACCAATTGATTCGACATCAAACTAGGTTCATTTTAAGCCTCAATTAATTCCAAATGCACCAAGGTATAATGTCTTATCCTTATATGGTTCAATTATCATACAAAGATGAATGTTTTCCACTTCAAGGCATTTCCCACAATCATGGGAAGGAGAAATATAGCTTTCCATTATCATCGAACTGGTTAACTGAATGTACATTGTCCACTTTCCATTAATTTTTTCCAGATTCTTACACCTTTATATCAAGTTCAACACATCTTCATCATAGTCCATTACTCATACCTCAACTATACCTTAAATATATGTCAATTTCTAATCAATTCCATATCCAATTCCAACTTAAATCATTCATTTGGTAGCTCACAATTTATGGTCTTTCATGCATCAAAACCAAAACAGAAATTATCATTCATTTGGTCATACATGTACTCCTAGTTCTTTCCCATTTCTAGATCACTATATTAACACCTTTATTTAACATAAATTCACATTCATTATACCTCAAATCCTAATCTAGTTGATCCATGAAACAACCTATAACCTAAGGATTTTTATACGTAAAAAACAAGACATAAAAATATCCAAGTTCAAGTATCATTATCCAGCATAATTCATCTTCAACATCATATACATTCCATCCCAATTCAATCATCATTATCCTTCTATTATAACATGACATAAAGAGCAATACTTTACTTAGTTATGTAGCTCGAATTCCAGCTCAATTCATCAAGTCTAACTTAGCTCTCCACACATGCAAGATCATCCAATCACAAAGTAGAAGTAGATTGGTTCCATCAAAGGCAAGGAGATGATAGTAGATTATAACTTTCTTTGAGCATAATCTTATATGAATCTTAAAGTGACTATGAGTAGAACTAACCAAAATTTCAAGGCTATAGAGTTTGAGTGTATTTCAGAAATGTGAGGAAGAAGGAAGAATGAATTTTAGCAGAAAAATATAAGGAAAGCCTTTGCCATATACATGTGTCATTAGTTAAGTTACGATAAGTGTCTCCTTATTTAAGGACACTTGTCCTACAAGGAAGCAAGCTACATGTCTTCCCTTTAAATGGTACACATGCCTTCTTCTTAAGTTGCCATAGGTCCTCTTCTTAAGTTGCCATATGTTACTTAATCTCCATCCTGAATGTCACTCAATTATGTATGCCAAATGTCACTCATTTTATAGGCTTTGTCATCCTAATTTTCCATATATCCACTTGTCTTGCCACTTGGACTTTTACCTAGACTAAATGTGCATTTTAGTTTATCAATTTATCAATTGTAACAATAAATTCCAAGTTACCAATTATAGTCCATCAATTCTTCTAATTGGTAATCCAAAGAACAAGACATTGGAATTGCACATTCATATCATATTCATTTTAGTTTCATACTACAAAATATGTCAATTGGGTGCAGTTTAATTAACACAATTCATTTGTGCATTCTAATATTATGTATGTGAATACAATCATAAACTCATCTCACAAATGTACCAAATTCAATCTATATGATGTCACTCATGTGACTCAATAGTCTAACACTTTAGATCCTTTAATAATTTAAAAGACGGGATATCACAAGCACCCAATGCTTAAGGCTTTTTTTTTCGTAGGTTTTAGGAACTTTAATATTGGTTTTAGTGGCTTCGAACTTATAGCTTTAAGCTTATTTTGATATTCTTTTGCTATTGAATTATGATTATTATAAAAGTAATACCTTATGCACCTAGAGTGGAGATCAAACTACACTAGCCATAGACAGATATTGATGGCATTGGAAAAGACTGAGGATTTTTTTATTATTAGGCAAGTACTAATTATTTTTACCTCCTTTCCCTTTTTTATTCTTTCATGTACTTACATATTATGTTCATTGCGAATAATGTACAACATAGGTATATGAGAGGGAAATAACTTTTATACTTAATTATCTTAATAAAAAAAAGTTAAAACATTTTTTGGAATATTGACCAAAATAATTCATTATAAGCTTGGTTGTTATTATTGTTTAATTTATTTAGCCAATTAGATATGAGCTTTAATAATTAACTTTAATTTGCTTCATTAATTTTAGAAATGGATAATTTGATTTACACTATGATACCTTTTTTACAATTCAAACTTATAATTAAGTTAGAAGTGAATTATTTTTAAGTATTTTAATTATCCATAATAAAAAGAGAAAAATAATAAAATAAAAGAATTTTATTTTTTTCTGAATACATGAGCATTAAATAAATTCCCTCCATTGAATTCAAACTAAGTAAAAAAGTTAAAAGTTTTTCAAAAAAAGGTTAAAATTAAAGAGTGGTGCTAGTAGCTATTTGAACTTAATTCAGTAATCAAAAGTATTCATAACAAGATATTTACTCTCGAGTCAAAAGATTATGAATTTTCAAAGAAGCTGTTAAATACTCTTGTGTGATATTCTATAGTTAGTGTTTTGATTTTCTTTCAATAAAGGGATAAGAAAATGTTTGAAAGTTTAAACATATTTCTCCTAGATATTCACTTTATGCATTAAGTTGAATATTATGAATTAAATTGAAGTTTAAAGATTTTTGTTGTAAATTAAATTGATTTATGACTTGATACAAGTTACGAAACGCCTAACAAATAGATCATATTTGAATTAAATAAATGATAGAGAATCTTGTTGATTTATTAAAGTTTGTAACTAAGTTACTTTTTTTTATTTAAGTTATAATTAATGAGATTGGTTGCTTGAGTACAAAAAATTGCTTAAGTGTGGTGGAATTTGATAAATGCTAATTATTTTATGCCTTTAACATTATTTTAAGAGCTTTTACCTTTTTTTGATGATTTTTATAGGACTTGGTACTTAATTTAGTTTACATTTTTCTTACAGGCTTTATTTAACTTTCTAATGAAAGAGAGAATTTAGGCAATCTAAAGCCAAGTTGGAGAAGTTTTAAAGTGATTTTGGAGGAATACATATTGAAATTGCCATAGGTTCACTAACATGATACTCTATTCACCCTCGTGTAGCTTATTAGGATTTTTCATTTCTTGACTACTTGGAATATGCAGAAACACGATACAAACTTAGCACCATATTGTCCTTGTGTTCTGGATATGTTTTACTTCTCCATTAACTTGACATATGAAGAAACACCCCAAACATGATCTCATAGTTATTAATATGATATAAATATAATATTTTGTTAGTGACCCATGTTGACAATGTTTAGTTACAAATCATGGAAGCACTAAAGTAATACAGGATTAATATAGGCATATATTGGTCTCATATTGATCAAAATTTTAGGGTTTCGTAGATAAAAAGTAGAGAGAGATAAGAAGTTATAAGAGAGAGATTTGAGACCAAAGACCAATTAAAAGGGGAACCTAAAAAGGTTCAAATATGGAAGTGTTAAAGTTTAATTTAAACTTATCTATACCACAAATATACATATCATATCTTACAATATGAAAAGTATCATTCCAACTAGGATTTTATTAGTCACCTAAAATTTTTTAGAATATTTTGTTTATGGTAAATAATAATATAATGAGAAAATAAACTAAACTAATTAAAATTGATAATGTTTTCCATTGAATAAGCAACAATGAAACAATTGGTTAATCAATTATAACGGCGTAGGAAATACTTTTATCCTTATCTATTTTGACTTTACCTTTTTCATTTAACTTTAATTAACTGTATATATCCAATAATTACGATTGCCTACTCTAGAGATCTAACCAAGTAGTCTCAATTAAATAGATAGAAATTTAATTCTAACCTCTTAATTTATCAAAATTCTCCCTAAGTATCTAATTAGATTTGAAGCAATATTATGGGAAACTAATAAACAATTAAGATCTCTCTTTGTTTTCCTTTTAGTTTGATGTTTATAGGACCATATGTACTAGCTCACACTACGCAACATGAATCATACGATTCAACCAAATCTCTTAGTTTAAATTGAATATGAAATAATAAAAATTACAAATTAGATTCTATTAAATCAAGAATGTAAAAGTTTAAAAAATAATTCAAGAGTGATCCTTAAAGTAAGTTTAGTAATCTATATACAACATCTACCCCAATTGATTCGTCATTAACATTCAACAATAAGGAAAGAAAAGAAAAAAGTGGAAGTTTAAATTCTGAATTTCTTCTCTTCTTTTGCCTTGAGATGGAGAATTCCACATCTTGTTTTCTTTTGGAGTTTAGTCCCTTTGATCTCTTCTTTTTATCTTTCCAATTGCCTCTTTGATGTTTTTCCTTTCCTTTTTATGCTCTTTATCATCCAAGGGTTCTTTCTAGTGTTTCTCTAATTATTTTTGTTCCAAAAATTACCCCAAACTGTTAAAAGTATAAAAATCATGTGACCTAGAAATCTACCTTTTGAACAATGATACACAACTTCCTGCACATCCTCTTTGTCATAATCATGACAAAGACTTCCCAGAGCTCATGTTTCCCTTTTACATGACAGATGCCTATTTAACTATAATTAAACACCCATTTTAAACATGTTTTGTTTGTTATTCAATAGTTTTGCTATATTTTGGTACTTAATTCTCTTAAAGTGCATTTATTGCCTTCTCAAACCAAAAGGAGAAGAATTTGGATGAAATTGTGGCATAAAAAGAAGATTTAAAGCAATTTGGACTTATATAGTCGTTGTGCCCGTGTAAGTCTTTGTGAACATATAAAGTCACAATTTTTGGAGTTTTTGGAGTTACACAGTCACCTACACGACTGTGTAAGTGATTGTGTGTGTCCCAAAACTATAAGCATAGGACAATAAAAAAGAGCAAAGTTTTAAAGAGATTTTGAGTCATGAGACAAACTCAAAGGAAATATTTCTAATCAGTGAATGACGAAAATATGAAAAATATGCCAAAAGATCTATTAGATAAGAACATCAAATCTATACTTGCAAGAAGATTCAATAGAAGAGAAAGGGATATTTATAATTATAATTTCTTTGTTTTTTATTAGTTTTTCTACATGTTTGTTATTGATTTCGTTTTATAAGAGTAGCTAAATTTATTTAGTGCTTATATGTGATGAACTCTAGTTTGTGATATCAATATGTCTTAATCTTTTACTCGATGCAATTATATTGATTGATTTATTATGAATTAGTAATGCATTTTATTCTTGTTCTAATATATCTAGAATATTAGTGCATGATTTTGATTTCATATGAATGATATTGAGAAATCATCTTATATGAATAGATTCACTATAATTGCAAGGAGTTGCATGCAAACGTAGAGATAGTCCGACATAATTCCTCTAGATTAGGATCAAACCTAATAACTAAATTCATAAATCGATAATGCAAGCCTAGAGATTTTTAATAGAAAGAGTTGTACTAATTAACTAATGGATTAGTTGTTAATAGTCTTAAGAAGAATATTAAAATAAGATAGGAATTTTCACAATCCAATAATCAATAATATAATTGTATGAAAAGGGCTACTATTTGATGATTCTTAGAGGGACTACACACTATTATTTGATATTGATTTTTATAAGTAATTTCCTTTGTCTTCTATTAAAAATTATTTAAATTCCTAATTGTTTGTTAATTTTAATTTTTAACTAAAAACTAAAATCATAGGTTAGATAATAGAAAAAGGGTAATTACTAGTATTTCGTAGGTTTAACCCGTACTTACTTGTGCTAGCTACGGCTACACTATGCACTTGCAGTAAATTCAAATATTGACTTAATTATAGTCAATCAAGTTTTTAGCACTATTGCTGAGGACTATAATATTAGAAAGAATAACTTTTATTAATCTAACTATTATTTTTATATTGTGTAAGGATGTTTGTATTAAGCTAACTATTATTAGGAATGACTAGCTTTTATTTTCTTTTATCTTTTTATCCCTTTTCGTTTATATTATACAAGGATGTTTGTATCTAGTATCGGATGGACATTCCCAAATTCGTTAAACTCAGAACCTAAAAATCTTGTTACTCAGAGAAGTACCAAAATTCCTCCACTTTCTTAATTTTTATGTTAAGATGCTTATATTGTGTACAATGGGGACAATGTACAATTTTAAGTGTGGGAAAGGGGTTAACAATTTTCTTAAGCTTACTATAATCTTTTCTATTTATCTTATTAACTGATATTCATAACTAGTTAAAATCTTTCCATAAATACTTTATTTTATTATTGATTATTGATTTGAATTAGTATGTAAAAAGATGGAAGTTAGAATAAAATTACTTTTCTAATTTATATTTTTATTAGTCAGTGACATAGTTAATTTGAATGCAAATTGAAAATTATTGCACACATTTTGTGTGAGCTTTTGTATGTTCTTTAATTCTTTCATATCTGTTATCATGCGTGGTGGGATGATTTTAGAACTTATAGTTATCATTCATATGGAGACCATATTTTGTCAAAATTAGAAGCATTAAAATGATAAAGGTACTTATATTCAATAATTGTTTAATCTTGTTCCGTTTAAAATTACCTAACCTATTTTATCCCTTCGGAGTAACCAATTTTGAGCCTTAGCCTTTTTTATTGATTATAACCACATTATTATCCTTTATTTTGTTCAAAGCCTTTCTATTAAATTGAACCCTGAAGGTTATTTACATTACTTGACTATTTGAAACTTGAAAATTTTGAAAGGTCCATTATTTCTTTAATTGTAGCACATGATGAATGCTCAAAAATATTTTTTAAAAAAGTATGTTGAGAGCGTAGAAAAAATGTATAGTACTAACGGATTTATAATGCAAGGATCTATATATAGTGAAGTAATAAGTTTCTTGTTATGTTTCCTTTGTAAATTTCCTTCAATTTTATTACACTTTGATTATCCCAATCACACCATACTTAAGCCCCATTCAACTCTTATAAATGATAGTGCAGATTGTATTATGTTTTGCTAGATGGTTAATTGTTTTTTTGAGTGATTTTTAGATGATTATGTATAGGTTTAAAATTGTATTATTGTTAGTGTTTGTATGTATAAATGATTTTTTAGTTTAAAGCAAGAATTGGATCTTAATTTTATGTTTTAAGAGGTGTTTAATGTGTTTGTGAGCATTGTAAAACAAGAAATTGAATAATTAAGAAGATGTTGGATGTAAGAAGGAAGACGCGATTGTGCCAAAAGGCATGATCGTAACAGGAGGTTTTTCTAGGCACCATTTTGTTCGAAGTTTGAGGTTTTAGTGTTATTTTTGGAACCAAACAAAGGAGACAAACCTTAAAAACAACCTCATAACCCTTAAGCATTATAAAAGAACATGGAAAACACCCAAAAAAAAGACAACGGGCACTAGATCAATGAAGATAAAAAGGAGACATTAAGAAGAGCTTCAAATAATTCCAATTTTCTATATCAAGGCTCTAACTAGTTTTTCTTTCTTGTTCCCTTATTTATTTCATTGTCTTGGATATTTATTTGGATTATTATGATGTTAGACATGATTATGAGTTTCTAAATCCATATTAGGTATTATTTTTTATCTTTTTGTTGCACTTTACTCTTATTGAATTCAATACATCTATAAATGTTTGTGATAATTGTCATGAATATACTTGAAAATAAATCGAGAGAGTGAGTCAAGTCATTAGTTTTAAAGAGCATAACAAGAGTTGGTAAGTTAATATACCTACAATTATCATATTAATGAATAATCGAAGAGAGATCTTAATTGTGAAATTAACCATCTATCTGATTGCTTCAGATCTAATTTAATAAGTTATGATGAATCGAGAAATGATAACTCTATGAATATTGAATTCAATTAGGATTACCTAAATAGATCTTGAAAGAGAGTAATAAAAAATTTAGGATATGTTGGATAAAACATAATTGAATAAACAATATAAATGGAAACAAAAGAAGGATATAATACTTCCTTAGTCTATAACTTTAATTAACCTCAAATTCGTCTGCATCTCTCTCATCTATTCTAATTTATTATGTTTTATTTTGTTACTTTCAATTATTTATTTTAATTTAAATTAATTCTTAGTACCTTAGAACAAAGTTATTTTCAAATTGTTTAGGTCTCTATACTCCTCATGGGAATGATACCTTTTGATATTACAAGATATAATTTGTATACTTACGGTATTTAGAGTTTTATTATAGAACAAACTTGCTCATCAATAAAGACCTCTGGATTCTTGTTTCTAGTTTACTTATAAGTGATGGAGATTTGATAATATTCGAAGCTTATAGTTAAGAGTTCTACTATGTATTAATTTGAGAGTTCGTCTACTTTTCATCCTAAACACTTACGTGCATTGACTTAAACCTTAGTGAGGGTGTAAACATTTATGTTCTTTATTTAAAAAGCATTATTGATGTGATCAATAGTGATATTGATTTATGAAGTCAGTTTTATGATAAATTGATCTAATTATATGTTAATTTGATTAATATGATATGACGACTTAGAGTATGAATGGATAGGTTGAAATTAATGAAGGACGAATGTTTGTAAAGTTGATAATTTAGATTACGAGTTGCTTAAGGGCAAGCAAAAGCTTAAAGGTGGGGGCGTTTCATAGATGCCTATCTGACTACAATTGTACACCTACATTTAACATGCTTTGCTTGTTATTCTGTAGTTTTGTTTTTGGTACTTAATTCTCTTTAAGCATATTTGTATGCCATAATTCCCTTCTCATACCAAAAAGAGAAGAATTCACATGAAATTTTGGTATAAAATGAAGATTTGGAGCAACTTGGACTTACATGGTTGTGTATGTGCCTTTGTAAGCCTCTATAAATATGTAAAGTTATAATTTTAAGTGTTTTAGGAGCTATATGGTCACCTACACGGCCATGTAAATGTCTGTGAATGCCTTGGAAACCCTAATTTTTACCATAAAAGGACGTGAGTTGAGATTTTAATTCTTGAGGAACATTTATAGGTGATAGTTCTGATCAAAGGACTAGGAAAACATAAAAGAAACGTCATGATATCTATTAGATAACAACATCAAATCCATACTACAAGAAGATTCAATAGAAGAGAAAGGGAGATTTAAAATTATGATTTCTTTGTTTCCTATTATTTTTCTACATGTATGTTATTCATTTCATTTCCTATAAGTAACTAAACACATTGATATTCTAAGTGCGTAGTTTGTGATAACAATATGTTTAAATCTTTTACTCAATGCAATTATATTGATTGATTTATAATTATTTAATTTCTTATCAATATTAGTGCATGATTGGAATTCATATGATTAAGATTGAGAAATCCTCTTGTATAAATACATATGCCATAATTAGAAAGAGTTACATGCAAACCTAGAGATAGGTGACATAAATCCTATGGATTAGGGTCAAATGTAATAGCGACTTTATAATTAAATAATGCAATCTTAAAGGTTTTAACTAAAAAGAGTTCAATTAATTGACTAATGGATTAGTTCCTAATAATCTTGAGAAGGATATTAACATAAGATTTGAATTTTCATGGTCTAATAATCAATAATATAATTGCATGATAAAGGGTTAATATTTAATAGTTCTTAGGGGGATTCATCAACTAGACATGATTAGTTGATATTGATTTTTAGGTTAATTACCAAAAAAAGCCCAATCTTTCTTCAATTTTTCAATTATAGCCCAAACTTTAAAAAGTAACAATAAAATGTCCAAACTTTCAATTTTTTTCAATTCTAGCCCAATCTTCAAAAAACGGTAATAAAATGCCCAAACTTTCAATTTTTGTCAATTCTAGCCTGATGTTATCAATTGTTCTCTCAATGCCCTCATTTCTTTATTTTTTTGGTTTTTCTGATGCCCCAAACTACTCTCGCATTATAGCATATTGTACTAATAAGATCTTCATTTTTATTTCATTCTCCTTATGCCCTTAGTGTGAGAGTGTCGGGGCTGCGTAATTTAAAAATAAAAGGTGAGAGCATCAGGAGAACAAACTAAAAACGAAGGGAAAAACTAAAATCAAAGTATAAGGTTATTGAGGTTCCAGAATCTGATTTACATCATTTTTAAATAACGATGTCATTTTAATTATGATATTAAACGACGTTGATTCATTAATCTTCATTTGTTGTGTTAATTTTGGCTACGTGTATTGATAGTTAAGGTTTCTAAAACATGTGGTAACCCACATTAACAAACTTAACGGAAACACTAACATCAGGTTAGACTTAAAAAATTGAATGTTTGAGCATTTTATTGCTATTTTTGAAATTCGGACTAGAATTGAAAAAAATTGAAAGTTTGAGTATTTTATTACTACTTTTTAAAGTTTAGACTATAATTGAAATTTTGACAAAAATATGATTTTCTTTGTAATTAACCCTTGATTTTTTAATGTAATTTCCTCTTTCCTATGTTCAGAATTATTTTAATTCTTAGTTGTTAATTTAATTTAATTTTTAATTAAAAACCAAAATATAATTCATAGTTTAGATAATAGAAAAGGTAATTACTAGTACTTACTATATTCGTAGGATCAACTCATACTTACCTCTGCTACCTTCAGCTATGTCGTGCATTTGTTGTAAATTTAAATATTGACTTGATCGTAGTCATTCAATGAACAATCGTGCAAGTGCAAGATCATAACCCATCTTATTCTCTAGCTCCTTTATCTTTTCTTCAATTTTCTTATCTCCACTCATCATCAAACATATTAAACATGCCCTAAAGAATACAATTATGATGACATTTTTTCCCAAATTAATAACAATCAAATAAAACACATAACACACTAATAAGAACATAAATCTAAGTCCTAAACACATGATTATCACCTAAGAAAAAACTTAAAAATAAATTCTAAAGCCTAGAAGACACATTATAATTTACACCTATGAACTTCCCCATATTTGAACTTTTTCTTGCCCCCAAGCAAAACTAAAACTTGCTAACAAAAAAAAAAACACACAATCTTGCAACAATGCAGCAACGTAAAATGGTGTCAAATCTCATGAAATTAAATTAGCTACAAACATCAATCACTTAAAAAGTTCCAAGACACTAACTTGTTCCACTCATATCCAAGTACTTTGATTTAATCACGTATAAAATAAAATATTGACACCCTATTCATACATCTATGGCACTTGTAAGTATGCACTCATTTTTAGTTACCAAATCAAAAAGGTGAGTCATCACTAAGTACCAATTCATGGAAATTTCTTGACATTTTACAAGAAGGTCAATAGGTTCACTTTTATTAAAAATACAATATTTTATATTTTATTTAATGATCACCTAGTTTTTTGATGCGAAGCAAACAAAGTGTCATGAATGTCTCCCTTTTACTCAACTAGATTACGTTCTTATAAGCTTGTTTAGAGTGCCATTTTATCCTTTTGATACAAAGGTAAATATTCTATCATGAATATTCCCCAATTATTTGACTATATCACAACTGACAACTGGCTACTAGGTCTATTCTAAAATTGCTAGAATAATAGAAAATTTATTTAATACAATTATTCAACATTTTTTTATCATTTCTTCCTAGTCAGTCACTCCCATGAAAGGATACTAATGATGCCTACAAATTTAAAGAATTTAATTATAAATGCATCCAAGCAAGTGTCATAAAATAAAATAATAGGTATAATATTCTAATCAATATGCATATTCACTTCAAAGAAACCCAAAACACCAACTTCAATTTTTCTTCACAATTTAAGTGATCATTTACATAGTTAAACTAATTTCTTTCAATTTCATTCCAATGACACATTGACTTAATGGAAACATCATGCACAATATTTACACAATGTAGAAAAAGTAAAAAATACACATAATGCAAATGCAAAGTCATATGCAAATGAAAATGCAAAAACATGTATGTCCCTACACATGAATAATGGATTGTCCTTAATAAGGAAATAACACATAAATAAATCAAAATTAAAAAAACTGATTAAAAAACACAAAAGAACAAAAAATAAAGACAAGAATACTTATGGGGATTCTGGTGGTGATGGCATCGGAGAAGGGACTTGATAGATACATATTTGAACATATTTATACCCCCATATTTGATGTATTTTTTTGGAATTTTATACTTTTAATTTGCTCTATATGCATTTATAGGTTATAATTGTCTTCATGGACTAAACGAAGAAGAATTCGGATGAACACGTAGCATAAAATGAATCTTTAAAGAAAATTAAGAATAAACAACTATGTATATGGTTGTGTACATCTATCAACTTGTTCAGATTTGTAAATTTTAGAGATTTTGGAATATACATGGTCTAGTACATGCTCGTGTATCAGATTATGTATCACCCAGAACCGTAAAATTTACTATAAAAAGATGTGAGTAGAGGCTAATTAGAAGGAGAAGACATTGTGAGGTGATTTTAGATGTGGAAAAAATTTAGAAAGGACAATATTGATCTAGAGAAGTGGAAAATATGAAGAAATCATCGAAAGATCTAATATATTACAACATCAAACCTCAACTTTCAAGAACAATAGATAGAAAAAGAAAGGGGATTTAGAATTATGAACTTATTGTTTTCTATTTGTTTTACTTTGTTTATTTTTTATTTTATATTCTATCATGTGTAATTAAATGTCTTTAGTGTCCAGGTGTGATGAACCCTAGTTTGTGTTGCAATATGTTTTGATTCTTTTATTTAATGCACTTGTTTTGATTGATTTATTGTGATTTAATTACATGTTTAATATATGTTCTAATAGATCCAAAATATTAGTTCATAATCCGATTTCATAACATAGGATTTGGGAAATTCTATATATGAATAGATCTACCACAAACTAAGTTATAGGTTGGCATAAATCCTCTAGATTATTGTCAAACCTAATAACAAAATTCGTAAATCGGTAAAACAAATTTAGAAACTTTAACTTGAGTAATTCGATTAATAAACTTATGGATTAGTTGTTAATAGTATTGAGAGAGTTATTAGCATAAGGTAGGAATTTCTACTCATGATTAATCCCTACCTTATTTTTTATGTTTTAGCATTAATTTTATTTAAAAATAACACTCAATTTGTAGAGTAGATAATAGAATAACAGTAATTACTAGTAGTCATTATCTTTATGGGATTTAACCAGTACTTTTTCTTTTTTGAAAAGTAAGTAATACCATCATTCAAAAGGTGGAAATTACAGAGTATATAAGGTTACATCCCCTAATTTTGGAGTATATACAAATTTTAAAAAAACTAGAAAGTGCATAAAGTCTTATAATAACAGAATCTAGATGCTTGGTTGTCTTTTAATGTAACTGGAGATGAGTAATTGATTAGCATTAATCATGATATCCATCCTTAGTTTTATCTAGAGTAGGATCCAACTATACTTTTTGTACTCTTTTGTTTTCCCAAAAATGTTAGTATTCCTCATGCTCTAAATATAGTGCACTAGCATTGCAAAACTTATTCAACTCATAATTGCATGTCTTAGCTATAACTACATCATGCACTTGTAATTCAACATTGATGGTTAAAATAAGTTAATCAAGTTTTTGGTGTCATTGTCTGGGACATTGATATTAGGAAAACCTAAATTTTATTAATATATGCAATACTATTTTATTTTATTCTGTTTATTTCTTTTTTATTTTAGTTATTTTATTTGTTTAATTTGTTTAGTTTAATTTCCATTTTTAGAACTATACTCCTGGTCAGTTTATGACCCAAAGCACATTTGAGATCCCAATAAATGTAGAGTCAGAAATTGAAAGAGCAGCATATAAGATAGAAGGCTTAAAAAGTCACGTAGACATGGAAGAATCATCTAATATAACGAACCAACCATGAACTATATTCAACTATGCTAGGTTAGTCTTAACTGGTGTATAGTCCAATATCATGAGACTGATTGTCCAGAGGAACAACTTTGAGATCAAGCCAAGCATCATTCAGATGGTGCAACAATCAGTCCAGTTCGATGGAATCCAGGACATAGACCCTAATGTGTACATCTCTAACTTTCTGGAGATATGCAATACTTTCAAGATAAATAGAGCTAATGATGATGCCATTAGACCGCATCTATTCCCATTCTCTTTTAGAGGAAGTCTAAGCAATGGTTAAATTATATGCCGCATTCTTTATTAACTATATAGTAACAAGTGATCGAAAAATTTTTATTGAAGTACTTTCCATCTTCTAAGACTACGAAATTAAGGAATGATACCTCCTTGTACTCTAAATCTGAAGGCAATTCCTTCTAAGATTGCTTACATCATGGACTATCCCTGTGGATGCCATCCAAACATTCTATAATGTGTAGAGTCAAAGCATTAGGCAGTCTAATGATGTGATAGCTAGGAGGACCCTCAATAACAAAGTAGCTGAAGCAACCCAATAACTAATGGAGGATATGGTCATGAATAATTACCAATGGTGCTCAACTAGAGCATGAACCAATAAGCCAATGAGAGTTTATGAAGTAGACATTATGGCATAGTTGGCGAGCCAAATGGAGGCCTTAAGTAAGAAGATAGATAGAGTGATTATGGCTCCATAAGGAAGAGTAATGTAGTGTGAGGCATGTGAGCTAGATGATCAAAGACAAGAGTGTTAATCATTTCATCCCGAGTATATGGATTATTTGAGGAATGTTCTTAGACCCTAAAATAATCCATATAGCAATACTTAGAACCCTAGATGGAGGAACTACCCCAAATTTTTGTGGAAAAATAAGGGACAAGCAAGATACATTCCTCTAGTTGGATTCCATTAATAAGCATCACAACCCAAGAAGCCTGGTATGGATGATTTGAACATAAAATTTATTCAAGAATTAAAGAAGAAAAATTAGCAAATGGATGCATCCATACACAACTTGGAGGTTTGAATCGATCAACTTATAAGGTTAGTGGCAAAAAGAGTAAAAGGGAGTTTATCGAGCCTAACAAAACAAATCCTAAAGAAAGACTAATGGCAATCACCCAAAATACTGAGAAAAAGCTCCAAGAAGAGAAGGAGGTGAGTACTGAGAGTCACTCAAAGGCTGAAGGTGGACGACAGTTAGAGAGAGTTAAGGAGTATTGACTTACAATTCCCTATCCTGTCAGAGCGAAAAGAAATCTATTAGAGGAAGAGTTAGATAGATTCTTTAACCTTTTAAAATAAGTTAAAATAAACTTTAACCTTGTTGAATCTCTTTTGCATTTAACAAAGAGCATAGAATCTTTGAAAAAGAAATCATTTAATAAGGAAGAAGCAAAGAAGTTAGGGAGTGTAGTGTTGAGTGAGGAGTGTTCAAATAAGAAAATGAAACTACCAGAGAACTAAATTGACCCAGGGAATTTCTATACCCCTTATACTATTAGTAGTTTAAAAGTAGATAAGACTCTAGCCAATCTAAAAGCTGACATAAACCTTTTTCTTTATTTGAAAAATAGGAATACGAGAACATGAACTGACTAGGATATATGTACGATAATTCTCTTAAATTTTGGATGCTATAGAGGTTAACGATTCATGTCAAGATATTTTACATTTAACACCCCACTCCCGCAAGACCCGAACCTAACATCGATGGGTGATATCTAAGTTCGTGCCCTACGAGGGTGGCATGCTAGAGCACTCAATCGCTCGAATTTCAGTACAATTTTTTTACCACAATCAAATGCGCGAAAATCGGTAACAATTTGGGCCCGCTTTCTTTCATAAACATTTTCAATCATAGCAATACAAACATTAGAATATCAATAGCCATTTAGTCCCATTACAAATACCAAACATTTTCTATTCCAAAAGTTATTAGAAACCTTAATATTCAATTTCAAAAGATACAAAAATTTGAGGAATATACAATTCAGTACAAAAATAAAGAAATACAATGCAGACGCGAACTGATCCCAACCTCTGTCCCTTAATTGAATGTAGTGGGTATACTCTCATTTTTCTAACGAGGTATTCTTCAGAGCCTGAAAAATAATTGCAAATTTTGGGTGAGTTTTGTAAACTCAATGAGGTAACCATCATCGATGGTTCACTCAATTCATGCAACACATTAATTCACATAACATACAATCACATACTGCACTGTACCTCAGTATCATGTTTTCACTTAAGCGTAGGCAAATTTGGCATTTCAATCTAGCAAACATACTTAACAAAATGCATATGAAATGCTCATGAGACACTTTTCCAATTATTACATTGTTATGACCGAGTGCCTATCTGTCCTGTATCCATTGGATACCGGGCTCATTGATAACTGTCCCATATAGGGCTCATTAAACGTTAAGCCTAAGGCTCTGAATCACTTTCTGAGCTCAAGGCTTTTTTCACACTTTGAGCTTTAAGCTTTAATTGGTGGCTACTCTGTTCACAGCTCCCATTATCTGATCATGCATTCATGTAATGAAATGCATCATATTTATTCAATCAATTGAAAGTGCTCAATGTCACACAATCATATTCATTATCACATCTCATTCATATTGTTATCGAACCTTAGTCCGACATTCAACACTTAAGTCAAGAAAACACTTATTTCTCCAATTCACATTCAATGAGCATTTCAATATTTCATTTATACATCACATTCATCGAACCTCCTGTCCGAAAACCAACACAATCAATCACATTCATTTATCATTCATAACAGCATTTAAGCAAACAATAATTGA
>JANSVA010000218.1:24040609-24063420 GCA_025504915.1 Erythroxylum reticulatum
CTTAAGACTAGATATATAATGCTCATGCAAATAAAACCAAACTCTTTTGTTTTATTAATAATAAATATTTTTATTACCAAAGTAACTGGAAGAAAATTAATTTATATGTAAATACACTTACTTTGTAGGGTACTATATTTACATAACTCCAACATTTATCATGTTGAAATCCTGGTGGGTCTAGTGTTAGCATTTGGTTTCTGCCATTATTAAACCAAGGGAAATTCGAGTGGTTTTTTCACCTAGGATTATAAGTGTTAGAATAAGAGTTTTTACCACCCCAACCAAGTGCTCCCATGTAATTGAGCTATTGTATGTTGTTGCTCTCTACTAGAAAGCAATCAATTGTAATATGGCTTTCTTGACCACATAGTTCACATCCATGTTGTATTTCTCTAAGTGGGATGGAAGAAGTGGCTTTCAAGCTGTTTAATTGTTTGGTCAAATTTGCTACTTTAACCTATAATGTTGTCACTGAATCAACAGCAAGTAGTACCTTTTGATATTTAAAGGTTAGTTATTATTTACTCCTCTCTGACATCCATAGAGAACTATTGTTTGCTATCTCCTTCAACAATTCATGTGCAACATCAATTGTCTTCCTTATTAAGAAACCTCCAGATATTGCATCAATGGTACATTTAGTGGGTGGATTTACTCCATTATAGAAGGTTTGCAAAACGAACTACTTCAGTAATTTATGGTATGGGTAGCTTGTTTGCAACTTCTTAAATCTTTCCCATGCTTTGTATAATGATTCCACTTCATTTTGCTGAAAATTTGTTTTCCTTTATGATCCTTGTAGTCTTTGCTAAAAGGAAGTACTTAGCCAAAAAGGCTTGTACCAACCGCTTCCATATCATCACGTTCTCTAAGCTAAAATAATTCAACCAGGCCTTGGCTTGATCTTTAAGTGTGATTAGGAATAGCCTCATTTTAGTTACATCCTTTAATATCCCATTATACCTAAACATGTCACATATCTCTAAAAAATTGGCCAAGTAAGCATTAAGATCCTTATTGGCTAGTATATAAAACTAGACATTAGTTTGTAGTATGCTCAACTAAATTCCATGACAGTTTTTGGTTTTCCTCCTTGGTTTCCTTCTTCTGCCATTGCTCTCTCTATAGCTTATTGGCGTCTTGCTTTTTAAATCTACCTCTCTTGCTTAGTGATGTCAAAAACTTGCATACCTAAGAGTTACTTTAACTCACAGTTGCTCATGTGTTCATACACCTACAATCACACAAGAAAAATGTTAAAATCCTTAAATCAAAGTAACTTAAACTACATTAGATGCTAACTTATCAATCTCTGGTGATAACACCAAAAACTTGAAGTTTAATTTAAACTTATCTATACTATAATTTTACAGATCATATCTTATAATATAAAAATTATCATTCTTGAAAGGAATGTATTATTCACCTTAAAATTCTTATAAAACTTTGTTTAAGGTCAACAAGATGATAATATAATGAGAAAATAAACTAAACTAAATAAAATTCAATAATTGAATAATTAAACAAGCATTAGTGAAACAGTTGATTAATCAATGATGAAAACTTAGAAACTACTTTCATCCTTATTTGTTTCCACTTTACCTTCTTGATTTAAGAATAATCGACCCTCAATATCCAATAATTATGATTACCTTCTGTCTCTATCTAATCAAGTAATTGTAATTAAATAGATAGAAATTGAATTATGACCTCTCGATTTATTAAAACTCTTCTTAGCTATCCAATTGGATTTGAAACAGTCCTATAGGTAACTAACAAACAATTAAGATCTCTCTTCAATTTCCTATTAATTTCATTTTTATAGGTCCATTATGGTACTGGATGTTGCAGTATAACACAATATAGATGATTTAACCTAATCTACCAATTCAAATTGAATAAAATAATAAACATCATAAAGTACACTTTATTAAATCAAAAATGTAAAAGTTTAACAAATAATTCAAGAGTAATCCCTAACTTAAGTTTAGCAATCCATATCCAACATATATCCCAATTGATTCACCGTTAATATTCAAAAGGAAGGAAAAGAAAAGAGTAGATGTTTGAATTCATAATGTCTTTTCATCTTTTTCCTTGAGATGAAAAATTTTGTAGCTTGTGTTCTTTAAGAGTTTGGATCTCTTCCTTTTTTATGTTTCTATCCATCTCTTTGATGATTTTCCCTTCCTTTTTATACACTTGGTCCTCCTAGGGTTCTTTCTTGGGTTTCTCCATTTATTTTTATTCCAAAAATAGCCTCAAATCATCAAAAAGTATAAAAAATCTAGCAATATAGAAATCTACCTCTTGCATGATTGTCCATGGCTTCCTGCACATCCCTTCTATCATGATTGTGCATAATATGCATGATCTTGACAAAGAATTCGCCAAAGCTCCTATTGCCTTCATGCCTAACTTCTTTTTCTTTTAAGAAAGAGAAATCTTGAAAAATCCATCAATAAATGATGAATCCCATGATATAGATGATAGTATAGGGATAAGGCATTCATATTGATAGAGATTAGGGTAACTTTTAATGAATAAAAAAAGAATGGGTAGAAACTACCATGCACGATCGTGATAGAGATTTCACTAAAGCTCTTGCTGGCCTCACATGATCCTTACCCATCTTGTTCTATAGCTCCTTCTTTATCTTTTCTTCAATTTTCCTCAAACAAAACACATAAAAAACTAATAAAAACATAAATATAATTCTTAAACATATGATTATCACTTAGGAAAACACTTAAAAACACACTATAAGGGCTGGAAAACACATTATAGTTTACACCTATCAAAGAGGACAGACAAAGGAGATTTAATAGTACATAAAAAATGAAGCAGCTTTGGATAAAAGAAAAGGCTCCATTAAGAGTCATTGAGAACATCAAGATTCAAGATCTATGAGAACTAATTTTTATTTTTTATGTTCTTTCCTACTTATTATGGAATTTCTTTACATTTTTACGAACTAATTAGGATAGATATAAGTGGATGTTCTAAATCTTTTGTTTTAAAATGATTCTTTGCTTTAATGCAAGATTTTAGTTTTCTTGATAATTATTTGTACTTGCTTATTATGTTAGATTGAAATGATGAACATAGAAAATTCAACTTCAGATTTCATTTATAAGAATTGTAGTTATTGGTTTATTCTGTACAACCAATCGGTTCATTGTAGTTTAGTAACATAATTATTTAAAAGCATTCTTTGTCTTATATATATTCATACATCTATTATAAAGTCCATGGGATAAATATACATTGCCAACGAATATATGATGAATTCATAATTATGATATTCATATTGTATTTATGTATTATCCTTAAATTATTCCTTCATAATTATGAGATTCATATTATATTTATGTATTCTCCTTAAATTATTCCTAGTTATTGTTCTCTTAAGATAGGACATTAATATAGAGTAAAAAGACAAACATATATTATGTTTCTTCTTTATAAAAGAAGTGGTCGATCTCATAGACTAAATTATCCAAATACTTAAACAAATGAATAGATGCATGTTAGAGAACATGTTCACCCAACTGACCTAGTATGAGAATTTCATTTGGAACATTAATTATATGTCTATGAAAATTCTCATTGTGATGATTGTGTAATTGATCGTTTGACATCATATATCCAACGTTATCTTATATAGGAATTGTTATGTTTTGATATTACTTATGACCTTTAGTCAAGGGTAGCTCAGTCATTAGTCATTAGATATAGCATGAACTATATAGAGGTAGTTGAGTGATTAGTATAAGAATCATCACTTATTCATGGAGCTAGTTGAGTGATTAATATAGGATTCATTGCTCTAAAGTGATTATGGAGTACACTCCATTGTTTTCATTAGTATTGATTTGGGAAATCCTTGGCCAAGTTGAAATGACACTTTCAAAATAGTTTCCAAATGTCATTAATTGAATTAGTTACTAATAGTGGAGAATTGACACGATTAGGCTTAAATAGGGTAGACATTATTTCTATGATCTATATCAAATGGAAATATTATGAAGAAAGGATTGAATTATATAAAAAAATTTTGCTCGAAAAGGTTAATCGAAACCATTTTGACATTCCTAAATATATAAGTGGTCAAGATACATTGATAGACACTAATCTTAATCTATGAATATAAAAAGTTTAATTAGAGAATTAAAGATAAATTAAATATTTTAATTTAACTATTCCTAAATACAATTTAGTTATAATTTATATCAATTTCCAACATATTTGGGAACCTACTGGGTCACACATAAAAAATAGGGTTGAAAAGACAAAAGATGTTTTAATCAAGTTAGACTTGATTGTAAAGTTTAAGAAATTTTATGATTAAATATGTGATATTCAATACATAAGGATCAATATGAGATATTGGATCCTATTTGGGCCTAATTGGTTATTAATTAACACTAATTGTAATTTTAATTAAAGTTTAATTGAAATTAGAATTTAATTTTAATTAAATTACTAAAATGCTCAATATTTATTATAAATAAGCTTAAGCTCTAAGGGAACTAGAACTCTTTGCTTAACCCTCTCTGTAATGGTTGTAGAGTAGAGTTCTCTCAATATGTTTTACGGATATTGTTAGAGGTCGGATACATATGCGATTATAGTGGTTGAGATACGCTAATTTCATAAATGATTCAAGGGAAACAATAAGAAAAGGATCAATCTTTAGAATTAGGTAAAAATTATAATTCATGCTTTATTTTTATTTTTAGAGAAAAACATATTAATAATAAGAAGCAAGTGTAAACAAAAGTTTGTTCCAAGAAATTATGCAAACAAAGACTAGATAAATATTACATCAAAGTGATTAGAAATCATATAAAATGACAATTTGCATTATTGATCTAGGTAATTCTCTAAGTGTTTTGGCATTAGGAGTTGAAGCAATGATTATCTTTGTATACTAACATATACCGTTTGATTTTGTTGCACAAATCTTACAAAGTAATTTCATTAGAGTTAAAAGAGTCACTAAAAATCCTAATGTTTCTTTTTTTCAAACAAAAACAACTTGGCATTAGGAGTTGAAGCAATGATTATCTTTGTAAACTAACATATACCATTTGATTTTGTTGCACAAAGCTTGCAAAGTAATTTTATTGGAGTTAAAAGAGTCACTAAAAATCTTAATGTTTCTTTTTCTCAAATAACAACAACTAGGTAGTTGAAAGCTATTTTGAACACCTATAGATCATCTTCATGTTCTATCTAAACCTCACTGCATCACTTGATAATGTCTGACCAAAAGTATGGTGGGCTATCATGGTGAAAAAGTTAGATGAATGCGTTCTAAATCTATGGACTGTATTGGCACTAAAAAAAGATATGTTCTATGTATTCAGTAGATGACTTGCATATAATAGATCAATTTAGTAAAAGAGAAAACTGTGCTATTATATCCATTGTGGGAAGTTTGTTTCTAATTGTTAGCCATGAAGTGATTGAGGCAAGAGGAGAATTATGCTTATATTATATGAGCTTATGTCAAAATACAGTTTTATTAGTGCTTATAAATATAGTCCAAACATGATGCATTAGAGAAGGTATCAGAAGGTGTATGCATTCAATGGATTACATCTTCCTTGGAGGTGTTTAGGAAAACATTTGATAAGAAAGTGACCCATAAAAATGTTGAAGATAATGTAAAGAATTTTAACATGGGAAATGCTTCATTTACTATTATATTTGAGTATAATATATCAAGGAGGGGATTTGCTTCAATGATAGAAACCTAAGGATAAAAAGGAGCACAATGATAAAGCCAAAAGAATGTGGTTTTGCAGTCATTAACGAAATGTTTGCAAGAGTTTATAATGATGCCTCTAAGCCTTAACAAGGATTTTAAGACATGGGAAGCTATTTTTGTCGAATTTTTCAATGAAAAAAGGCCTGCATTTCCAGTTATACAAGCATGGGCTTTGAGAAATTAAAAAGAAAGAGGTCTAATAGAGGTACTTCTAACTGAAGAAGACAATATAATCTTTACCTTTTCTTCTAAATTAGAAGTTTAAAAGGTAATAGAAGAGGGTCCCTAGCATATCTCTCAACTCCCACTATTTCTCCAAAATTGGCAACCGAGTATTAAGCTCGAAAAAATTGGAATGAAGAATATTCCCTTATAGGTAAACATTCATAATATCCCCTTAGAGTATTGGACTACAAAAGGGTTGAGTATGCTTGCGAGCTAGTTAGGTAAACCTATTTGCATGGATGACAATACTGCATTGAGGAAAAGAGTTGGATTTGCTCGGTTATATGTGAGTATGGATATGTCTAACGAAATGAAAAATAGTATCCCTATTCTAAGGTTGGTGGATGAAAACTCTCTTAGAAAAGATAAAGTCTTGGTGACTTACCAATGGAAATTGTGTCTTAGATCTCAAGGCAAAGAATGGAAACAGGGGTCTTTATTAAAGGTGACTATTGGGAAGTGATGGGTATAAAAAAAATGAGTCTGAAGAAATCAAAGTGACAAAGGAGACAAAACAAGTAGCAGAAAACCAAGAGATGGTTTAGACAGTAAATGTCTCCCCTAAAATAAGGGAGGACATTCTGAAGGAAAATAAAACTAAATTTGTTCAGCTGAAATAAGTTCTTCATAATCTATTAGAAGATTCCTGCAAGTCTTCTATGAATAAAGGAGGAAATGTTCTTGAATCTAGTGGTACTATTCCAAATGAAAGATTTATGGTTGTTCAACCGAATGAACAAAGTCTATCAAGGGTTGATTTGCAAAATGGTAATAATCAAGAGGAGTAGTTTGATCAGGTAACCTCTCGAAAAAGTAGTAGGAGCAATAGGAAAATCTCCAAAAGGAAAGAAAATTGATTATGACTTTGATTGTACGGAATATGCATGTTGGAGACTAAAATTAGAGAAGTTAATCTGAATAAATTTGTTTATCTAGGTAGCAACTAGTAGTTCATTACAAACCATCAAAGTCATGCATATGGAAGGATGATTATAGCTTATGATGGTGATTATCTAAAACTAGAAGTTTTAGAATCTAGTTAGCAACATATTCACACTAAGCATTATTTCAAAATGGAAAATTCTTGGGTTTTACCTACTTTTGTCTATGGATTCAACATTGTGTTCCAAATAATTGACCTCTAGAATTACCTAAGAAGGATTAAGATTTCAGTAAATTACCCTTAGGTGGTATGTGGGGATTTTAATACTACTTTGTTCAGATCAGAGGCTGAAGGTAATTGTAACCTACTTAACTACTCCCCTGATATGTTTGATTGTAAGCAGGAGTTGGAACTTATAGATTTAAAATATGAAGGTTATAAGTTTACTTGGACAAATAAACAAAGTTCTATTTGGCACATCATGAAAAAATTGGATAGAGCTTTGGTTAATGTGGAATGGCTACATTCTTTCTTAAGAAGCTCTGTAAAATTCCCAGACCCTGCTATCTCATATCATACTCTCGTAAGGATTGATAATTTATTCACCACCTCTAGAGTCCATCATCCTTTTAGATTTAACAATTTTCTAATCAACATGGAGGGTTTTTAAGAAGTAATAGCCAAGGGATTGGACCATGGATGTTATGGAACTAAGCAGTACATTTGTATCTAAAAGCTTAAGGCTATAAAACAGGAGATGAAGATTCTTAATTATAAGAGAGGTCTGAATCTTACTAAGGAGATTGATATATCTAGGGATAAACTCTCTTCTATTCTAAA
Source organism: Erythroxylum reticulatum (assembly GCA_025504915.1). Lineage (NCBI taxonomy): Eukaryota > Viridiplantae > Streptophyta > Magnoliopsida > Malpighiales > Erythroxylaceae > Erythroxylum > Erythroxylum reticulatum. The sequence goes on from JANSVA010000218.1 coordinate 24,048,337, forward strand.
ATCATTGACAGAGAATCCCTTAGATTCTGCTCTAGCTATAGCAAAGAAGGATGCGCTTAAAAATTACTTGGAAGTAGTGGATAATCAACATTCTTTACTAAAGAAGAGAGCTAGAATAAATTTGATAAAAGAGGGAGATAGATGTATAAAGTTCTTCTTCAATTCTATGTTAGCTTGAAAGAATATTAATAGAATTACCTCCATTAAAATACAAGCTAGAGTGGATGTTTTTAGACAAGATGACTTAGCTAAGGAAGCTATAAATTTCTATAGCAATCTACTTGGATCAGAAGCTCTCCCATCTGAGTTGGATTATGATCTTATACAGTTTGTAACCACTAAAATTCCTGTTCATGAAGTTTCTTGGTTAATAAGAATTGTTACAGATCAGGAAATCGATAAGGTAGTCTTTAGCATGAATGGATCTAAAGCTCCAGGTTCGGATGGATTGAATGGTTTTTTTTATCAAGAAACTTGGAATAGTTTGAGGGGGATAGTCAAGGAAGCCGTGCAGGAGTTCTTCTTGAAATGGGTTTTACTAGAAGAGAAAACAAGACTTTTCTATTCCTGGTCCCTAAAAACTCCAGTCTGAAAACTTGGAGTGATTATAGGCCTATTTTGTGTACTAATTTCCTCTATAAGATCATTGCCAAGATTTTGGCAAATAGGATAAAGGAGGTTCTAAAATTTCTCATCAGTAAGAATAAAGGAGCTTTTATGACAAGAAGAGATATAGGAGACAATATCCTTATCGTTCAGGAGCTTTTAAAAGGGTATAACTGCAGGAGAACCCATAGAATTGCATTATAAAAGTTGATTTACAGAAAGTTTTTGATAATGTGAATTGGGGATTTTCGCTAAAAACCTTGGAGATAATGAACTTTCCTTTAATATTCATTAAGTGGATTCAAGAATGCATTTCTATTGCTTCCTATAGGATATTGATTAATGAGAGCCCTATGAAGGTGTTCAAAGTCCTCACCCAGTTACTGAAGCATAACGCTAACTGATCCTAAATTTAGATTTCACTCTAAATGTAAGGAAGGCTCTCCAACTAGTTTACGTTTTGCAGATGACCTTATTCTCCTAAGCAAGTCAAATGTTCACTCAGTCTCTCTTCTAATGAAAACTCTCAATTTATTTAAGGAGATGTCAGGCTTATGTGTCAATAAGCATAAGAGCTATATCATACTCTCTAAAAGTGGTTCTCACCTCTCAAATGCTTCAGCTCAAGATACGAGTATGGAAACTAAAGCTCCTCCTCTACACTACTTGACGGTTCTTATCTCATCAAAGAGGCTAAGATTCGGTGAATGTATTCCTTTGATAGAAAATATCCAAAAAAATTAGGGTTATGGACCAATAGAGCACTATTCTATGAAGGGAAACTGTAGTTACTGAAGTCGGTTATTTTGTCTGTGAATACTTACTGGTATTCATACCTTTTTCTTTTAAAAGGGCTAATTAAAACAGTAGAAAAACTGTTGAAGCAGTTTCTATGGGGGAAAGGAATGGAGAGAAAGGAATAGCCAAAGTAAGTTGGAAGACAATCTGTCAATTGAAAGATGAAGGTGGATTAGGATTGGAGTCAGTCTCTACTAAAAATAAATTTCTTATGCCCAAGAGGATTTTGGATAATTCTAAGTGATAAACAATCAATGTGGACTAAATGAATTCATTCTTATTTACTAAAAGGAAGGAGTTTTTGGGCTCTAAAAACCAAAGTTAGCTACACCTAGTTTTTTAACCAACTTCTTAGAATGAGCGAGGAGATGTATCAGCACATTACTGGCTAGATAGGGGCAGGAGATAGACTTTCCTTATGGTATGACAATTGGACAGGGAATGGACCTTTAATACAAAACCAGATGACAAATTCCCTATTAAATTGGTTCCCTAAGGATACTAAGCTCCAAGAAATAATAAGGAATGGGAGTTGGTCTCTTTCCTCAGATGAGACTTCACTTCTGCACATTCCTCAATTTAGAAGTCATGGTGAGGGAGATACATATTTATAGACGGGTATTCCTATTTCTGTGATTACTACTAAGGAAGTTAGAAAGATGAGGGGAAGGTCTGAAAATCGAGTAGGGTGGGATGCTAGAATAAGGCCTTTAGACCTAATGCTAGTTTTCTACTCTGGCTAGCAATGCGGGATAGAGTGAGTACCTTGGATAGGTTGAAATTCCTAACCTCCTCTAAGCTATATATCCAATGCAATCTAGAGGATGAACCAGAGATCACCTCTTCTTTAAATGTGTCTTCTCCAGAGGAATATAGGAAAAAATATCTACTCTATGTGCCTCTTATTTCAATTATGGCAGACTCACAAATATCATACAAGAATTACCTAACTTGAATATTTCAAAATATGATAGGGCTATTATACTACTCTCGGTGGCTATCTGTTTTCAAGTTATCTGGAAAGAGAGGAATAACAAACAGTTTAAAGATCAATCTACTTCGATAATCTCTCTTATAGAACTCACTACTGCTAGTATAAGAGAGAAACTAATCATCAATCAGTTAAACCTACACTGTAGTAGGAGAATGGCCTTCGTATGGAGAATATAGCAATTGCTAGTTCAGATCTTTCCGAAGAACTAGTTACTCAATTCACAATGTAGAAATGAAATCCAACCATAGTTCACAACAGTACCTATGATTATAAAGGCAGATTATTCTTTGCAGTATTTAAGGAAATAGAGAGGTTGTTCAGTATTGACTCACCTGGAATTACTCCCCTTTTCTAGGTTGAACATTGCTTGAAGATCAATGCTATTCTTCCATATCCCTGTCATCAATAGATAATTGTTTAAATAGTATTTAAACAGTGGAGTTTTCAAAGAAAAGAAAGGAAGATTATAAATCTTTAAATCGCGTACCTTTTTTATGGATGAGATCTCCTCCCCATTCTCCCTTTCTAGCTAGACTTTGAAGTCTCTGTAAATCTTTAAGAAAATCAATCCCAAATGAATGGAACTCAGATTAGCTATACCCAATATGACTATAGAGTTCAACTGAAGAAGGAATCGAGTAAGGTTATAAAGTAAGAATCACTGTAAGGTTATAAAGTAAGAATCACTACTAACCTAAATCATGACCTCCCTCACTGGCTTGTCACCAAAGAGCAAAGCCCTTAAAGAGCTTTCTCCCTCCTCCCAAAATAAAGCAAGTTTTTAGAGACACATAAAATACCCTAATCCCTCAAGTTTGTCTTCGATGGAGTTAGTTACCTTTGAAGAGTAGCTAATTGAGTGGAGAACTGAGAAGAGGTTGTTCCATAGAGCCATTGCAAGCATCGCCATTAGAGCATCGTCAATCATCCTCATTAATCGAGTAAAAGTTCGAAGATTCGAGAAAGGTAAAGATCGTTTTACCCTAATTATCAAACAATGTCTTTTTATTGAATGTCGTTATGCACCCAGTGAACCAAGAGGGTCTATCCCACACGGGATAGACCCTCTTCAGATGTAATCTTCTCTAATTTTTAATGAAAATTTTTAATTTCTAAAAAAAGGAGTTTAAGACTGATGAAGAATTGATAGGTGTCTTAAAACTCCATAAACACTGGCCTTTTATGTAGTAAGTGTGTATCCATTTCACCCATAAGGAATGTTTATCTATTAGTAACCTCCAATGCCTATTTATAAAAAGAATTGAGTTAAGCATTTCATTTGACTTTTGAACTGATTCTGCCATTGGCATTACAGAGGAAGTTTCTAAAGAGTTTCTCTAACTCTTTGATGACCGCTTTATAAAATACTATATGTAAGGCCCAGTAGTATGTGAGTGAGGAAATAACTAAGTTAATCAATTGACATCTACTTTTAAGGGATAGAGTTTTTGAGTTTCAACTATATATTACGCTCTTGATTTTGTTGATAAGACGCTTAAATATAGAGAAAACAAGCTTGTGGGGTCACATCCTTCCATAATTTCTTAACAGTAGTGAATGTATAAGATTAATAAATATGATTATATTAAAGAAAATGTAATAAGAATTTCATAAAAATCTTGAACTAGGACCATATATCTCTTTTGGATTAAAGTGAACACTTTCATGAGAATACACATAAAGAATGAATGTATTCTAAAGGGTTATTATAGAGAACTTTTGGTCAATCAACTTGAGGATACTAGGAATATGTTTGGAGAAAGAATATAATTATAGTTCTACCATTCCAAAAAACTAGGATTAAACATTAGATCATATAAATTTAAGTATAGGAAAGGTCTTTGAAAGATTCTTTATCTATTGGTTCTTGTTCTTATTTATGATTCTGATTTGGCTATTCTTATTTTTTATTTTAGTTTATTTAATTATATCATTTAATAAATAATTCACTTTATTAAACTAGATAATAGGAAAATAGTTAGACTAAGAATTACAGTTCTCATAGAATCATCGCTCAAACATATTGAAGTTATACTAAAGAAAAAGATAAATGCACTTACCTTAGTAATTTCCTTTAGTATTGTTTTATCTTTCGAGACATATAAAATTACATATCACTTTTTGTGCATGATTTTTCTATACAATTTAATCCTTTTAGCATGTAATATTTTAGTTACATATAGAGTATAAAATTATCTTCTACTCTTTTTGACTCCAATCATATTATTTCTCCACAGTTAATGGTTGATTGTATTATTAACATTTGAAAAATATTTTCAAAATATTATTCTATTTTAACCAAGAATTTTTGAACTCATTATTAATTAAAAAGAATGAAACATTTTTTCTAATCATTTTAAGGTAATGAATCATATATTGATCTTTTAACTTTGTCCGTATAGTTCACATTGTATTCAACGACTATTAAACGAGCTATTATTGGCTAAGTTAGGTCTAAGTAGTATCAAAACACAACAGTCCTTAACATTTTAAAGATCTTAAGTCAAATAATCATTTATACAATTATCACAATAAGAATTTTCACATACATACATATATTGTTTTATATTACATTCTCTTGTCGGGTTAGTTCTGTAAGCTTGTTTGTTTAAGTATCTTCGTATTTTAATATATGAGACCGATTACTTCTTTTATAAGAAAGAAACAAAATGTACCTATGGATGAATATGCAAGCATATGTTTCATGCGTGCTTGAGTAATAGCAATGAGATTCCCCACTATCATGTTCACAATAGCTAAGACTTCCAAAAGGTGTCTATCTAGTAACAATTTATAATAATATATAAATTCAATAAAAATTTTATAATTATAATATAATCATAATATCATTTAAAATGAATATTTATGCTACTAATTTTTCTTATACACCACTTCATTAAATAAATATATAATAAAAATACTTTTAAATAATTATGTAAAGAAACTGTATCTCATTGATTATAAAATATAAACTATCGTCAGTATGTATAGGCGATGTGATTACAACAATGTATTACTGCCTGGTGTAGATAATGACAGATGGTGTTTCATGTCTGGCTAATAAGACATGCTTAACAATTAATCTAATTATTGTTATTTTGCAAAGAAGTGAGTGACGCTTACTCTTGCTGATCGAGTAGTGAGCAGGAGTTAACTTCGATCTCCAAATATTCTTGCTTACTAAGTTTTGATTTTTGAAGAAGGAGTAGTCACAAGTCGAGCTTGCTCCCGTTGTAGATGTTAAAATTGTTAGTTTATGCCTTGCAGCCAATCAATTGGATGCAAATTAATGTATGACATTATTTTTAATTAATGAAAAGGCTTTATTTATCTTTATGTATTAATTTAATTACTATTTTATGTTCTAATACTAAAGATAAAATCCTTGGAATAATTACTGTGTAATTGAAATTATAATGAGATCATAATTCTGAGGTTCAATTTACACTTAAGTGTTATTCCTAAATGTTCCTAGTTGTAGTTTTATTAAGACTGGATATTATTAAAATAGTAAAACTAGCACACATTATGTTTCTTTCTTATGAAGAAAGTAATTGATCTTACAAATTGAAGTATGGAGACACTTAAACTAATGCGTGGGTGATTATTAGAGAATAAGTCACTAAACTGACCCAGTTATGAGAATTCCAAATGGAATATTACTTATGTGTCTATGGATTATCTCATAATGATGGTGATATAATTGATTCTCAAACTTGAGATTACCAAGGTATCTAGTGTGGAAATTACTATGTTTTGATACTACTTATGAATCATCTTAGGATAGTTCAGTCAGTAGTAATTGGATACAGTATGAACCATATGTAGATAGTTGAGTAAGTCAATATATGATTCATCACTCTAAAGTAATTACAGAGCATATTCTACTGTTCTTGATTAGTAATGATTTATGGAATTCTCTGGCTAGAGTGAATTGATATTTGAAAAGGAGTTTTCAAATTTCAATTAAAAATCAATTACTAATTAGCAAGAACAAACATGATTGGATGATAAGAGTAGACATGTATCCATACTTTGTCTAATTAGAATATTGAATGACGAAAGGATTAAATTATACATTATAGCCATGCATGGATAGGTAAAGTCAATTACTTTGACATTCCTGATATTTGGGTAATCATGACATATTGCTAGGTGTCAATTATGATACATGATTATAAATTATTTAATTGGAGAATTAAAGATAAATTAAAAGGAGTTTTAATTTATCTAATTCTAATTCTAATTCTAATTCTAATTATGAATTCTAATTATAATTTATAATCATTTCCAATTTAATAGGAACCTAATGGGTCACACATTAAAGATCAATTTATGAAAGAAAAATCAATTTAATTATAAAGTTTGAGAAACTTTGGGAATCAAATATGAGATATTTGATTTTATTAAAATTAAATTAATTAGAATTAGAGTTTGATTCAAATTATAATTAAAGAGATTTAATTTTAATAAAAGACTGTCATGATTTTTCTATTTAAAGGGAAGAGCTTTTTAGAAGCTATCACTTTTTCTCTTCTTCCTCTCAAAAATAGTTTGAGAATTGCTCTGTGGATACCATCAAAAACTGGACAATTGGACAACTGGTGATTGATCGATCAGAAAACATTTCAAAGATTTTTCTTTAGAAAGTGAACAAGTTATGATTTCTAAATCGATTTGTATTTTATTCAAGTTTATCCATTATCGAGATCCACTCGGAATCTGTAAAAAAATTTATTTTTCGCTGCTTCCGTTATTCGATCATGGTTGGATTCCAACAGTGGTATCATAAACTCCTTTGATTGTTAATCTTGATTTAGAGGCTTGATTATTGTTGATTTGATTAAAGTTGCTTCGGTTTTTTGTCTTACTCGAAGCTTCCAAATTGTTTTATGAAACCCTAATTTTATACTTATTATGGGTTTATGTGATTATGGTTTCCACACTCTTCAACTCTATATTGATTTTTGGAAATTGTTTCTTCTCTGTGCATACACGATGATATATAACGTGTTTTCTGAAAATTGTTTTCCGAAGCCATTTTTGTTTATGCATAATTGTATCTTTTTTTTGTTTCAAAAGTGAATAAGATTTGCATCTGTGATGTTTAATTTTTGTTAGGTTTCTGAAACCCATATACTACCTTGCATTTAAGTTTGGAAATTAATTGCTAAAGCCCTTATTTTTCTGGGTTTATGTGTGGTCTACTTTTGAATGCTTGTTTTTTGGGTTTTATTTCTCGTGTTTGAAAGAACACGATGGGCGATTCGGCATGTTGCGCTTGAGCCGCCTGCGACGGGAATTTTGCGAAGCATCATGAGCGACACTTTGCATCTAGTTTCTACATTTTCTGCCTATGTTGATTCTGAGTTTTTCTTTTTGATTGTGTTTACTACTGCTAAGATTGTTGAATACAGATGGGCAAGAGATTACCATCAAATCCACTGACATTGTTGGGCAATCCGATGATGGTTGACAGTGGCGCAGACGACGACGACTGATGGTTTGAAAAACGTGAAATGTGGTGTTGTAGTTGTTGAATCAAGACTAAAAAAGATGGGTTGCGGTTAAGGCGATTGCTCGAGCGACATGGGTGGCGGTTTGAAGCGTCGTAGGACGTGGGATGGTTGCAAAACAGGTAGGAAGCGTCTGGAGAAGACAACCACTATTCTCCAGAAGCCTCCTTGGAAGGCGTTGGCTAGCGCATGAAGTCAACCCTCAATTGGCTACTGCATACGCCACACGCCACACGTCACACGCGTGCGCGCACACTGCACGGGCGAGACATCCTCCCACCTAATTTTTGTGTTTTAAAAATGTTTTAAAACCTTAAATTGTCTTTTAATTAATTTAATAGAGATTAAATTAATTTCAACTACTAATAAAATTTAAAAGTATTTTACTAAAATTTTAAAAAATTGTTTTCAAAAGAATATTTATTAGGAAAGATTTTAAAATTTAATTAATTTTCAAGAGTTAAATTATTAAATAAAATTTGTTATCAAATCAACAATTAGAATGAAGCCATGGTTTTAAATAATTTCTTTCATGGATTTTGAAATTATAAATATAATGAGATTATTTTATTTTAATGAGACATGAATTTTTTTTAAAATTTTAAATCCCTCAATAAAATATTAAGTACACGTTATGAACGTAATTGTTGTCTTCTATTATTTGAGAATAAAACCAAAATTCAATTTATTGTTTGACTTGTTAAGTAAACTCAAGGTTACTTTAACCTAAATATGTTTTATCTTAAATTAATGGGTTCTACTTAACTAAAATTGTATGATTTGGATGAGTAAACTCATGATCATATAAATTTAGAGATAGGTTTAGGAATAATCTATTTGATACATTTTGGCAAAAGTTGTCACCTAATGGTATTAGGAGTCATATAAGATGTGATTGAAAATTTGTTTTCTACCTATTTTATTTTTAGTTGGTTTGTTGAGCAAACTAAAGATCAATTAATTTTAAATAGGATCCGAGCTCACTAAGAAATTATTTGATATAATAGTGAGGGTTATTATTTTATAAAAAATAGTTGGAGTAATCAAATAATTTTAAAGTCTTTATTTTATTTGATTTTTGGATTTAAACTAATTTATCTTTTATGTTTTTCCGGTTATTGAATTTGAAGATGAGTACGAACTTGACATTGAGGAGCATCTTGAATGCTAACAAGCTAACTGGACCTAACTTTTTGGACTAGCTACAAAACCTAAAAATAGTTCTTAGGAAAGAGAAGAAGTTGTATGTTCTTGATATCCTGCTCTATTTGACCCTTGTTCAGATGCTACTGATGAAGAATGGGAAAAATATCAACGTTATATTGATGACATTGAACGAGCTACATGTGTGATGTTAGCTTGCATGTCTCCTGAACTTTAGAGGTAGCATGAGAACATGGATGCACCTACTATGATACTACATTTGTGCACATAATAGGGTGAAGAGGTATCAAATCTCCAAGGTACTATTTCAATGCAAGATGACAGAAGGATCTTCAGTCAATGCTCATGTACTGAGATGATTGGGTATATTAAAAAATTAGCCAATTAGGTTTTTTCATAGACCACGAGTTAAGCATTGATCTGGTGCTGCAGTCTTTGAGTTCGAGCTTTTATAGTTTGTCATGAACTTTAACATGAATCAGAAGGACATGACACTTCTTGAATTGTTGAACATGTTTAAGACTGCGAAAGGGTGTCTTAAGAAGGAATCCAGTTCTGTACTTATTGTTAGTTTTTATAAAAGCAAGAAAAAGGGCTTTAAAAAGAATAATAACAAGAAACAGAAGGCTTATACTAATGTAGTACAAGCCAAAGGAGGAATCAAGAAGAAGAGCAATGATAAGAGCACATGTTTTCATTGTGATGTCAACAAACATTGGAAGAGGAACTGCCCAACTTATCTTGCTAGCCTGAAAGATAAAAGGCTTAAGGAACTGGTTCTTCAGGTATATTTATGATTGAGATCAATCTTTCTACTTCTATTCCACATTCTTGGGTATTAGATACTGGTTGTGGTTCTTACTTGTGTAATAACATTCAAATGATAACAAGGAGTAGATCATTGAAGAAAGGCGAAGTGGACCTACGAGTTGGCAATGGAGTAAGAGTTGCTACATTAGCTATAAGGACTTATAGTTTAGCTTTGCCTTCTGGCCTTATATTAGAACTTGATAATTGTTATTATGTTCTTATTATTACAAGAAACATTATTTCTATTTCTCATTTGGATTTGAATGGATTTGTCTTTATAATTAAGAATAATAGTTGTTCTTTTTATAAATATGATGTTTATTATGGATCTGAATTGCTTATAAATGGTTTGTATGAGTTAGATCTAGAAAGGCCAATTCTTAACATAAATAATAAGAAAAGAAAATTAAATAACCAAACTCCATCTTATTTATGGCATTATAGGTTAGGTCATATCAATGAACCTAGAATCACAAAATTGCATAAAGAAGGATACTTGGATACTTTTGATTATGAATCATATGAAATTTGTAAATCTTGCTTATTAGGAAAGATGACTAAACTACCCTTTAAGGGAAAGGGACAACGTTCTAGTGAGTTACTAGAATTTAGACATTCAGATGTATGTGGGCGTATATCCATAAATGCTAGAGGTGGATGCTCATATTTCATTACGTTCATAGATGACCACTCTAGATATGGTTATGTGTACTTGATGAAATAAAAGTCTGAATCATTTGAAAAGTTCAAAGAATTTAGACTAAAGGTAGAGAAACAAACTGGCAAAAGTATTAAGACTGTTAGATCAGATCGAGGTGGTGAATACTTAGACTACGAGTTTCTTGGTTACATAAAAGAGAATGGGATTCTATCACAATGGTCTCCTCCTGTAACTCCACAACATAATGGAGTTTCTGAGAGGAGAAATTATACAGTATTAGATATGGTATATTCCATGATGAGTCATGCAATCCTTCATATATCTTTTTGGGGATATGCAATTGAAACCGCAATATATCTTCTAAATAAAATTCCATCTAAATCGGTTGATAAGACACCATATAAGATATGGACTGGTAGAAGACTTGGATTATCACGCTTAAAGATTTGGGGATGTGATGCTTATGTGAAGCATGCTATATCCGATAAGCTCCAAGCTAAATTGAATAAATGCAAATTTGTGGGGTATTTGAAAGAAAGTTTTGGCTATCAATTCTATCATCCTATTGAGCAAAAGGTGTTTGTCTCAAAACATGCTACATTCTTAAAAAGAGAAGTTCAAAAACCACAAATTCACATCAATATGGAACAAGAACATTAAATTGATACATATGATGTACAACTGAGAGTTCAAGAGACACATAGTCCTTGACAGACTAGTAGGATACGTCATCCTCCCACTAGATTAGATCTACATATTGAGCATGGAAAGGATAATGTATCACTCATAGATGATGAGCTTACTAATTTTAAAAAAGCAATGTCACACATTGATTCTTTAAAATGGTAAAAAGCCATGAAATTCGAAATGGAATCCATATACATTAACCAATTATGGACTTTGGTGGATGCATCTGAAGGTATAGTATCTATTGGGTGCAAATGAATTTTTTTTAAAAAAATTAACACGGTGATGGATCGAAAACATAAGCATACTAGATTTGGCTAAAACGGTAGATTTCAAAAACTTTTTTTTTCTGAAATCAAAACGCAGTGGAAGCATTATAACAAAATCATCATGTTTAATCCATACATGATACAGTATTAGAAAAATAGATAACATAAAAGATGATAGAAATTATACCGACTCCTCACTATAGCATTGACTCATCGCTTTTCTATACTTTACTTGTTAATGTATCCTCTCTTCGTTATTGTATCCTTGACTAATCCAATCTACCACTTGTTCTTCTTCGATAACTTAGATAACAAGATCCTTTGGTAGGAAAGGAGAAGAAATATGGAAGAGATTTTCCTTAGTTGAAAGAAGTCAAAAATGAGATTCTTCTCATTCAAGTTTCAACTAATTCATGCAAAAGAGGAGAGAGTGAGTCAAAAATGCAAGAACACCTTCTACTCTCTTTCTCAATTTCGGTTAAAAATGAAAGAAAGAAGTGATGTGCATGCAATGCATCACTTCATTCTTTAATCAATCATAAAGCAGTCAATAAATGAAACTCTTCTCATTTGTTTAAGATGGCTATATGGAAAGACCAATAACCTAAATGAGACCCTCTTCTTTTGGTTATGAGATCAAAGAAGGGAGAGAGTACATCCAATACACCTCCTCCTTTCTTTAATCAAATGAATGCTAAAAGGTTACATGCCATCATTAAAAGACAACTATTAAACCATTTAATGATAAGATCATTACCTCATTTAATGATGATGAAGCATGATAAAAACCATCATAAATTTAGCAATTCAATGTTAAATGTGCAATTGCACATTTAGCTATAAAACCAAAAATTCTCATCCTTTTATCTTTAATAACTTTGTTTCAATTTAATTAATCAAATTAATCAAATTAAATCAAAGTCTAGCCCAATATTAAATGTTCATTTGGGCTTCTAATTAAAAATTAATTAGTGTAAGCCCAACATTCAATCATAGGCTTTAAAACCTCTATTTATATTTCTTACTTTACTTTATAACCTTTCTAAAAGACAAGTGGGAAATCTAATTGGACTTATATAATTCAAGCTTCAATAAGCCTTGAATTAATTTAATCTCATTAGAATTAATTCTAGCTTATTAACAAAATGCCATTCCACTAAAGACAATTAGTTAAACTTTTGAATTACTAAATATTATGAGAACACATATTTCAAATAAGATGTCCAATTGCAAACTTTATTATGAACCATTTTATAGCCATCTACACATTAAAGGGTAAAATTACCGTTTTGCCCTTATGTTGGTTTTTCCTTCTAGATCTCCTGTTTTACTCTATATGGTGATTAACACACAAGATCTCATCTTAGTGTTAAGACTTGATGGATGGCTAGTCCAACAAACTACTGGTGCTAGTTTAATCACCAATCTCCGTAAAACATTTAGAAGTGATGATATCGCTATAAACTCTTTATTTGAGTGAATGTTCCCTAATAAATGTTTCAATTAATAAATCCAACATGTAGAAACTGGAATGATACTCTGTAAATATCCATTCCGATCATATCAAGAATTATAATGAAATGCATATGAGTTAACCATTCATCAAGATTGTGGTTCGTAACAAAAGAATGCTAAGGTGTATGTTTTAAGATTAAAGTAATGACCTACTTTATTCTTTAAAAACATACATGATTCTAGATTCATTTAATAGTGTCATTATCGATAGTCAACTACTATCATGATATGAAACTCATCATTCCTTTGAAGTAAAATCCTTTACTTGCACAGAGATAAATTGTAACACTACAGTCTAAACCATAATCAAGCGACCAAATTGATTATTCAACTATAAATCAACTAATTTAAATTCTAATAATATACATGTTTCTTATACATATCTTCGTATATATATATTACTTACAAAAGAATCTTGTTACCTTATGACTAGTTATATTATGCTCATACAAATAAAACCAAACTCTTTTGTTTTATTAATAATAAATATTTTCATTATAAAAAGTAACTGGAAGAATATCATGTTATAAGTAAATGCAATTGCTTTCTAGGGCACTATATTTACATAACTCCAACAATCTCCTACTTGCCCTAAAGCAAGTTTGACATATCCCTCATTCCCATTGATCCTCAAAACTCTTTCGAGACAGCATCTTCGTAAATGGATCATCAAGGTTTTGCCTTGTGGGAATCTTTACCACATTTACCTCACCATGTTGTATTATCTCCCTTATGAGATGATACTTTCTCTCAATATGTTTGGCCGCTTTATGGTTCCAAGGTTCTTTAGAATTAGCCACTGCCTCACTATTATCATAATAAAGTGTAATGGCCTTTTCTGCCTTAGGAACTACCTCCAAATCATTTACGCACTTATGAAGCCAAACTGCTTCTTTTGCTGCTTCATAAGCAGCAACATACTAAGCCTTCATAGTTGAATCCACAACACAAGATTGCTTGAAACTCTTCCGGACTATGGCCCCACCTCTTAAAACAAATATAGAACCAGAAGTTGATTTCCTCGAAGCAACATCTGATTGGAAATCTACTTCAAGAGTAAACAAGCATTAAGTTTTTTGTCCTACGAAGAAACTTCAATATGCACTTAAGTGCAGTCCAATGTTCCATTCCTGGATTGGATTAGAATCTGCTTACTAGTCCTACTGTGTAACAGATATCTGATCTAGTGCAAAGCATAGTATACATTAAACTTCCAACTGTCGAAGCATTTGGAATGTTATGCATGTGTTTGACCTCCTCTTGGGTCTTATGTGCTTGTTCCATTGAAAATTTGATTCCATGTCTAGTAGTTATGAAACCCCTCTTGGAATCTTGCATGGCAAACTTATTGAGCATGTTCTCAATGTAGGTTATTTGAGACAAGGCTATCGGTTTGTTCTTACGATCCCTTATAAGCTTGATCCCTATAACATATCTAGCCTCTCGTAAATCCTTCATTAAGAACTATTTGTTTAGCCATCCCTTAGCTATAGATAACATTCCTACATCATTCCCAATGAGTAAAATGTCATCAACATATAGGGTTAGGAAAAAAACTTTGCCTTCTTGTATCCTTTTATAAACACAAGGTTCATCTAAGTTTTGTATGAACTCATAGGTTTTGATAGACTTATCAAACCTAATGTTCCAAAACCTAGATGCTTGCTTACACCCATAAATGGACCTCTGCAATTTAGATACCTTACGCTTATTGCCTGGATCAACGAGTCCTTCTGGTTGGGCCATGTAAATGGTCTCCTCAAGATCCCCATTAAAAAATGTGGTCTTGACATCCATTTGTCATATTTTATAATCGAAATAGGCTACTATAGATAAACAAAATTCCGATGGACTTAAGCATGGCAACCGGAGAAAAAGTCTCCTCATAGTCTATACACTCTTTTTGAGTATAGCCCTTAGCTACCAATCTAGCTTTAAAAGTCTCTACCTTTCCATCAGATCTCTTTTACTTTTGAAGATCCATTTGGCACTATAAACTCTTTATTTGAGTGAATGTTCCCTGATACATGTTTCAATTAATAACTGCAACATGCAGACACTAGA
>JANSVA010000218.1:24073232-24086087 GCA_025504915.1 Erythroxylum reticulatum
CACCAAGATGAGATCTTGTGTGTTAATCACCATATAAAGTAAAATGGGAGATCTAGAAGGAAAAACCAATATAAGGGTAAAACAATAATTTTACCCTTTATTGTGCGGATGGCTGTAGTAAGGTTCTAAATAGGGTTTGCAATTGGACATAAAATATATGTTTTCATAATATTTAATAATTCAAGAGTTGAACTAATTGTCTTTAGTGGAATGAAATTTAGTTAATAAGCTAGAATTAATTATAATAAGATTAAGTTAATTCTAGGCTTATTGGAGCTTGAATTATCAAAGTTTAATAAGATTCCCCACTTGGCTTCAAGAAAGGTTATCAAGCTAAGTAAGAAATATAAATGGAGGATTTAGAATCCCATAATTGAATGTTGGGATTACACTAATTAATGGTTAATTAAAAGCCCATCTGTTCATTTAGAAATGGGCTACACTTTAGTTTAATGTAATTGATTAGATTAATTATATTAAAACAAATTTTTTTAAAGAAATGAAGGAGCAATTTCGGTTATTAGGGTTGAATATGCAGCTGCATATTTGACATTAAAATGCTAAATAAAGATACTCTTTATCATGGTTTATCATCATTAAAAGGAATTATGAACTTACCATTAAATAGTTTAATAGTTATCTTTTAATGTTGGTATGTAACCTATTATCATTGATTGGATTAAAGAAGAAAGATGTACATTGGATGGACCATCTTCCTTCTTACATCATCAAAAAATAAAATTAACATGATAATATTAGGTGATTGGACTTTTCATATAGCTATCTTAAAATAAATGAGAAGAGTCTCATTTAATGGCTTCCTTATGTTTAATTAAAGAAAGGTGTGATGCATTAGATGCTTCCCCTCTTCTCTCTTATCATGCATAACCGAAATTAGGAGTGTAAGAAAAGAGTTCTTACATTGATTTGACCAACTCTCTCCTCTCACTTATGCATGGCCGAAACTTAGTATTGTTTCCTTCTTTCTTCTAAGAAAGTACTCCTCCAAAGTGTTTCTTCTCCTTTCCCACCAAAGGATTTTGTTAACCAAGTTGTCCTTAGAGAACAAGAGGTAAATCAAATTGGTTGAGAATACAATGAGAAGGAGAAGATAGACTGACAAAGCAAAGGCTTTGGATACAAGAAGAAAGAGAGGATAGCGCAGCAAGGAATTAAAGCTGTAGTAAAGGAGTAGGTAATACTCTTCATCTTGGTTATGTCTATTATTATCCTTGTACCATATCATGTATAGATTGGCATAATGATTTGGATATATTGCTTCAGCTACAAATAAGATTTCGAACAAGTTTTGAAATCTACCTGTTCTCCAAATATGGCATGCTTTCTTTTTCCGATCTAATAACTCCACAAGCAAATGACACGCCTTGCTGTAGATTAAACGGTACTGGGACATTCCTATTGGAGATTTGTAGGTGGTCCGATAGGCCCACAATGCTTCTTTTATATGTAGGCTCCAATCCTTCTTTGATGGCTTCACCATCTTCTCCAAGATGTGCTTCACTTCTCTATTTGATATTTCAACTTGACCATTGATTTGTGGGTGGTATGCAGTGGAAACTTTGTGAGTGACTCCAAATTTGGAAAATAGGTTATCAATGACTCTATTGTAAAAGTGTGTCCCTCTATCACTAACCACAGCCTTAGGAATCCCAAACCGACAAAAAATGTTAGACTTAAGAAATTTAGAAACTGCATGTGCATCATCTTTTCTATTTGGCACAACCTCTATCCATTTTGATACATAGTCGACCACTAAAAGGATATACACAAAGTCAAATGATGGGGGAAAGGGACCCATGAAATCAATCCCCCATACATTAAAGATTTTCTCAAAACAATAAAGGCTGTTGAGGCATTTCATGCCGTTTACCTAACCCTCCAAAATGTTGACATTTTTCACATGACCGATAAAAGGTAAATGAATTTCGAAAGAGGGTAAGCCAGTAAAAATCGAAATCTAGAATTTTCTTAGATGTTCTCCTTGCACTAAAATGCCCCCCATAACCTATTGAATGGCAAGATGAAATTATAGCCCTGAATTCCTCATTAGGCTCGCATTTTCTAAGGACCTGGTCATTGCACATTCTCCATAGATGAGGTGCATCCCAAATGTAATGCCTAGCTTCGCTCTTTAGCTTTTGGGCCTGCGGCTTAGACATAAAAGGAGGAGTTACTCCAGTCATAAGATAATTAACTATATATGCATACCAGGGTTCTTTAAAAACTAAAGCACATAAAACTGAATCAGGAAAAGAACTGCAATTTAGCTATGAAGAGTCCACTCTCTATGTATCATCTGGTAGCCTACTCAAGTAGTCAGCTATATGGATTGTTACCCCATCTCGATCCTTTATCTCAATATCAAATTCTAGAAGAAGCAATGCCCACCTTATCAATCTAGGCTTCGATTGTGGTTTCCTAAGGAGATATCGAACAGCTGCATGATCAGTAAAAATGGTCACATGGGAGTTTAACAAATATGGCCTAAATTTTCCCAAAGCAAAAACTACTGTAAACAGCTCTTTCTTAGTTGTTGTATAGTTGATTTGAGCTAGATCTAGTGTTTTCGAGGCATATGTGATAACTTTTACTAGTTTTTCCTCTCGTTGACCCAACATAGCTCCTACAACGAAGTTAAAGGCATCACATGAAAGCTCAAAAGGCAGATTCCAATCAGGAGCAACTAAAATGGCAGAAGAAATGAGTTTTGATTTCAATTTATCAAAGGCATTTCTGTAAGAATCATTAAACTCAAATTTTGCATCTTTTTGCAAAAGCTTAGAAAGAGGTAATGCAATTTTGCTAAAATCCTTTATGAACCTTCTATAAAATCCTGTATGACCTAAAAATGATTTGATATCCCTAACACAAGCAGGATAAGGCAAGGAAGATACAACCTCATTCTTAGCTTTATCGACTTCAACCCCTTTGCTAAAAATCAAATGACCTAGCACTATACCCTCATTGACCATGAGGTGACATTTTTCAAAATTCAAAATCAAATTCTTTTCAATGCACCTTTGTAAAAATTTTGCAAGACTAGATAAGCATAAAAAGAATCACCATACACTGTAAAATTGTCCACTAAAACTTTCATGCATTTTTTATAAAAACTCCTAGAAAACAGCCATCACACAGCATTGGAAAGTTGTTGGGGCATTATATAAACCAAAAGGAATCTTTCAATATGCAAAGGTACCAAAAGGGCATGTAAAGGTGATTCTATCTTAGTCATCTAGTGCAATAGGGACTTGGTAATACCTAGAGAAACCATCTAAAAAATAGTAATGTGATTTGCCTGCAAGTCTTTCAAGCATCTGGTCAATGAAAGGTAGTGGGAAATGATTTTTCGTTTGGTGACGTTTAATCATCTATAATCTATGCAGACATGCCACAAATTTTGCACCCTAGTGGGAATAAGCTCGTCTCTATAATTTTTGACCACATTTATCCCACTCTTTTTCAGCACTACATGTATTGGACTGACCCACTCACAATCAGAAATGGGATATATGATCCCATCACTCAACAATTTTGTGATTTCTTTCTTAACCACATCTAAGATAAGTGGAATCGGTCTCCTTTGGGGCTGCCTCATAAACTTTGAACCCTTACTCAATAATATCCTATATGTGTAAATAACTGGGCAAATTTTAGTTGTATCTGCTAAAGTCCACCCTATAACCCTCTTATGTTCTTTCAAAACAACAAGGAGTCTCTCTTCCTCATTATGAGACAAGGTATTGGCAATTATAACAGGTAATCACTTATTATAATCAAGAAAGGTGTACTTCAAATTAGGGTGTAGGGGTTTCAACTCAATCGTAGGAGGTTGCACAATAAAAGGAAACAATTTATGTAGTTCAAGAGAGAAAAGATTACTCCCCTTTCCTTCGGATGTTGAACCCATCTCATGTTGATCTATGGTGGCAACTGCCTGAGCCAACTCCTTCTAACTCCTTTCAATTAGACACTTTTGTTGAGGTACAATACTTGCAACTGTGCCCTCATCGATGTCAGTCTTTGTGATACTGAAATTGCCTAAAAAATCAATAGAAATCCCTTCTTGAAAGGGATTACCACTTGCAACAGGAAATGTTAAAATTAGACATGAGTTAGAAAAATCAAGTGAATGCAACTCAGAATTAAAGGAATCCTCTTTGAATTCAAAATCGGAACAAGTTTCATCAACAGCAACATCAACCATATTTATTCCCAAAAGTGAATAATTCTCATTTGGATGCTTCATGGCTTCATACATGTTAAAACTTACTTGTTAATCTCCTACTTATATGGTGATTGTACCTTCTTTCATGTTAATCATAGTACTAGCAGTCCTTAAGAAGGGTCTACCAAGAATTAAGGTAGTGTCCTGCACAACTTCAGAAGACATATCAAGTACATATAAATCAGTTGGAAAAACCAAACCCTTTACCTGGACCAAAATGTCTTCTAAGATCCCCACCGGATGCCTAGGAGACTGATCAGCCAATTGCAACACTACAGATGTAGGCTTTAGACTCTTAACTCCTAATGATGTATTGACCGACTTAGGCATCACATTGATTGCCACCCCTAGATCTAGCAATGCTCCTCCAATGGTAACTTTTCTTATTATGCACGGAATGGTGAAAGATCCAGGGTTTTGGCACTTAACGGGTATTTTGGGTTTGAAAAGTACGGACACGTTTGAGCTGACTTGTACTCTCTCATTAGGTCTAAACTTTCTTTTGTTAATGTACAAGTCCTTAAGATATTTAGCATAAGCAGGAACCCTTTTCACTAGATCAAGCAAAGGGATGTTGACTTATACTTTCCCAAACAAGTCAATGATATTTTTCTCATGTTTAAAATCAGTCATCGTTTTGCTATGCAAATAAGAATTGAGAAAAGGAAGGTCTTTAAGGCTTACCTCCTTATCGTTTACTTCCTGGGCTCCTTGCTTGCTTGATTCTGGGTTGGTCTCAGAATTCGCTCCCTTACTCTTTAATTCAGACTTCTTTTCAGTCAAAAGTGATCTCTCGTTGGAACTTTCAGACTTCTTGACTTTTTCATTTGTTGAAGGCAATTCTCTACTCTCAATCTCCTCTTCGTCTTCTCCCTCATCTTGATTTCTAAACCTCACTTGTTTCCCATTTTGGAGGGTTATAGCATTTAAACTCTTGGGGTTCATAACAGTATTGGAAGGGATTGTTCCACAGCTTCTTACTTGGTTCTCACTCATGTTGTTCGATAATTGAGTGACATATGAGTTGATATTCTCAGCTTTCGTCTCCCATTGATCCATTCTCTTTTCTAGAGCATTAAACCGAGCAGCGATTTTAGAGGAATCCTGTTGAATGATATTAGCTATTGCATTGAACTGGTTTTTGTTCGAAGTTCTTTCCTCCTTAATCAATGCCATCATATTGTGTAGAAGTTAGTTAGTGTCCTTCTTTGGTGGGACAATTAGGGCTTGCTGTTGGTTAGGGAACTGGTTAGTTGAAGTACCAGCTCCTCCTCCTTATTGAAATCTATTCGGGCCCCTTCCTTCTTCATTCCTCCAACTGAACCTAGGATTTTCCTTCCATCTTTCATTATAGGTGTTGGAATAGGGGTCCCATTTCTGATTAGTTCGACCCTGATACACTGCAAACACCTCTTCATACCGACTGGGGCAAACACTAGATATATGTACATTACTGACTCACAAGTATCATAACTAGGTGCAGTAAGATCCATAGAAAATTTTGGGCGATGCACACTCATATTTTTCAGTTCTACAGTGATGAAGGACAATTGTGAAGTTACTCTGCTCTCCAAAGAGTCAACTTTAGACTCCAAACTCTCCATTCTTTTGGATTGTGCTGTTGAAGCTCCCAACTCATGAACACCTCTAGTATCTCTCACACTATACTGTTGATGATTTAAAGCCATCTTCTTGATCAGATCCCATGCCTCCGTAGCTGTAAGGTCAATCAAAGAACCTCCTGATGCTGCATCCAGCATATCTTTAGCTTGACTTTTCAGCCCATCATAAAAATACTGCACTAACTGCTCATCAGGTATCTGGAGATGGGGGCATCTGGACAACAAGTTTTGGAAGCGGTTTCAATATTCATAGACGAAATATATCTCTTTCCTCATTGATGAAGTTCTGGAGGCTGAAAAATATTTCTCCAAGAATGCCTTCCTCATATTGGCCCAATTATAGTAGGCATTCGCCATATGCCTTGGGAGGCTTATATACCACTCCCTTGTTTTTCCCTCCAATGATAGGTGAAAAACCTTCCATAATACTTAATCAAGCGAAGCTCCCACCGGCTTCATACTCTGACAGATCATAGACAAAGGTTGCAAATGCATATAGAGATCTTCTCTTATCAAGCCATGACATTTAGGAAAAGAGATAATAAGCAATCCTTTAACTTCAAAATTTATGTCAAAATTAGGACAAGCAGCTGTAAATGGATCATAATTCACGTCAAAAGTGGTCGCTTCCCTAATGGTCCTCCTTTTTTGATTCCCACTATTCTCGCCAACTCGCTCATGCTCCCCATTACCTCCATTATCATCATTCCTAGGTTAGTTGGCATGAAAGTTAGGGTTTTGTAGAAAAGCTGGATTTTCGGCCATTATCACTCTTTTTAATGAATCGCTCTCACTACTTAGCTCATTAGACTACCCTTTAACAACTACCTTATTCTCTCTGTTTCTTTCCTCTCCTTTCTAATCTTTCGTAAACGTCTCTCAATTTTAGGATAGAAAGGTAGAAGTTTAGTTTTCCAGGGCATGCACGGGAACAATTCAAATGAAAATAGGATGTAACAAAATTTACTTGTAAGCACACAAATTCAAATAAAAAGGTGAGATGTAATGGATGCAAATGTGTAGGTGTATGAAAGTATGTGTGAAAGTAAAGTATGCAAGTAAAATGTGTATGTATCAAAAAGCAATAAAAGAAATGTTCAAAACTATGTGGGTGTAAAAATGCTAAGTATGAAAAGTACAAATGTTCAGTATCTTTTTGTTTTGTATTTTCAAAATTTCGATGCTATGCAAAGAAAACGAGATCCTATACTATTGATAAGTATGAAACTCAGTTATCTATAATGCAATATAAAGAAAAAGGCTCCTAACCTCACTTAGCAGCAAAATGACAAAAGCTAACCTAGAGATCCAATTATTTGGTTCCTCGACAACGACGCCATTTTGATTCAGACCTTAGTACTTTCCCTTGGAGGTCAAATCAAAAATAAAATCTAAGGATTGCAATATAGGATGCAACCTCAGGTCGTCTCACTTATTCGAAACCTAAAATAATGGACCTAAGCTAACTTATATGTCATGAAATGCAAGCTAAATTAGTAAGGAGGGGGTTTTGATCTTTGGAATCCTTAACAAAATTAAATTGAATTGCAAGAAAAACATGTGAAAAGTATTTTTGGATTTTTGGGTATAGCAAACGGAAAGATAAAGGTAATGATCAAATGGTGATAATATCCTCTTGAAAATGAGCTTGGCTATCATAGTTTGAAATCAATTTTTGACGGGAATGAAAATCACTAAGTTTCAAATGATAAACCTTAAAGAACTCTTTAAGTCTAAGGTCTTAATCAATGAACTCCATTTCTTAAGGCCTTGTTAAATGCCCTTAGTATGTGTGGTGGGTAAGTCAATGCAACAAGTCATTTTGGGATCTCAAATCAACTCATTATTAAACACAACTATGCAAGATAAAAGAGATTCAACAGGATCACAAATTGACATATATGAGACTTCATATATCAAAGCTTCAAGATCTACATCAACAAATCATAACCACACATTGAATATCTAACACTTGATTAAACTCTAATCAAGAATGTTCAACTACAAATCATAAATCCTAAACCTAGGAGTTCATAAATCATAGCTAAACATATATTAAGCTACTCCGCTTTTGATCCCATTGAACTCAAGCCTTTGCTACATCTTTAAGAGGAAAAGAGATGCCTAGCCATTCATAGCTCCAAGCAACTTCACAATTGAGAAGCAAGCAGAAGATCCCATGGTAGCAATCGACAGTGGAAGAAAATGGTATGGAGAGAAGGTTATGGTGTGCGTGAAGATGGAGTAAGATGATGGAAGTGTCGATGAATGAAGTTTTTCTCTCCAAAGTATCGAATCCCATCTGATGCTTCTTGTTAGCCTAAAATAGGTCTTTTTCATCCAAAATGGGTTGATGGATCGAGTGCAACAGTGGGTTATTTTGCCAAAAATGGTCCAAGTCATTGCTGAGTCGAAGGTTTCGCCGCAACGAGAGGATGCGTTCGCTGCAGTGAACTTTTCTCGAAAGATTTAGTTATTCATCTTTAGCTTTCGCCACGACGCAAACATATTCCTTTGCCGCGCGTCGCGGCAAACTTTTCCCAAAGAATTTCTATGTGAATTCTTCATACTTTACTACAACGAACTTTTCTGTTGCCCTATTGACTTATCATCTTCAACCTTCAGTCCTTGACTCTACTTCTTGATTCTCCTACAATAAACAAATGGTAGTTTGCAGTATCAATTGTTCTAGAAAATTAATTTAGGACAATTACTAATTATTTATGACAATTTTACTCTCAAACTACATAAAGTAATGGCAAACACTCAAGATTCAAATCAAGTATAAAATCTAAAAATAAGAGCCAAGAAGTGTAGTAAAAAATATGAAAATGTCACCAATTTATATAAGAAACTTGGGTTCAATCAATGCTGCAAGCTTGCTTCAGGGAGATGCTCCGCATTGGTGGGAGAGTATGTTAGGGAGTTAGATGAGACCGTCAATGCTGGCATGGAAGGACTTATCAACTGCTTATAAGAAGAAGTACATGTTTGAGGTGTATATTCAACAGAAGCAGAGAGAGTTTATGAGTCTCACCCAAAGGGAAATGACGGTAAGTGAGTATGAGTGCCGGTTTATATGGTTATCCTGATATGCAGCGGAGATGATGATAAGTGAGGCAACTAAGTGCTGTTTGTTTGAATCGGGGTTACATCTAGCTATCAGAGAGAAAGTGGTGGTGTAGAATTTTTATAATTTTCAACAGCTGGTTGAAGCGACTCTGAGGTTTGAGAACATAAAGAGTGCCATGAGCAAAAAGAGAAAGGGGAGAGAACAGTTCAAGAGGGGAGGTGCTACTTTTATACTTGAGAGAAGTGCCAGGGCTTTCCCTGTGCAGTCCGAGGAGAGGAGCAGTGGCGCAAGTAGGTCCAAAATGATGAGAACTTCTATTATTTCTCATCAAGCCTCTTTAGAAGGAGGCAGCAGAAAGGGAGATGGGGATAAGCCACCCATTCCTAAATGTGAACACTTCGGAAGGTTTCATAGAGAGAAATGATACCGATTGACAGGAGCATGCTTCAATTATGGAGAGAAAAGACACATTGTAAGAGAGTATTCGAAGTATACAAGAAGAGAGGGAACACAGATGCAGCTTTAAAGAGAACTGAGATAGTGGAGCACAAGAGTGCAACGAAAGTGAGCAGCTTTAATGCAGTTATGAAGGTGAATCCTCTTGGAAGACCAAGGAGGCAAGAACCAGCTAGAGTGTTTGCAATGATACGGGAGGATGTAGAGACAGCTCCAGAAGTTGTGAATGTTATGATTAAATTATTTAATGATGATGTAATTGTTTTGATTGATCCGGGTTCTACCCATTCATTTGTTTCATCAAGTAGAATTGTGTATATTAGAGAACTGAGCCAATTGGATACCCTTTAATGGTTAGTACTCCAATAGGCCACTATATTATGATTAGTCAAGTTTATAGAGATTGTGAGAAACATATTGGTGGGGGACACATAGTAATGGATTTAATGCCATTGAAGATGGGGGGATTAGATGTGATTTTGGGTATGGATGCCTTAGAGAAATATAGTGCCAAGTTAGATTGCAAACAGAAGACAGTAGAGTTCGAGCTAGATAATGCAAGAAAGGTGATGTTTATGGGAGACAGAAAAGTTAGCTCATTGAGAATTGTTTTGGCTTTGATGGCAAAGAAAGTGATGAGGAAAGGATGTGAAGCATTTTTGGCCTATGTGGTAGACACGAGGGCAATAGAGGGAAGTTAGATGATATACCAGTGGTCATATAATTCCTAGATGTCTTTCCCGAGGAGTTACTAAGACTACCGCTACTTAGGGAAATTGAATTTGCCATTGAGCTTCTTCCAGGCACAACGCCAATTTCGATTCCACCTTATAGACTGGCTCCAGCGGAATTGAAGGAGCTTAAGGAGCAACTGGAAGATTTGTTGGAGAAAGGGTACATTAGGCTGAGTTCTTTACCTTGGGAAGCTCCAGTCCTTTTTGTAAAGAAGAAAGACGGATCATTGAGAATGTGTATGGATTATCGGAAGCTTAATCACGTCGCTATCAAGAATAGATATCCACTTCCGCGCACAGACTTGTTTGATCAATTGCAAAGGGCAAGGGTCTTTTATAAGATAGATTTGAGATCAAGTTACCAACAGCTAAGGATAAAGGAGTCCGATGTGTCAAAGACTACTTTTAGAACACGGTATGACCACTTTGAGTTCTTGGTCATGCATTTGGGGTTGACGAATGCACCTGCAAATTTTATGGCTTTGATGAATAGAGTCTTTAAGCCTTTCTTAGACCAATTTTTCATTGTCTTTATTTATAATATTTTGGTCTATTCTAAGAGTGATAAGGAGCATAAGGAACATCTAAGAATTTCTTTGGAGACATTGAGGAAGAATGAGTTGTATGTCAAATTCGACAAATGTCAATTTTAGCTAAAGGAAGTGACATTTCTTGGATATGTGATTTCAAACCAAGGAGTACATGTGGATCCGAGAAGATATAAGTGGTTATGAAATAGGAAGCACCTAAGAATGTATCTGAAGTGAGAAGTTTCTTAAGATTAGCCGGTTACTACAGAAGGTTTGTATAGGGCTTTTCCATTATAGCAGCTCCACTTTCCAAATTGACAAGGAAGAATCAGAAATTTATATGGACAGAGGAGAGCCAGAGCAGTTTTGAGGAATTGAAGAATATGCTTACAACTGAATCAATTTTGACTTTACCTTCATGTAGTGACGGATATACAGTGTATAGTTGTTGGATCCTGTTTTCAGAACCCAAATATTTGGAGACAAAACAAAGCCCGTCGACCTATAAGGGTGTCGTGCTCACATTAGCCAAACACCAACATCACAATTTTTTGAGAAATCACAGGCAAAACTCAATCATGTTTCATTAATGAATCCAAACAGACTTTATACGAGCTTATTCAAAATACAAAAATACAAAAGTTACAAAATAAACATGATACAATTTAATGCTTATGCTTGATATGATTCTAAAATATAAAAAATTCCTGAATTAACTTCAATTACAATAGTTTCTAACTATGTTGGAGTTCCGATGTCTTGTAAGGATTGCTATTCATCTCTTTCTGCACCTGAGGAGGGAATCATGATATGAGCTACACAACTCAGTGGCTAATATATTTATAGCTATTGGCAACAAGCCACACAATCAGACATATAAAGATATATACATTTACATATTCATACACGTCTATATCTCATTGAGCTAGCAATTCAATCATTCACAGTTCAACATATCATCACATAGAACATGTCAGATGTAATTAATCATCCAAACATAACATGAAATCTTACATCATAACTTGACAAATCAATACGCAAATGCGTAACAAATGGCTCAAGGGTTCCATGAAAATAGAATGAAGAAACTGAAGTTTACCCTATGAACAGAATGAGTCCAATGTTGGAGCTCATATGCCACAAGCGAGCAGCTGGGAGAACTCTCTTGTCAATGTGCACGTGACGAGCAGAATGGTTCCACTCTCGCGCAAGCAGAAGCACATAATCATGCTCAAATCATTTCATGATATGCTTTCATACTTTTTTATGCTCTTTCCTTTCTTTCCGTTTATACAAATGCCATGACCGAATATCAAGGCATAACATGATCAAAATCACAATTCAATTTTATCAAAAACTGTCATACTTCTTTCTATGCATAACTTAAATTGAATCATAGTAATTCACAATTTAGCAATTTCATTTTCAAGCACATCACATACACACACATAGGCAAGAATTTTCCTAATTGCATAATAACTATAAATACATTACCCACCTCATTTGCTTGCAAAAATCAAAGTCAAGGCTATCTTTCCCTTGCTCTTGGGTAGAATTCTCTTAGTTCCCTAAAACAAACCAAGTCTTATTCAATATGAATCCAATAGAAATCTCACAAAGCAAAATCATTAGAATTTATTATAAAATGCTTAAACCCAAGCATTTTCTAAATTCTATGAACTAAAATCCTTTCAAAAATTCGAAAGATCGTAAATAATCTTACCTTTATTCTTCACCAAATGAAGGGATCTTTAGCTCAAAGGGAAGCTCTTCTCTTCCTCTACCTTTTTCTCTTTTTGAATCGCTTTAAAATCTCTCTCAAAAGCTAAGAAATGAAGAGACCCTAGTTTAACTCTCTTCTTCTCTCTCCACCATCGGAACCACTCTTCTTTCTCTTTCTAATTTCTCTTCCACGTATCTAGCTTCTTCTAGAATGCTAGACAACACTTATTCTAGAATGCTAGACAACACTTTTTCTTCTAATTATATCCTTGATGGGTGAGAAATGTCCCATTTGCCCTTCCAGTTTTGCCTTATGTCTTTTTATGCTTAAGTGTCTTGCCAACAATATCCTTGAATATTCTGACATAACTCCTTCTTCTAGAAAAATGTTATCCCTTGTCTTAAGTTTCTAAGGACACCAAAATCAATCCATTTGGTTCAGAACTCCAAGAGTATTGCCCCAAACATT
>JANSVA010000218.1:24094032-24119735 GCA_025504915.1 Erythroxylum reticulatum
CGTAGCACTGACCGTGGAAATATGCGGTCATACTCGTTCGAGGAAAAATCATTGCAAACGAACCGCAGTCGGTCACGAATTGTCAGTTTTATATCGAAAACTTGCCGACTATAGTCCCAAAATCTTTTTAAAATCACTCCCTATTGCTTAGAAACTCTTTTTTTTTCACTTTCCCTGCTACTTATCTCCCCCTAGAACATTTATCGTGTTGAATTTTTCTTGTTTTTCTTCTTTTATATAAAGTTATAGAAATATAAATGTCTATATTAGGGGCCATATAGATTTTAGGTGTTTTAATTTCAATGTTAACATTACTATGTTGGTATCAACACGCTCGTATAATTTTTTTTTTTTCAAAATGGTCTAGGAACACACTTATGTTCTAACTCGTGTTTAAGATGACATAACATGTCTATTTTACATGCCCACATTAAAGCTTTATATGCCAATGTTAAATCCTAAAATGCTTGTGTTCTTAAAAAATTTAACACTAATTTGGGTAACATAGGCTATTTGTATGCTCGTGTTACCTCCCATGTTGAGCATAATCTTTTTAAAATCACTCCCCATCGCCTAAAAACTCTTTTTTTTTCCTTTCCCTCCTATTTATCTCCCCCTACCCAGAACATTGATCATGTTGAATTTTTCTTGTGTTCCTTTTTTTATATAAAGTTATAGAAAGATACATGCCTATATTAGTGGCCATATAGATTTTAGGTGTTTTAAGTTCAATGTTAACATGACTATGTTGGTCTCAACATGCTCGTATAATATTTTCTTTTTTGTTTTCAAAATGGTCTAGGAGCACACTTTTGTTCTAACTCGGGTTTAACCTATGATATCACATCTATTTCACATGCCCACATTAAAGCTTTATATGCCAATGTTAAACCCTAGCACGCTCGTGTTCTTAAAAAATGAAACACTAATTTGGCTAGCATAGGATAGTTGTATGCTCATGTTAGCTCCCTTGTTGAGCAAAATCTTTTTAAATCACTCCCTATTGCTTAAAAACTCATTTTTTTCACATTCCTTCCTTTTTATCTCCCCCATAGAACATTGATCGTGTTGTATTTTTCTTATTTTACTTTTTTATATAGTGTTATTGACAGATACATGTCCATATTAGCGGCCATATAGATTTTAGGTGTTTTAAGTTCAATGTTAACCTGACTATATTGGTCTCAATACGCTCGTATAATATTTGCTTTTTTTTTCAAAATGGTCTAGGGACACACTTATGTTCTAACTCGTGTTTAACCTGTCATAACACATCTATTTTACATGGCCACATTAAAGCTTTATATGCCAATGTTAAAGCCTAGCACGTTTACGTTCTTAAAAAATTAAACACTAATTTGGGTAACATAGGCTAGTTGTATGCTCGTGTTACCTACCATGTTGAGGAAAATCTTTTTAAAATCACTCCTTATTGCTTAGAAACTCATTTTTTTCACTTTCCCTCCTATTTATCTCCCCCCTCCCTAGAACATTGATCATGTTAAATTTTTCTTGTTTTCCTTTTTTTTATGTAAATTATAGAAAGATACATGCCCATATTAGTGGCCATATAGATTTTATGTGTTTTAAGTTCAATGTTAACATGACTTTGTTAGTCTCAGCACGCTCGTATAATGTTTTCTTTTTTTTTCAAAATGGTCTAGGAACACACTTATGTTCTATCTCGTGTTTAACCTGTCATAACACGTCTATTTTACATGCCCACATTAAAGCTTTATATGTCAATGTTAAAGCCTAGCACGCTTGTGTTCTTAAAATATTAAACACTAATTTGGGTAACATAGGCTAGTTGTATGCTTGTGTTTCCTCCCATGTTGAGCAAAATCTTTTTAAAATCACTCCCTATTGCTTAGAAACTCTTTTTTTTTTCACAATTTATCCCCCCCCCCTATGGAAAAATCAACCTTCAACTTATTTTTCTTAAAATTTTCAACAATTTAAGGTATGTTTCTTTTTTGTTTACGTCAAGTTGTTAAAACAATGTTTTGTTTACATCACTTTTATGGGTTTTGCAGAGTTATATAGGATTACTTATATGATTAGAAGAGTTTTAAGGGGGTTTTAATGAATTTCTTAGGGCTAATTTGCATGTTGAATTCAAATTTTCTAAGGATTTTAAAGTTACTTAGGATAAATTTATTTGAATTTGAATCTATAAAGTTAATTGATTGGTTTTATATGAATTCAATATTGTAATTATTCATCCTTTTCATAAATTGTGTTTTTATTAGGCTTTTGTGCTATTTTGATTTCATTATTTTGTTTTCTTGGGTTTTATTTTGTTTAATTAGATGTTTAGTGAATTGACGGCAATTTTTCATTAATTATTATTAGGCAGTGTTATTTGATAAAGTTGGATAGTTTGGAAAGCTAATGCCACTACTTTTTATAGTTGTGGATTAATTTGAGGTTTATTTTTTTAATTAATCTATAACTAATTGATTGTGGGATTATATTATGGAATTTCATTTGTCATGGTTTGATTGTAATAAATTATTCTCTTTTCTTTGGCAATTTTTATTTAGTTTCCTATTTTGGGGAATAATGACAAAGAGAAAAAATATACCACATCAATAATGGGAAAAGGAAGTGCTTAGGAACAGATAAAGGGGTGAGGGTACATCATAATGATCACCCGATAGGTGGAGCCAACACAACCTACACCAATGGTACATCCCATGCTATGTTTCACAATGCTAACCCACATCACTCAGTATAACAAATTAAGGTCTAAGTTGTACACTAAGAACAAATGCATTAACTGGACAATGCTTGACCAGATCAAGTTTAGTAAGGATGTTTGAAATCTGATCAACATTGGTGGTTTTAGTTACTTCTTTATGATCAAGGAACCTATTTACAAAGAGTTGACGCTTGAGTTCCTTACCACATTCACATTAGAGAAGTTGTATTACACTTAGAATAAGGACAATATCATCCATTTTTAAGTGCTTACAAAGAAGTAGAGCATTTCTCAGAGTAATACATTAATATTGATAAGTATGTGGCATTGCCAGTATACCTTATTGTCAAGGTTAACAAGAATGCATTCTAGATCACCATCAACAGAGAATAGTCTTATGAGCCTATAAGATCCAAGGTGTCACAATTAAGATCCATGTTTTATTTTAGCTTTTACATTTCTATATTTCGGGTTTCTGGTTTCTTCTTTTCTAGTTTTTTTTATTTCTACATTTCTACATTACAGGTTTTCCTATTTATCATTTATTAATACCATACATTACAACCATGCTTTTATTTTTATTTTTTATTACAAATCTCAACCAAACATATTTTTGTTTTCAATTTTTTTGTTATAAATCTCAACCAAATAGGTTTTCGTTTTTAATAAAAAATAAACCAAAAATAAAAAACTAAAACTAAAACTAAAACTAAAAATCAATACAAAAAAACAAAATTGGAACCAAACGACCCTTTAGCTTAGCAAAGAATTTGATTCTGTTATATTCCTTTATAAAAAATTAAATTATGCTACTTTTAATTTTTAGGCATTATGAATTCGGTTCTTGATTTTATTCAAACTTATTAAAGAATTCTTTCTTTATGGCATTCAAAGATTTCTTGATTCTTTATAATTAATAGGTCAATTCTCTTTATGTATCTATTTTAGCTCTCTTAGGTTTGATTCAAGCTTGATTTTGGTTCTTGAAGGTATATTCTTAAGTGTGTTTGCATTATTTGGTATTGGAGCTTAGCTCCAAGTCAAGTGTGCTTATCCCTTTCATTTTCTTATCATTTGATTTCTATTTTATTTCTTCATAAAAAAATTAACTTCTTTCATCTTCTTTTTTTAGGGTTTGCCTATCTATACTTCTGTGTTAGGATTCTTCTTTTTCCACATCCTTGTTTTATATAGTCCATATTAGATTATTTGTGTAGTTGCAAAAAAAAAAACAGATTTTGTTATCTTCTTGTTTAAAATCTTTTATATCTACGTTTCATATGCTATAGTTTCTTATTTGTTTAATTATTTAATTTTGTTGATATCGTATTGCTTTTTTCATCTAAAAAGTAAAGAAAAATGAAAATAAGATAAGAAAAACAAAAAGAAAGAGAAAAATAGAAATGGATTGTCACCTCTAAATGAGAGTTTAAGGAAACTTTTCTTTATTAAATTTTTTTATAGTTTTCAAATATGTTTACTAAAGGGGTTTCAAAGTTGAAGGAGAAGAGGGAAAACTCATATGTCATGTAGGCTATACTACAACCTTTTTTGAGGATGAATATGATGATAGGTTAAATAACATATTGATGAGTTGATACCATTAGCTTGTGAAATTGTAAATGGTATTACAACCTTAAGCTCTTAATAAGAGCAGGCCTTGTAGATGCTAGCTGAAACTTTTAATAAAAGTTGTTACAAAGCATATGTATTAAGTGTTGATGAAATTGATCTAGCTTTAGAGATTAAAAAGGAACTATTTAGGCCTAAGAGAGGAGTTTGATATGAATGGGTGCTTAAGAGGGAGTTTAGAGTTTAAGATAGTGTAAATAACAATCTAGGTATTATAATGATAAATTTATTATATATTAAAGGCAAAAAACAATCTAAGTGGAAAGGAATCTATCTGAACATTTAAAGAATCTATTGATAGTAGAGTTAAGTATACTATTAAAGGAAATGTACTTGTTACTGGAACAAGATTAAGGGTTTAGATAAAGGAGAATGAGATAGAGAAATGGCAAGAAAACATCTTCCATAATATAAGTAATGTTCCTGAAAAGGTATGTAATGTTCTCATTGATAAAGGGAGTTGCCTTGATATAGCTAACACTACTATTGTAGATAAGTTCAGTTAGCCTATTTTGAAGCACATAATATAATCTAGAATAACTTAATGAATGCAAGGAAAAAAAGTCAACAAGTAATGTTTATTTTTTTTTCAATTGAAAGTGTAAAGATGGGGTATAATGTGATGTGGCACCTATGAAAGTTGATTACATATAATTAAGGAATCCATTTGATGACTAATAATCACTATAGGTTACATAGGCACACTGTACTAAGTTGAAAGAAGCTTTTACAGTGTCTAAGTCTCTTTTGAGTTTTTTTTTTTTGAAAAATAAGAGTGTATTTCCAAATAGCAATGTTACACCAATTGTTTATATGTTTACATCAAAAATCTCCTCAAAAACCTAGTATTGCTTTATAAATATAGTTTAGATCATTTCAAAATGTAAGGTTATATGTTTACAATATGCAAGCATTGTGAGAATCCCTGTTCTTTGTCTTACTTTGAAAACTGATGCTTTAGGATTATACCATTAAGACTGTTTTTCTATATATTAGCACCTACCTTTCTATTTATGGACTTCTTCTCCTTTGTAAGGTCCTTGCTATAAGAGATTCCAACTTCTAATGAATTCAAAGGATTAGGTTAGATAATTGTTTTGGCTTATATGTTTTGTCTTATCTATGCAATTGACTTTTCTATCTAGACATGATTGTTTAATGCTTTTTGGTTAAAGATCCTCTCATTTCTCTCATTCCATATAGCATAGATCACACATCTTAACACTATCTTGAAATCTTGTTATATATTTTATTCATCCTATAGGAAGTAGCGGCCTATGGTATAATCTAATTCTAGTTTTGGATATGGAAATTTGTGTTACAACTAAACAAAATCTTTGTTGGGCCCTGAAAATTTTTAAATTATTTTAAGGTCTTAATAGATTTATTATTTTGGAGCAACTAGCATGCCAATTGTAGATCACTTAAGTCTAAAGGTTATAAGGCATAAGTAGAAGGGCATAAGGATCATCTTACAATCATTAAGAGTGTAAGTTAGAATAAGAGTGTCGCAGCGAACTTCCCAGAATTCTTCTTTATTCCTTTTGGGTTAATTTTGTCGTGGCCTGAGTTCATGCCACTATGGCAAAACATCGTTATTTTGCTGGATTTCACAACTAGGGTTAACTTCACGTGGCGAATTTACCTTAGAGATTTTTAAGGAATTTTCGCTGCAGTGACATGTAACCACATCATGGAAAAATTTTCCTGAGAGCAATAAAAAGAAAAACAAAGTAAGTTCGTCGCGGAAAAAGTTACCCGAAGGGAAAACAAACAAAGACAAAAGTGAAAAACTTGTCTACCAAAAGACTCAAATGGATACTCAGTTCAGATAGAATTCATAGACAAAGCGTTTAGGCATCAGAGAACAAAGTGCAACCTAATCAATCACATCAAATTCCTCAAACATGGAAGTTGTATTATGCATGAAACCAAAAACACAATGAACATAAAAAGAGAGGAATTATTTAATTGAAACTGCATAAACTAAAAAGTGAACTTAGGTCCTACTGAATTGGTTTCTACCCCACACCTATTCAACATAATAATGCATCCACAATGTCATACTCAATCAAAGAGCAAAAGTAAGTAACTAAGCAACCAGAAGGGGGGAAAGCTCTCCGTTCCTGGTTTTCCTGTAGCTGGATCCTCCAAAATCAAAGGAATCCTTAGTTAGAATGTTATTCCAACTCAACACCTTTTGAGAAGAGTTACTCTTTAGAGAGCACAGTATAGTGAAAGTTGTAAGCTATGTTCGAGGGTGAAGGAGGAGAAATGACTTGATGATTACAGAGGATCTTGTGTCTCCTAGTGGACGTTTGGCAGATAACTATGCTATGGTGAGGTAACTTGACCATTTGCCACTTCGGTTTTAACATCCACATTTCTCGATTCACTAGAAACACTAGCGAAAAACCCTTCTTCCAAGACACCATCAGTGACAATCAAAGCATTCAACGGGTTCAGTGCAGACTTAGAGTAAACTTGTTGGAGTTCAAACTCAGAGCATGCATCATAAATAACAATATCAAGCATGTTAACTCCTAAAAGTGAATAATCCTCATGGGGGTGTTTCATAACTTCATAAATGGTAAAACTCACTTGTTGATCTCCTACCTCTATGGTGATTATACCTT
Organism: Erythroxylum reticulatum; assembly: GCA_025504915.1. NCBI lineage: Eukaryota > Viridiplantae > Streptophyta > Magnoliopsida > Malpighiales > Erythroxylaceae > Erythroxylum > Erythroxylum reticulatum. The sequence continues at coordinate 24,101,005 of JANSVA010000218.1, forward strand.
CTTTCATACTAATCATAGTACTAGCAGTCCTTAAAAATGGTCTACCGAGAATCAAGGTAGTGTCCTGTACAACTTTAGAAGACATGTCAAGTATATAAAAATCAGCTGGAATGACCAAACCCTTTACCTGGATCAAGATGTCCTCTGTGATGCCTACTGGATGCCTAAGAGACCGATCAGCCAATTGCAACACTACAAAAGTAGGCTTTAGACTCGCAACTTCTAATAATGCATAGATAGATTTAGGCATCATATTGATTGTCACCCCTAGATCTAGCAAGGCTCCTCTTATAGTTACTTTTCCTATTGTGCACGGAATGGTGAAAGATCCAGGGTTTTGGCACTTAACGGGTATTTGGGGTTTGAAAAGTGCGGACACATTTGAGCTGACTTGTACTCTTTCATTAGGTCTAAACTTTCTTTTGTTTGTGCACAAGTTCGTAGGATATTTAGCGTATGCAGGAACTCTTTTTACTAGACCAAGCAAAGGGATGATGACTTCTACTTTCCCAAACAAGTCAATGACATCTTTTTCATGTTTAAAATCAGTCATCTTTTGCTAAGCAAATAAGAATTGGGAAAAGGAAGGTCCTTAAGGCTTACCTCTTTATCGTTTGCTTCTTGGGCTCCTTACTTGCTTAATTCCGGGTTAGTCTCAAAATTCGCTCCCTTACTCTTTAATTCAGACTTCTTTTCGGTCAAAAGTGATCTCTCTTTGGAACTTTTGGGCTCCTTGACTTTTTCATTTGTTGAAGGCAATTCTCTACTCTCAAACTCCTCTTCGTCTTCTCCCTCATCTTGATTTATGAACCTCACTTGTTTCCCATTTTGGAGGGTTATAGCATTCAAACTCTTGGGGTTCATAACAGTATTGAAGGGGATTGTTCCACTACTTCTTGCTTGGTTCTCACTCATGTTGTTTGATAATTGAGTGACGTATGAGTTTATATTCTCAGCTTTCATCTCCCATTGCTCCATTCTCTTTTCTAGAGCATTAAACTGAGTAGCATTTTTAGAGGAATCCTATTGAATGAGATTGGCTATTACATTGAACTGGTTGTTATTGGCTATTGCATTGAACTGGTTGTTGTTTGAAGTTCTTTCCTCCTTAATTAATGCCATCATATTGTGCAGAAGTTGGTTAACGTCCTCCTTTGGTGGGACAGTCAGGGCTTGCTATTAGTTGGGGAACTGGTTTGTGAAAGTACCAGCTCCTCCTCCTTATTGAAATCTATTTGGGCCCCTTCTTTCTTCATTCCTTCAACTAAACCTAAGATTTGCGTTCCATCCCTCGTTATAGGTGTTAGAATAGGGGTACCATTTTTGATTGGTCCGAACCTGATACACTGCAGACACCTCTTCATAGAAGATGTTGGGCGATGCACACTCTTGTTTTTCAGGTCTGTAGTGATGAAGGACAACTGTGAAGTTACTCTGCTCTCCAAAGATTCAACTTTATACTCCAAACTCTCCATTATTTTGGATTGTCCTATTCAAGCTCCCAACTCATGGACACCTCTGGTACCTCTCATACTGTACTATTGATGATTCAAAGCCATCTTTTTGATCAGATCCCATGCCGCCATAGTTGTAAGGTCAATCAAAGAACCTCCCGATGCTGCATCCAGCATAACTTTATCTTGACTTTTCAGCCCATCATAAAATACTGCACTAACTGCTCATTAGGTATCTAGTGATAGGGGTATCTGGACAATAGGTCTCAGAAGCGGTTTCAATAGTCATAGAGTGGCTCATCATAATCTTGACGTGTTGAATATATCTCCTTCCTCATTAATGAAGTTTTGGAGGCCGGAAAATATTTCTCCAAGAATGCCTTCCTCAGATTGGCCTAACTATGGTAGGAATTCGCCACATGCCTTAGGAGGCTCATATACCACTCCCTTGCTTTTCCCTCCAATGATAGGTGAAAAACCTTCCATAGTACTTGATCAAGGAAGCTCCCACTAACTTCATACTCTAACAAATCATGGACAAAGATTGCAAATTCATATAGGGATCTTCCCCTGTCAAGCCACGAAATTTATAAAGAGAGTTAATGATCAATCCTTTAACTTCAAAATTCATGTTAAAATTTGGACAAGCAGTAGTAAATGGATCACAATTCACGTCAAAAGTGGTCGCTTCCCTAATGGTCCTCCTTTGATTCCTATTATTCTCGCCAACTCGCTCATGCTCCCTATTACCTACATTATCACCATTCCTAGGTTAGTTGGCATGAAAGTTAGGGTTTTGCAGGAAAGTTGGGTTTTCGGCCATTATCACTCTTTCTAATGAATCGCTCTCACTACTTGGCTCATTAGACTCCCCTTTAATAAGTACCATACTTCTCTCTTTTTCTTTCCTCTCCTTTCTAATCTTTCTCAAACATCTCTTAATTTTAGGATAGAAAGGTAGAAGTTTAGTTTTTCAGGGCATGCACTGGAACAATTCAAATGAAAATAAGATGTAACAAAATTTACTTGCAAGCATACAAAGTCAAATAAAAAAGCGAGATGTAATGGAAGCAAATGTGTAGGTGTATGAAAGTATGTGTGAGAGTAAAGTATGCAAGTAAAATGTGTATGTATCAAAAAGCAATAAAAGAAATGTTCAAAACTATGTAGGTGCAAAAATGCTAAGTATGAAAAGTACAAATGTTCAGTATCTTTTTGTTTTTTATTTTCAAAATTTCGATGCTATGTAAAGAAAATGAAATCCTATACTATTGACAAGTATGAAACTAAACTATCTAAAATGCAATCTAAACCAAGGCTCCTAACCTCACTTAGCAGCAAAAATTACAAAAGCTAACCTAGAGAACCAATCGCTTGGTTCTGCAGCAACGGCCCCATTTTGGTTCGAACCTTAGTACTTTCCCTTGGAGGTCAAATCAAAAATAAAATCAAAGGATTGTAATATAGGGTGCAACCTCAGGTCATCTCACTTAATCGAAACCTAAAAGAATGGACCTAAGCTAACCTATATGTCATGAAATGCAAGCTAAATTAGTAAGGAGGGGGTTTTGATCTTTAAATCCTTAACATAATTAAATTGAATTGCAAGAAAAATGTGTGAAAAGTATTTTTGGATTTTTGGGTATAGCAAACGGAAAGATAAAGACAATGATCAAATGGTGATAGTATCCTCTTGAAAATGAGCTTGGCTATCATAGTTCGAAATCAATTTTCGATGGGAGTGAAAATCACTAAGTTTCAAATGATAAACCTTAAAGAACTCTTTAAGTCTAAGGTCTTAATCAATGAACTCCATTTCCTAAGACCTTGTTAAATGCCCTTAGTGTGTTTGGTGGGTAAGTCAATGCAACAAGTCATTTTGGGATCTCAAATCAACTTATTATCAAACATAATTATGCAAGATAAAAGAAATTCAACAAGATCACAAATTGACATATATAAGACTTCATATATTAAAGCTCTAAATTCTACATTAACAAATCATAACCACATATTGAATATCCAACACTTGATTAAATTCTAATCAAGAATGTTCACTACAAATCACAAATCCTAAACTTAGGATTTCATGAATCATAGCTAAACACAGATTAAGCTACTCCCCTTTTAAACCCATTAAACTCAAGCCTTTTGCTACATCTTCAAAAGGAAAAGAGATGCCTAGCCACTCATAGCTCTAAGAAACTTCACAGCTGAGAAGCAACCAGAAGATCCCATGGTAGCAACTGACGATGGAAAGTGGAAGAAAATGGTATAGAGAGAAGGCGATGGTGTGCATAAAGATGGAGTAAGATGATGGAAGTGTCGATGAATGAATTTCTTCTCTCTAAATTGTCGACTCCCATCTGATGCTTCTTGGTAGACTAAAATAGGTCTTTTTTAACCAAAATGGGTCGATGGATCGAGTGCAACAGTGGGTTATTTTGCCAAAAATAGTCTGGGTCATTGCTGATTCGAAGATTTCGCCGTGACGAGAGGATGCGTTCGCCACAGTGAACTTTTCCCAAAAGATTTAGCCAGTCATCTTCAGCTTTCACTGCAGCGTAAATATTACCTTCACCGCGGCAAACTTTTCCCGAAAGGTTTCTTCAATAGATATGCAGGTTTTGTTATGGCAAAATGTCAAAATCACTGTGGCGAACTTACCTGTTCAACTCTGTTGACTTGTTAACTTGTGCTCTTGTTCTTCACTCCTTAGCTCTACTTCTTGAATCTCCTACAATGACAAATAGTAGTTTGCAGTATCAATTGTCCCAAGAAAGTCACTTAGCACAATTACTAATTATTTGTAACAATTTTACCCTCAAACTACATTAATTCAAGACTAGCACTCAAAAATTAAATTAAGCACAAAATCCAAAAGTAAGAGCTAAGAAGTATAATAAAAACCATGAAATTGTCACCAATTATTGTAGAAAACTTGGGTCAATCACTCGGCCTCCAACTTCAAACACCATTCAAATTGCAAGAAGCTTGATCTCACTAATCTCTGTTTTGCTGATGACCTCTTCTTTTTTGGAGGGCTGATATGGAATCTATTAGCTCTTTTATAGTGCTCTCAATATTTTTAAATAAATTTCTTTGCTTCATCTTAATTTGCACAAAATCTTTTTCCTCTTATCTAAAAGTGCTACAGCCCACATGGAACACATTGTCGTAGAAGCAACTGGAATGAGACTACAAACTCCCCCTCTTCTTTACCTTGGTCTTCTGATGTCGACAAAGAGGCTAACTTCTTCACAATGCTGACCTCTCTTAGACAAGATACAAAGGAGAGTAAAGTCCTAGGTGAACAAATCACTTTCATATATGGTTAAGCCTCAACTTATTAAATTCGTCCTACATTTGTTACATGTGTACTGGAGCTCACATATGTTCTTATCTTAAAGTATCATCAAAGAAATTGAAAGAATCCTTATATCTTTCCTATGGAGTCATCCAAATGATCACCTTGGAGCTGAAAAGGTAAAATGGGCTGGTTTATGCTTTCCGAAACAAAAAGGAGGACTAAACATTCTCTCCATTAAATCTGCTAATCATTCTCTCATTCTCAAAAGACTATGGTGGATATTGGAAGACAAGAAAATTTTATAGATAAAATGGCTACATTTATATTTCCTTAAGGGGTATAGTATATGGGCCATCCAACTGAAAAGTACCCACTCTTTTTTTCTCACTTAATTGTTGAAATTGAGAGATGCAGTTCATCATAAGAGCTCATGTGAGCTTAAGGATGGTCGCCTTGCCTCCTTATGGTTCGAAAATTGGTCCACTAGGGGACCTCTAATATAACTGATGCACTGTCCATAAGCTACTCCTTTTCCTTTAAAAACTCAGATGAATTCATTCATAAAAGGCAGTGGTTGGAATTTTCCTATAAGCTATTCCAGTTTCAACCTAACTATCCTCCCACTCTACAGGAACCCGACATATTTTTCTAGAAAGGTACTCCAATTAAGAAGCTTACTAACAGAGTTATTTGTGATAATTTACGCAATCATCGTCATGCAGTTCCTTGGGCCACTAAGGTTTAAATAAACACTTATTATCAAGAATATCTTTCATATACTGGTTAGCTATCCAAAATAAGCTTTCTACAGCATACTAACTTCCTTATATCCAAATGGATAAAAGCTATCCAATGTGTTCCACACAGAGTGAATTTTGTAACCAACTATTTTTTGAATGTCCTTTTAACAATGCAATATGGGATTATGTCACTGCTTCTTGTTATTGGATGAATCTAGGGTCAACCATCTTAGAGATCACAAATGGACTCTCTGTGCATTCACCAATCCAACTCATTGTCCTGGGCGTTTGTATTTACAAGTTATGGTAGGAACGCAACCTCCAACAGTCCAAGCATCAATCATCCACTAAAGAGTGTTTGATATCTTTAATTTTAGCAAAGATTCGAGAGATCATTATTACCAAGAAGCTATAACAAAGATGCAGTCCATCTATATGCTCCTCTTTACGTATTTAAAGATTTCTTTGGTAAGCAACCCATCTTAACGCATCTTCGAGTGGGGTTGAAAAGCCATCAGTGAATTGATCAAATTACAGTATATATTTCCAACCATTACCGAAGTTCCAATGATATCGTGTTATGTTTCCTTATGTTGTATTTACTAATATGATTAGATAGGTTTCTACTTTGTGCTCTCTTATTTTTGTTTCTTAACTTATTTCATTCAATCAATTTTTCTTTTCAAAAAAAAAGGTATAGGTTTAAATTTTAAAAATGACATAAAAATATTTGTTTTTATATTAGGTTGATTCTATTTGGACCGTGCTCAAGAAACATGACATCTAAATTTAAGGAGAAGATTGATCTTGAGGGTTATGTATGGAAGGATATCTCCCAGGACATAAAGGGATTTTACTATCAGGAGTTTGACATACAATAAAAATATTATTTTTTTAATTAATGTTTATACATTAATTAGATAAATATTATTACATTATAAATATTTATCAATTTTTTTCCTTTTATTTCAGAAAGAATTTTTTAAGGATTCTGAATTTGACGCGGTCATTAATAAAGTATGGGAGAGACGAGCACATACACATTATCAGGACTTTGTTAGTCCGATATACAAGGTTGGTGTATGACTGCCTTATATTTCTGAATAAATAAGGAGTCATTGGCAACAGTATTAGACATCACCTGAGGCAATGTTCATTTTAGAACGTAATTATACCAACAGATGTGGAGGATTGGGGGAGAGAGTCTTCCCGTACATACGGGAGGATCTATTGCTCACCACGAGAATGCAGAGAGACTTGTAAGTATTTACACTTTATACTTATATTCTTTTTTTTTTTACTTTGCTGTATATAAATTTAAATTGATGTGTAAATTTTGGAATGAAAATATATGTATTATGGAGAATGATAGTGTTATAAATGTCTGGTGTCATATATGGTTGTGTTATTAAAATATCATAAAAACAGAGGAAATTCGACCGAAATTTTTATAAATTCTAGTTGACTTATAACATTTTATTCTTATGCAAGAAAAGTCTATGGGTATGATGCCTACACCCTGTCAGCTATTTTTGCACACTGACACTAAGAAGCATGAAGATGTGACATTCATCAACACTCGATGTAGAGAACTTAATGTATGTGAAATTTATGCTTTAATATTAATTCTTAATAATTATCACTTATTAATATAAACATGCCTCCTAATAGGACCAAGTATAAGAAAGCATTCAATGACGGTCTCAGCACTCTAAAGCTGTTGATGAGAGTCAGATATATGTTGATGTAGTGGGTGGTAAGGACCGTCGTAGAAGGATCTTCAATTTAGGTTCATTTGTTAACACATGTTATTTGCAATCCTCCACATCCAGTACAACAATATCTAGTGGACGGTCAATAACCAATGAAGTCAATGAGCTTCAAAGCACAATGTAGACATTGGCAACTTAGTTGCAACAGTCGATGGAGTATATAGCTCAGCTCTGTAATGAGATGGATGAGTTGAAGGGGAGGGATTGTTGGAGCTAGGTCTTGTGAGTAATCCCGAGGTGAACATTTGGGACAGTCGAGCGAGAATGATGCCAGAAGAAAGTGCAAGAATTCTCATTTTTCTTTACTGATAACTAATCTCTAACAATTTCTCATTTAATAGTTCTAACTTCCAAGAAAAGTTTGGGGTCTAACAATTCTCCCCCTTAAAGAATTTTGTCCTCAAAATTTGAACATGAGTGATCAAATAAATGGAGGTAATGTTGTCTTATATTTCCCTCAGTCTCCCAAGTAACTTCTTCACTCGAATAATTTCTTCCCAACTACTATATTCAACAAAATCACTCGATTTAGTTGCTTATTTAAATGCCATATTATCTTAACTGGCTCCACAATATATCTCAAGTTTCTTGCAATTTCACTACCCTTTTTACCGAACTGCAACACACCTCGTCAAGACGATAAGATACTCTCAAAACACTTTTATCCTCTACTTGCTATTCTATATCTCTTCAGCGTTGATCCACTTAACTCTTTTGTTTTTTGTGAGATGTGCAAATTCTACTACAGATCAATTTTCATGTTATATGCAATCAATCACTGTATTTATCATATTCCATTGCTTTCACATTTTTTTTTCTTTTAACAATAACAACATCACTTCAAATTCATAAACCCAATAATATATGTCGGCTGTATTACATGGAAAAAAAATCCATGCACTCTTTATAGCATATTTAACTTCTTACACCTAGGTCCTATTCCTAACTAACTCCAATAGTGACTTTTGATTTGTTTAATAATCATTCATTCCTCAAAATGTAACATTTAATTCACGCGCTATCATTTGATAAAACATCTCTATCACAAAAAGGTTTTTTACCTCAATCATCTACACTGTTTTCATAATCTTTATTAATCCATTAATTCATCATTAATGTTTCATCCATTCTTAATACCTCAATAAGATCAATTTCAATTGTTCATGATATTTCAATAATTTCAATTTCTATCACCCTTCATATGATCAAAGTATTCTTTATAATAAAACTCACTGAAATAAGAGGCATATTTGTTTACTCTTGTATTTTGGTATATACCATTAAGATCATTACATCTTATATACAAAAGTAATTTCGGCAGGTCACCATTTATATCCCATGCTAATGATACGTCAATTGTAATTGATTCTGAACAACCTCTAAATATTCTACGACTATTCAAAAAAATACTCCTCCATTGTAGTTACCTTTTCAACATAATCACCTATACCATACTTCCATCGCATTACTCTAATTCATCTCATGATTTTAACTATAGGGATTATAGATTACCTCCTATACCATATCCAAATATAGATCTCATATGTACTCAATCACATTATTCACCAATGTAACCACATTATCGAATATGTACTCATAATAACTAGCCGACATAATCTTGAGAACTTTTACATATATCACTATCATTTGTTTCATTTTCCATACTTACGTTCTTAATCAATTTAGAATTATAAACGCATAGCCATCTTGAAATTTTGATCTCAAATTCACTAACACAATCTTATACCAGATCATAACTCTTATCTCATTAATTAAATAATTATTTTAAATTCCAAGTTCAATCTTTCAATTCCACTTTACTTGTACACCTTAAATCTTGTCATTTCCACCTATGTCTCTATTTCTTTCTCAGTCAATTCTTGAAAATATTTTCACATCCCTATCAATTCAAGAACATATCCAAAACAAAATTCCGTTACCATATTCACTAATATAACCATAAATATTGAATCTACGTCTAACATCTCAGATGACTTAATATTTCTTATTTTTAAATATTCACAAATTCTCCTTATCTTACACTTTGATAAAACACCATTATTCTCATTGTTTCTAATAGTCCAAACTCTTAATGAAAGTTCATACATGTGATACATGTGGTTGCAATTACTGGGATTCTATACTCATCAGTACCCTTATTTAATGGTGAGGAATCAAGTACAGTAGATCCTTGTAAAATTCCTTGTGTTCTTTTATGAGGTGGCATTTTACTCCTTTAATAAGACATTATCTTTTAGCTTACTTCCATTTTAAATCTTATTTTCTACATATAAGTATGATATGTATGTCACTTAATGCAATCAATCAATTTTACAAAAATAACAATTAATCACGTATCATAATAATTCATAGCACAACATATTCTAAGCCTAGGAATCCTTAGAAACTGTGGGCTCTGATACTAAAAATGTTAGAATCGGGTCGTGACTAATCTTAAGGTGTCCATTTGGGGTGGTCAAGCGAGAATCATGCAAGAGGAAAGTGTAAAACATTCAATTTGTAGGAAAATTTCAAAGGCAACAGTGGCGGGTTTGTCGTGGAAAAGTAATGTTTTGCCGCGACAAAACTATGGAATCATTTCTATGGACCCTTTAGGAAAAGTTCGCCATGGCGAAGTTCCAAGGTCTAGCAACCGCACCCTTCGGGGAAAATACGCCGCGGTGAAAGTCTAGCCTCGCTGTGGTGAAGTCCCTAGATCAAATAAAATACCCCTTAGGAAAAATATGATGTGGCAAAAGTTTGGCCTCACCGCGACGAAACCATAAGATTTTTCGAATGCACCTCTCGAGAAAAGTTTGTCGTGGCCAACTCTTGGCTTCGTTGCGGCGAAGTCCCAAGGTTCAATGAGAAAACCATTCGGGAAAAATAGACTTTCTCCATAGTGAAGTCACAAAATTCAACATAAAAACACCCTTTGAGAAAGGTTCGCCGCAATGAAACTTTCAAATCCAAAACCCAAAACCCAACAATCACACTAATTTTGCAACACATCATCAATTTCCCACAACCATCAGCAACTCAACCACAAGAAAATACAAACATACTCAAAGAAATTCTTCATTTCCAAATCTCATTGCACAACAAAAAGAGTTTGAACAAGTTTTAGTTACATATCAACACTACATCATTAGCTCAATACAAAATAGATATGAATGCTCGTGATCGATATGCTGCTAAAGCTACCTAAAAGTAATTGAACTAACTTAGTTACTAAATGTAGCTATCTCAGAGTTTCCAAATACGTTTGTAAGGATCAAAGATCTTCTCGTTGTGAAGCTCAATAGCTAATACGTTTATAGCTAGTAACAACAAGCCATGCATCAAGCATACATATATATGTATATCTACACATCTATATGTCATTTTAATCTAGCAAGTCAATCATCAGCAATTAGCTCAAAGACGCATAGTTCAAAATGTCATTATCACTTAAAGCTTATCGTGTAACATATAATCATCAACATAACACTTAATTATGCATCATGCTCAACAAATCAAAATGAAATGCACAGCAAATGGCTCGAGAGTCCCATGGAACGAAATGGAGAAATTGAAGTTTACACCATAAACAAAATGAGTCCGATTCTTAACAGCTCATATGCCACAAGTGGGCAGCTGGGAGAAGACTTTGGGGTCAACATGCATGTGACTAACGAAATGGTTTCTCTCTTGCCCAAAACATAAACAAAGTCTTATGCTCAATTCATTTCATTGCATGTTCATACTTTCATACTTCTTATGCTTTTTCTCTTTTTTGATTCATATAAAATATCATACATCATTCAATGCATAACATGGCAATAATTCATCATGCATTTTCTCAACATTCACAATAATTCAAGGCAAACAAATAAACACACAAACAAACAATTAATTTCACCCATCATCACAATAACTATAAACATATTACCCACCTATTTACTTGATATTTCCAAGGTCAAGCTTGTTCTTTTCCTCTTGCTGTTGATTTTGACTATCTTGACCCCCTTCAAACAAAATATATTTCCATTCAATCTATTATACAAAAAGAAACCTATTAGGTTTTGATAATTAAGAACAAAATTAACCTTAAACTCAATCTACTCATAGTTTGCCTAGGTTAGAAAGCTAAACCTAGTTTAGATGTAACATCCCATTACCCATGTTAAGGTTAAAATAGTAAATATGAGAGATTAATAAGAAATTAGGAAACAAATTTCATACTGATGCATTACATGATATGCACATACACGTGAACAGTGATCTTCGCAAATAAAAACAATTGTACATGCATTCATTGACAATTTTCGAGTATAATTGTTTATAAATGTGAGTATATTGAGAAATGTGATTTTATATGTTGAAAATTGATTTAGGGAGTGTATAATTTGATTTAGAAGTTTTGTAATTTTTGGAGAAATTTCTAAATATTGTTAGGTATTTGAGCTCGGAAAAATTGCCAAGTAACAAAACAATTGTTAAATGATAGTAGAATTTACTATCCAATGGCAATGGAAATTTTGACAAATGACTTTAGGATTTATTGACAAGTGCCATCAAAAATTGGGGAAGAATTGGAGTAGAAATTGAAATTGATGGGACTAGTTAAATGAGAGAACTAATCAAATGCTTTAGAAATGGAAATGTGGCAAGTGACAAATATCACTTGCCAAACAATGCCTTAAGCCCACTACTCTTTTAATTAAAAGCCCCCCCCTTTTTTTTTTCTTTCACGATGCTCTCTTAAAAAGGGCTATTGGTGTTTTATTTTGGATTCCCTCCATCATTTTTGTAGCTCTCTTCTCCCTCTCTTCTTCTTGATTTTTATTCTTCAAATCTCCATTCATGTTAAACCCAACCCTCCCACCTTTCATGCTACTCTTCCACCTTGCTCTCTCCTTCATTCTCACTAAAAGACCCAACCTATTCCTCCATGAAAGTTGATGATTGTGGAGGTGAAAGAGTTAGGGTTTAATTGTGATTTTAAAGATTTGGAAGCTAAATCAAGTAAGTCATGTTTTAATTTTATGGGTTTGGTTAAATGAAGCATTTGTGATGATATTTAGAGGTTTATTTCATGAAATGGTGTTTTGAATATGTGGGTGTCGTGAATGGTGAGAGTGTGTAAATTTCATGCTTTTATTGATGAGTAATGATTTATAGAAATGTTTTGGAAGTTGAATGATCATGACAAGGAGTTTTGTATATGCTAGAATGTTGATGAAGAAATGAACATATATATGTATATATTGATGTTTTGTTTTATATAAATGCTAGATAATTGGTTAAGAGTTTTTTATGGATGATTGATGTTGTATATGATGAGTAAGAAACTATGAGTTATGCTACACATGTTTTAAAGATGAATTAGTTGTAAAAGGGATGTTGTAATGAGAATTAGAAGTTGATGAGTATAGAAATGTGTTTATAAACTGTTTTTGTTAATGGATGAGTGTAGAAAAGGGTTGAAATGGAGTTGAGAATGAGGAGCAGATGGAGTAGAAAAGGTGATCTTTGTATGAGTTGTGTTAGGGAAAGATTTGGAAACAAACTTTGGTAGTTGAGCTGGAAAATTTTAGCAGCAGCATGATCTTTGAGTATGCTTCTATATTTAAACCATAACTTCTTATATAGTTATCCAAATGGGATGATTATTGATTTGGATTACACTAGACACATAGGGATACACTTTTCATGACGACATTGAATTTAAATTCTATTTATAAGAATCTCAAAATTTGACATGAAATTGAGAACTAGGTACAGTACATTATTGGATGAATGTATATGTTGAGTTTTGTTTTGAATGTAGGAGAATGTATTATACTTTGGGTGTTTATGATCAAGTGGGGAATATGAAATTTGTATGGATGATGTTGAGTTGAAATTGGGTATATTTGAAGAAATTATCCACTTGAAATGATGAATCAAATGAGTTAAGAATTGAGAGTGAATAAAATTTGATGTTTAAATTATTATGGAGTGATATTGCATTAGAAGAGGTGAATTTGGGAAGATTAACAGTGTAAGTGATGTTAGAATGGGTTTAGGATCCATTGTAGGGGTTTTGGAGAAGGATAATTGAGTAAACCCAAAGGTTGCACAGTCAGGCCATGTAAAATGACACAACCGTGTGTTTTTTATGCAAAAACACTACCAGACCCGAAAGAAACACGAACTACCCATGTGAATTCACACGGCTGTGTGTTTTGACAAAATCTCATTTTGGATTCTTCACAAAAGTTGTATATCTAGAAGTCCTCTTCGAAACTGTCTAAAGATGACATTAATCCGAGATCTACAAAAAAAGTTATGGTATTTTTTCCAAGAGATGTTTGTTTATGAATGATTGACTTATTAATGTTGCACAATCAGATGTTTAGGCTTATTATTGATATTAAATGAGCCTAATTTAAGTATGATTGAGCTATTAACATAAGGAGAGTGTTCTAAGTGTTAAGGAATGATTCAAAGATCTTAATAACTAGTTATGAGACATGTATTAAGGATATACACCTAGGAATGTTTGCATCAATAAACACTTATACAATTATGAAAATTTGTGATATATGTATGTTTTGCATGATATAAAGGGACATGTAGAGTGACATCACCCAGAAGTTTCCAGACCTTGGAAGCAAATGCTAATCTGGAGCATAATGTGGGTCGACCTAGATGGTCTTATTTTATTGTTTGTTCTGTTTTGAATTTTGTATTAATTGACTACTGAATGATCATATAAATGTGATTGATTGTGTTAATTTTTGGGCAAAAGGTCCAATGATTGTGAGGTATGAATGAGATATTGAAGTGCTTCTTGTATGTGAATTTGATGAAATACGTGATACATGACTTGATTGTTAAATGTCAGACCTAGTTCCGAAGAAAAATGAGTAACCAATTGAAAATGAGTCTCATAAGCATCGCATATGCATATGATATGTATGAATTAAATAGTTTGATTGATTTTTGAACATGATAAGTGTTCGAATGATTGAATGATGATGTGAATTATATGTTTATAAGTGATGATATGTGTAATGTGATTGAGTGGGCCATCGAGGATGGTCACTCACTGAGTTCGTAAAACTCACCCAAAACTTGCAAATATTTTCAGGCTCAAAAAAGTATCTTGTTAGGCAAACGAAAGTATACTTACTGCATACAAGTGAAAGATAGAGGTCGGGATCAATTTGCGTCTACATTTGTATTTTTTTGTATCGAGTTAAGACTTCCATAATTGTTGTAACTTGTGTATTCGAATATTTCTGTTTGTAATAACTTTCCAGATTATAAATGTTTGTAAATTATTTTGCAATGAAATGAAACTATGACTACAAGTATTTTTGTATTTGTAATAGGCCCAAATGGCTCTTGAAAGTATTTATGAAATAAAGTATGGTTCTGAATTTGAATACTGATTTTCGCGTACGCATGTGATAAAAAAATTTGTACTGAGTTTCAAGTGTCTGAGTATCTGAATGAGTAGGTTAGCATGCCACCCTCATGGGGCAAGTTCTCGAACATCACTCAGGATGTCGGGTACGTGTCTTGCGAGAGTGGGTTGTTACATTAGAAATCCATAAATATCCATCTAGGGTTTCTCTTCTTTCTTCCTACACAAACTCATTCTCTCTCAAATCCCTTTTATTTTTCTATCAAGTAAGAAGAAAATTTATACTTACCTTAAGCTTAACCCAAATCTTCTTCCTTCTTCTTCTTTCTCCTTTTTCCCTAGCTTCCACGCACTCTTCTTTCTCTCTTCTCTTCTCACAATTTCTTCTTTCTCATTTCAAGAAAACATTTTGGCTTGTCCTTCCCATTTTACCCCTCACTAGTTTTGTTTTCCCAATTTTTCCCCTTTAGTTTATTAACTACCATATTATACTTCTAAATCCTTACCTAAATCCTAACACTTCCATTTAATCCATGCAACCATATGTAATTAAAAACATTTATAAATAAACTCCATAAATTTCTAATTCAAGAATTCTCATTTTTCTTTACTCGTGACTAATCACCAATAATTTCTCATTTAATAGTTCTAACTTCCAAGAAAAGTTCGGGGTCCAATAGGGGTAGCACCTCATCGTAGCAATTAGAGCATCCAGTTACCAAATCAATAGTGTACTTGTAGTCATTTCATTTGAATTACAAATACTTATTATGTACAATTTAATGTTTTTATTATTAATTAAGATAATTTTAACTTTATATCATTAATCAACTTTTTGTTTAAACAAATTAAATGTATAAACAAATCAAATATTATTACCGATGACCGATTTTATGATGCTTTTGTCCATCAGTAAATTTCATTGTCAATCTATATTCCCGAAGGAATCCAAAAGATTTTCGTTGGTATTTTCTATTGCTAAATGACATTTTTCTCATAATAAAAGCTTCTTTCGTGATTTCTTCCATCATTGCCTCAATTTTAAGCGCCTTATAATCCTTGACTCTTCTGATTATAACTTTCTAAATTTCTTATTTATCTCACCTTTGATTTTTTTTTCACATCTCTAAAATCATATCCTTCTATATTCATCTTGCATATGATGTCCTTCTCTCTTAAGCTTATGGTATAACTATGTGTATCATTCTTTTATCCTTATATATATCAGTTGCTCTATTTAAGGTTAAAAATATAACTACTAATTGGTAACCTAATACAACTATCCATATTGCACAAAGGGACAACTTACCAATTATGAAATATTGCACAAGGGTCTTCTTATTATGTAAAATTATAAATTGTTGGTTATTTGTCTTGACCTTGTCCCTAGTTTTATAGGCAAATATATCTTCCCTTCTATGTAGATTTGATGTCCTCTAAAGCTAAGCATGGATGAGGTCGCAAATTTTAGCCTATCCACTAGATGGTCATCTCTTCTAAGGCATCATAAAACAAAATATCAAGGACAAATTACTTATCTAATAATATTCTTTTGACTGATGAGTTGGTTATCCATAGACTCACAATCGTAGCATCTTCATAACAATAGATTAAGGACTTATTATTTGTTTTCTGTAAGGTGATGTTAGAGATCTTCATTTGAAACTAGAAACGATCCAAATGTATCTTAGAGGAAAGATCCATATGATAGAGTGTATTTTTGGACAGAGGAGATACTTTGCTGTCTGAAAGTCATATTCCATTCTATTAAGATTTGTCAAATGATTGATATAGAATCAGCAATGACTCATGTTTTTCAGACTACCAGTTTTTGTATTTTATTTAAGCGAAGAAGTAGTAGAAGTTATTAAGCAAGCGCAATGAGTTGTAGATCCTAACTCTTGCATCATTGTCATCAATAAAGGTTGATAGTAAAGTCCCTATTCCTCCATCTACAGTGGTAGATACTGGGTGTAATATTACTCATAAATTACAATGAACTTGTTAAGATATATTATATATATCTTTTATTTAGTTTTGGCATTTTAATTGGACATATAAAATCTTAATTATAGTGGGATTTAAAAATTATGGTTGTCACACTTGTGTTTGTGAAAGAATTCTACACTACATTGGGGTCTATCATTATGGTGATATTGGAATTAAATTACTACTGGATTTGTGGATTTTGTGGATTGATGAAATTAAAAAGATGAGTTATTGCATGTTCGAATTGAAGTGGGACGCTTATTATGTGAAGGATTTATGCATATGCAGTATTGAGTTAACGTGGGAAGTGTGTGGCATAGATGTGGTGTGTGTTAATTGGATGCTAAGTTTTGGTAAATTGAAAATTGCTATTGCATGGTGAAGATAAACTCTCTTTAATTATTTAAGTTTATGTCATACACGTTAATGTAGAGCAGCTATCGTGAATCACTACAGTTAGTGTTGTCCACATCTTTGTTTTAATATAGAAGTCTATTAAAACACGCATCATAAGGTGACCTAGTGGTGTGTGTGTAGAAATAAAAGATGTGTTCGTGAGTCACTGAAGCTACATGAGTTATGTGTCTATGAAGAAAATAAAAGCTTGAGGCATATATTAAGAAAATTACTGAAGAACATGTTGGTGGCATGGGTACGGCAACTCGGTGGAGGTGTGTGTGTGTGAGATCGGATGCAGTACAATATGTTGGTGAGCCAGTGGGTATGACGTACATCTTTTAATTTATTGAGAAGACAGTAATGAGTCTTAGGTGTTAGTGAACTGTGGCTGTATGTGTATCTCGAAAGCTAGCTTAATAACATCAAATCTATTTTAGAGGAGTTTAATAACTTGGGAAGTTGTCTTTCTTTATATTTATTAATTATTGTTTGAGTGAAAGTAGTTAGAAAAATCCTTTGGCGAGATTAACACAACTCGGTCGTGTTATTGGGTGTGAAATTCTTTCACAGGAAGTGAGATTGAGAGATAGTGTCAAGGGTTGAGTGGTGTCAGCTCAGTAAAGCCTTTGGTAAATCTATTGTACTTCAGTGAAAGTTATTAAGCTAGGTGAGAGTCCCGCAGACATAGGCAAGGTGTGTCAAACTGCGTTACTAAATTTTTTATGCTTTTATTATTTCAATTTTGCTTGTTTTTATTTTGTTGGTGCCAAAGAAGTTTGCGGAAAGTTTGTGAAACAATTAAAATTTTCGTTTTCCAATTGGTATCAAATAAAGGTCACCAATTCAGAACTTGGTAGCAAGTTGGTGGAGATCCTAGTTTCGGAAACATGGCCATAAGAGAAGGAGCATCAATTATCAAACCACTGCTATTGGACGGATCTAACTATCCTGCATAGAAATCACAGATGAAAGTCTTCATCCAAGCTCAGGGCACGAAAGCTTGGCATTCGGTAGTATATGATTGGACGCATCCGATGATCACTGATGATAAAGGAGAGGCAGTTCAGAAAGATCCATCTGAATGGACAAGAGTTAAAGAAGAAAGTACACTCGAAAATTCACAAGCAATGCATGCGATGTTCAGTGTTGATGAAGAGGGACGCTTCTTAATGATTTCAACCTTTGAATCGGCAAAAGAAGTATGGGATGCTTTGCAAACTATTCATGAAGTGTCAAAATCTGTGATAGCATCGAAACTACAGATGTTAGCTGTGCGATTTAAAGAGCTGAAGATGGATAAGAATGAGACGATTGGAGACTTTTATGAAAAATTGTGAGAAAGACTCAACCTATTCCTCCATGAAACTTGATGATCGTGGAGATGAAAGAGTTAGGGTTTAATGGTGTTTTTGAAGATTTGGAAACGAAATCAAGTAAGTCATGTTTTAATATTATAGGTTTGGTTAAATGAAGCAATTGTGATGATAGTTAGAGGTTGATTTCATGAAATGGTGTTTTGGGTATATGGATGTCGTGAATGGGGAAGGGTGTGTAAATTTCAGGCTTTTATTGATGAGTAATGATTTATAGAAATGTTTTGGAAGTTGAATGATCATGATAAGGAGTTTTGTATCTGTTAGAATGTTGATGAAGAAATGAACATATATATGT
>JANSVA010000218.1:24131497-24150050 GCA_025504915.1 Erythroxylum reticulatum
GCCCTTGCAGTCAATTAATTAGATGCAAATTAATATATGACATTATTTTTAATTAATGAAAAGGCTTTATTTATCTTTATGTATTAATTTAATTAATATTTTATGTTTTAATACTAAACATAAAATCCTTGGAATAATTACTGTGTAATTGAAATTATGATGAGATCATAGTTATTGGGTTTAATTTTCACTTAAGTGTTTATGTTCCTAGTTGTAGTTTTATCAAGACTGAATATTGTTGAAATGGTAAAACTATCATACATTATGTTTCTTTCTTATGAAGAAAGTAATTGATCTCATAAATTAAAGTATGGAGATACTTAAGCTAATGTGTGAGTGATTATTAGAGAATAAGTCACTGAACTGACCCAATTATGAGAATTTCAAATGGAATATTACTTATGTGTCTATAGATTATCTCATAATGATGGTTGTATAATTGATCCTCAGATTTGAGATTATCAAGGTATTTAGTGTAAGAATTACTGTGTTTTAATACTACTTATGAATCGTCCCAAGATAGTTCAGTCGGTAATAATTGGATAAGGTATGAACTATATGTAGATAGTTGAGTAAGTTAATATAAAATTCGTCACTCTAAAGTAATTAGAGAGAATATTCTACTGCTCTTGATTAGTAATGGTTTATGGAATTCTCTGGTCAGAGTGAATTGATATTTGAAAAGGAGTTTTCAAATTTTAACTATAAATCAATTACTAATTAGCAAGAATGAACATGATTAGATGATAAGAGTAGATACTGTATCCATACTCTGACCAATTAGAATATTGAATGATGAAAGGATTAAATTATACATTATAGCCATGCATGGATAGATTAAGTCAATCACTTTGACATTCCTGATATTTGAGTAATCATAATATATTGATAGACGTAAATCATGATTTATGATTATGAATTATTTAATTGGAGAATTGAAGATAAATTAAAAGTAGTTTAAATTTATCTAATTCTAATTATAAATTATAATTATAATTTATAATCATTGCTAATTTATTAGGAACCTAATGGGTCACACATTAAAGAGTAATTTGTGAAAGAAAAATGAATTTAATTAAGTTGAACTTAATTATAAAGTTTGGGAAACTTTGGGAATCAAATATGATATATAAAATTAAATTAATTAGAATTATAATTTGATTCTAATTATAATTAAAGATATTTAATTTTAATAAAAGACTCATGATTTTTCTATTTAAAGGAAATAACTTTTTAAAAACTATCATTTTTTGTCTTCTTCCTCTCAAAGATAGTTTGAAAATTGCTATGTAAATACTATCAAAAACTGGACAATTAGATAGCAAGTGATTGATTGATTAAAAAATGTTTCAAAGATTTTTCTTCGAAAAGCAAATAAGGTATAATTTTTAAATCGATTTGTATTTTATTAAAATTTATCAATAATCAAGATTCACTCGAAATCTGTAAAAAAATTTTGCTTTCATAATTCGGTTAAGTTATATGGACATTTTTTCCATGTCGATTAATGGCACTCCATTAGTCATATCTGCAGGTATATATTACACGAATTGATTAGAACATAGGACTCCCTTTGTGCATTTAACGAGTTGAATTTGGCATTACGTTGTACGATTATAAGCCATGTATCAGATTTCGGATAAACCATTATCAAGATTCTTCAACTTTAGTAATATAAACTCAATAAGCCCTTCTCAGGATTCTTCAACTTTAATAATATGAACACACAACTAACAAGCACTATCATCAAAACTGTGGTAATATTTTCTGCAAGAACTTTCCTGAACTAGGACGTCTTATACTGGTTTCACAAATTTAGACAATTGTTCGAGTGTGAACACACCAACAGCCCTTGAACTGTAAACAATCACCATCATATTGTACTTCTTATCCAACATGAGGTCAACAACATATCCAATAGATGTCGTCGTCGTGACACAAGGTGGTGGACTTCTCATCATTTTCATAACTGGGCAATTCAACTGCACCATATTGTGATGTGTTAGGAAGAAAATGAACAGTTCTTGAAAATAATTAGAACTTAAAATTTAGCATCTTAGTGAAGATGCTTACAGGTTGACTTTTATGAACCATAAGCAGAAAGAAAGTGAAGTTACCTCAGTGCAGTCTTCTCGATGCAACAATCCAATGCAATTGCCCCAGTTATCTACAATGGGCACAACTTGATCGTTAAAAAAGCGCATCGACACTTTCTTCAAGTTCGTAGTAGAAAGGAGTGGCTGCGCTGCTTTAAATGGTATCATGATGCTCTCGATTGGTTCAGCCGGGGAGATCTAAATGGAAAATTTGTGTTAAAACCCCTAGAGACAAAATCTTCCAAGTCAATAATAACTGTAAGATAAGCCATATTTGGTCCAATAAAGGCTATAAGCATATACCATATCCGTAATCTAAACTGACATATAGAAGTTCAGGCAATGAAACACACAATTTCCTCGAACCAAAGATCAAAATTTTTATTCATTTGTGCTGTTAGGACATTAGAATGTCACCAAAGGCAAAAGTTGACATTTATTAAAGCATCTCATAACTCATCAGTCTTAATTTAAGTCATTTCTTTTTAAATACAACTTGCTGTATAGTGATCACGACAATGCATACTTGTCCTTTAAGCCTTCAGTAGGTCACCATTAAGTTATTAGGATGTTGCTCTTAACTACATGAAAAGCAGAAAAACAAATTTGGTTACCTAAGGAAGTAAGCGAGGCATGAACATAGTTCTCGCAAATCCCAGCAATGCCTCTATGCGCATAGCAACCTGTGTTACAAGGTAGACTGGGCATATGATTAGAACATGATAAAATGGAATACGATCAATAGGTTTGTGATGTAAATTTCACATAAATAAAAGAAAACAACTGAAAAGAATTTTGTACGTCAAGGACAGTAGGTGGTGTCTGAAGTATGTGAGGAATACTTATAGGAACCTTAATATTGCCAATCTGTTAACTGAAGGCCAGAAGCCAAAGGCAAATTCTTAAACGGAAATTTCAGCAGATTATATACTGACTGTTCAAACAAACCTTGGGTACTTATCATTTCATTATCTTTCGTATTTGCTTGTTCTTTTCCCAGATAATCTTTTTTTTTTTCAAGAAATCAGCTATGTATTCACTTACGTACCATTCCTCCTCGACTCTTCCATGGTATGGCCTGCCACTTCCTTATGGCATTTTTTAGATGGCTTACAGCCAGATCAACCTGACAACATGGGGAGAAAAGTCATTTGTAACATGATATGCAAAATGTATTCTTAGGGAATAAATGTACAACGAAAGCAGTTAGGAGCTGGTGGGAGCAGCTAATTAGGAAATTATCTTATATTTCTATAGTAATTATCTTATTTAAAAAGTCTACTATTTTCAGATTTTCAGAACTCTACTATTTTTAAAAGTCTACTGTTAGTAAGAGAGTCAATTAGCAGATTCCTATTCTATTTTAGTTCCTAAAAACTCTATGTATTCAACATATTTAAAAGCCATTAGGATAAATAAGAAGACAGTCAGAATGTTTCTAAAAAACAATTGACAGAAGGTTTGTCGGAGACAAATTTTCTCAGCAGCAACCATAAAGCCTATGAAGAGGAAGAACTTCAGTAAGGGAAAAGAGGATTTCCATGTTAGTTGTCCTATGACTAGATCCTATCGAAAAACACATATCAATTTGGTATTAGAACCTGGCATCATGGACAAGTCCATAGATTTGTCAAGCCGAATGGAGGTGCACGTGAGAAACATCGAGCAGAGGCTATCTATAGTAGAGGATTGCCAATAGTCCAACCAACTGTCCTTAAACTCACAGCTAGAGTAGATTCTGTGAGAGCCAAAGGGACATGATAAGAACAATGAGATGGGGAGCAGCAATTTCACCTATAGGGACCAAAGGGAGGAAAGAAGTGTTAAGCAAGCAAGGGAGAGCATTTTTGTTAGGTATTTTAGGTCGACTGAACATTCCATCTCAATGGGGAGGCACAATTGTAGCTTTACAAGGTAAAACAAGAGGAGGCAGGTATGGATTGATTTACAGAGCAATGCCACCTGAGGTTTGATCCTCCTGTGAGCCTTAGGCTCTAGGCAAGTTGGCCAACTTAAAGCAAATTTGAATATTGGAAGATTGATAGGAGTTCCAATCTTTATTGGCTTGAACAACACAGATCAACCTATCGATCGGGAATGATAAGATTAAAGGCAGAATTGCAACAACCAAGAAGCTTAAGAGTTGATATGAATCTAGCCAAGACTTGCAAAAACTTGTAGAGGAGCAACCAGCTCGTCTTAGGGAGGAATCATAGACAACACCAGTGTGGAGCAATCAGAAAAAAACCACTGAAGGAACTCTGCATAAAACGAAAAATTTGGGGCAACATCTAGTACTGGAAGCACAAACATTCTTTTTTTTTTTAAAATTAAGTTAACTAAGAAAGAGGAAAAGGAACAAAGGGCAAAGGAGCTTTGCTTCAATTATGATGAAGCATTCTCTTGTGAAAATAGATGTAAGAAGTTTTTATAGATAAAATTGGCAGAATCTAAAGAATAGGATGAGGGAGGAGGCTTCTTGGGAGCTTCATGAAGATTTTGAGAAGACCTATCCTGGGTTTGAGCCTGAGGACAAGCCTTTGTCCAGGAGGGAAATAATGATATGTAGGATACATTCTTAGTGAAGAAATGTATAACGAGAACAATTATGAGCTGATGGGAGCAACTGATTAGGAAGTTATCTTATGTTTCTGTAGTTGTTATCTTATGTTTTTGTAGTACCTATCTTATTAAAGCAATAGTTATCTTATTTAAAAAGTTTATTATTTTCAGAAGTCCATTCTCAGTAGGAGAATAAGTTAGCATATTTCCATTCTAATTTAATTCCTAAAAACTCTATGTATTCAATCTATTTAAAGGGCATTAGAATGAATAAGAAGGTAGTCAAAATTTTTCTAACAAAACAATTGACAGAAAGCTTGTCAGAGATCGTGAGTCATCTTGTGACTAGATCATACACAAAAACACATCATAACACTCCATAATTTTTAGTCTCTTATTTAAGAGTTATTAGAAGATAGAATTATGTAAATTTCACTTTGGGGCATAAAAATATTACATGCTACAACAAACCAATGAAATTTGAATATCATTAAAAACACCTTTAGTAGGAAATCACATGGCAAACACATTACCTGACCATGATTTAAAGCCGCCTCAATAAGAAGATGATCAGCTTCTTCTTGAATTGATCTGGAAATAGCTCCTGCTGAATCTGGCCACAAGCGCTTGTGGAGATTCAAGACCATACTGTAATCTCCTCGAATAGAAAAAGCACGCATCATGGAGAGGTAGAGGTGAGCCTTTGGTCTTAGGTCTCGACTTATACCAGCCCGCTTCGTTATTTCCCCAAATACACAAAGAGCACCTAAATATAGAAGGACAAACATGTAAATGAAGTTTTCTTCAACTTCTCCACATCAAACACAATAAAATTTTTCCTCCAAAAATCACACGAATGGAATGAGCAAAAATTGGAAAATTCATAACAATATAATATAGCTAGTATTGAAGCACAAGCCAATTTGACCAACATATAGCATATTCTCCATAATATATGCATGCAAGTAGCATATCAACACAGGTAAAGTAGCATGTGATGAAAATGCACGAACTTGAGTCATTCACATGGCATGAATGTATCTCTTCCTTAATCTATAGTGTGGCCCATCTGGTTTTAAGAAGTAACTTCAACTCAACACATTTTTGCACCTCCTCATTATTGAAAAAGCCATTTGCCACTACAATCAACTTGCAAACTCTTAACTCTTTCTCTTCGTCTGAGTCAATC
This sequence comes from Erythroxylum reticulatum, assembly GCA_025504915.1. Classification (NCBI taxonomy): domain Eukaryota; kingdom Viridiplantae; phylum Streptophyta; class Magnoliopsida; order Malpighiales; family Erythroxylaceae; genus Erythroxylum; species Erythroxylum reticulatum. The sequence continues at coordinate 24,137,345 of JANSVA010000218.1, forward strand.
TTTTACTTATGATATTTGTTAGCTAGCTAAACCATCTTATTGTACTTTCCCATCATCAACAGGTTCACAAATGTTATTTCACATTGAATAGTCCATATTGACTTGTAATAATTATCAAAAGCAAACCAGGAACTGACAACAAACAATAGTAATCTTAATTTTAATTGGCATTTATTGAAGTGCTTCAAATGAGCATAGTTTAGAAACAAAGCAGCAACATGATCATCACAAAAGTTATATCTAGCATAGAAATAAGTATAAGCACATTAAATAGTCTTTTAGCACCAATAATTGCAACATACCCTTAATTGAACCACAATATAGCAATACATCAACTATTGCAGTGAATGCAGTTCGATCAATGAAAACATTGGGACACAATTTCATTTCCAATAGTAGTGTTTGAACTGAGAGGAGTTCTTTGGCATCTCCAAAACCCTAACATGAAAAGGAAAGTCAAGAAAAAGTCTTCATTCATATATGACATTCTGAATACAAAGGGCTTAATTTACCTGTTACAGAAAGCTATAATTCATAAGCTAAAATTTATTCAAGTTTTTAATGCTTATACAAACTACTTTAATTTTACAACATTGACATTACAGCCATTCTCCTTGTAAGATCAAACAAGGAGATCTATCAAAATATGCTAACCTGGAGTAATGTAGAGTAAGTGACAATATCTGGATAAAGATTGTTATCTCTGAGGCTTTGTGCTTTTCCCTAAAAAAGATCGTAGGTAGAGTAATTTAAATGAAGAAGGTCCAACCATTACATATCTTTTAAATGTAAAGGCTCTAAATTGGACTTTAAAGTGCATGCCTGTAACCTTCATTTCCTTGAAGAAACACATGGCTGCATCCAACTTTTGAGCCTTAACACATCCAAAAATTAGAGTATTATACGTAAGCCTATCAGGGACTAATCCAAGACGCAATACTTTGTCATGCAAGGTCAGGGCAGCTTGAGGATAGCCAGCATTTATATATCCCTGAAAGTTACACAAGACCTTTTAAAATAATATATAAAGACTATAAATTGATTTTCCTTCTGGAGAACACAAATTGCAAGCAATAGAACTAATGATCTGTGCAAAACCTTCATTAGCAGGTTGTAGATCGAGATTGAAGGGGCACCTCCTTTGCGAAACAAAAAACCATAACGCGCAAGGAGCCCCTTAGCACGGCGTAAATCTCCTGCACTACACCAATGCAATTGTAGCGACATCAGTAAAATCCCAATGAGCGTCATTGCTAATAACAACATGAATATTATATGGTCTGATGCGAACCATTTCACAACATGTTAGAATTCGCAAGTTTTTTTTAAAATAAAAAAAGTCCCATTAAATTTATCACGAGTAAAATAAGATCTGTTTCTTTGACTAACTAACCCGCATCAATTAGAGCATTTAAGAGACCGAAAAGGATTGGTGCAGACAACTTAGGACTTCCTGCAGTAGTTCCTTTTTCAATCGATTCCAGTATTTGAAATGCCTCGTCCACTCTTCGAGCCTCGCCCAAACCCTATAACTGCCTACAGTAATTACCATAAAAGTAAACAAATACAAAGATTGACACACGCCAGATACCTTCAATAGAGTACTGTAGGTGACACAATCGACTCCGCAGCTCTGGGGTTTGGACATATCGTTGAAAATTTGAAGAGCTGAGTCAACATCACCGCAATGCACACACGCCTCGAGGACTGCGTTCATGACGATGGTGTTCAACTTCCCATATCGTAAGTTGGCAGTCTCAATCTCCTCAAATATCTGTTAAAAGTTTAGCAGTCCTACGAAAATAGAAAAATAGAAAAAGGAGAAGTAAGAAGAAATTGGGACCTGTTTGAGTTGCCTTCGACGGGTGAGCTGGACGACTCGAGAAGTGAGTGCTTTGAGATTAGGAGACGCCTTGTGAGTTGTGTGAAGCAAATGACGGCGCACCGGGGCAGAGGAAGAAGAGAAGAGTGTCAAAGAGAGCGAGGGATTGGTGGCCATTAGCGATGGAGCTACTCATCAGCCATGCAAAGTGATAATGTGAGTGGGATTATCTCATGGCGGCTTATGGTGGTGTTTGTTTGCTGGATGGACTACTAATGGGCTTTGGGCCGAAGTGTGTAGGAGATATTTGTTTGCTTTCTTGTTGGTTATACTCGAGGACTTGGAACCGCTGAAAATTTCTACCAAAGCCCATACTTTTTGTAGATTTATTTCGAACCATAAATATTAAATACTAAATTAATACTGGAGCAAAATTAAAATTTTAAAAAGACCATTATCCATATCAATCTTGTATACATATTGATTTTATTCCTGAACTGTCATCTTTCTTATGGTTAAAACTGAATAAATACCAAACTTTTTTATTTGAATTTTTGAAAATGTCAATAGTAAAGTAAATATAGAGTGACCATCTACAGAAGAGGGTGGAAAAACTCTAGCGAGCTTGTAGGTGAAGGGTCACTAAAAACTTGGCCCATAATTTTTTTGAGATGACAACACATTGTGGAATAAATACGAAATAGTTTTGCAAAATTTGTCAAAAGTCTAAGATTACTTAAAATTTTAAAAAATAATTAAAACATAAAATATAACAAAGTATAAATTATAATTATACCTTATTCTGAAGCTTTAGGGTCAGTTGGTTCATATGAGAAAATGGTAATAGTAATAAGAATGAATATAGTGAGTAATGAGAATAAATATTATCATTACAATTATGATGATTGATTAAAATAAAGGAATGATTATCATTACTATTGATAGTGGTTGGTTTGCAAAAAATATTAATAAATAAAAATTAATTATATTTTAATTAATTAATTAATTAAAATATTGTAATTTATTATATTTTAATTAATTAATTGATTAAAATGTTGTAATTAATTAAATAATTACAATATTTTAATTAATGAATAATTATATTTTAATTAGTTATATTTTAATTAATTAATTAATTACAATATTTTAATTAATGAATGAATTATATTTTAATTAATTAATTAATTACAATATTGTATTTAATGAATGAATTATATTTTAATTAATTATATTGTAATTAATTAAATTTTAATTAATTAATATTATTTAATTAATTAGTATTAAAAATATTTTTTTAAAAAGAGTCACTATTAAAGAATGAGTTTCAGTCCTCTACAAAATGGAAGGTATGGAGGATTCCCCAAAAGTGGGATATCAAACTATTGACCCTATAGTAATAGTCAACAACCAACTACTCACTTTTTATTCTTTACTCCTTAACCCCTTCCCAAACCCACCAACTAAGCACCCCTAATTCTTTTCTTATTGTTTTACTTAACCATTTCTAGAATTAACTCATCTAAGCCATTATAGCCACACAAGTTATTTGCAAAATATGTTGAAAGAACTCTATAATTACTGTTGAGAGGGTTAGGCAAAAAATACTAGTTATCTTAGATCATAAGCCTATTTATATTAGAATTTGGATCTTTTAGTAATTTAATTAAAATAAGATTCTAATTTCAATTAAACTTTAGTTAGAATTAAATTAGTTCTAATTAAATAATAATTAGGTCAAACAAGATTCTCATTTCATTCCTTATTTATTAAAGTGTTTCAAACTTTATAATGCATTACATGTCTCAACAAGTAAACACATATCAAGTTTCCTCATACTTAGCTTTTGAATGTACTCAGGCAAATCATCAAAATCAAAGTTATAAACCAAAAACACTTACTAATTTTCCATATTTTCCAAGAATAGATAGTAGTAAGCAAATATAAATAACTTCTAAAACCATAGCAAAAACTCATTATTCAACGCTTCTGCTCGTGATCAATTAACATTCATCACCTTTAGAAACTGAGCAATCTAGAGGTAGACTTGGACCAAATGTGTTTAAATAAAATAACTATATAAGCATACTAAAAAATCATTCATGATCATAACATTCCACAACTTTACATATCAATTTATTTCTCCACCACTAAAATTCACGTATGTAATCATTAATCAAAAGACTTTTCAAGGTTATAATATGACTAAGGGTAAGGTGAGATATATTTAACTAAGGTAGTGTAAAAGTCATCAAAGCTAGTGAAACAAAAGTAACGCTCAACGCAATATCAAACGTAAAAACTAACATTAATTCAAAACTAAGTACCATTAGCTATGATGAAGGCAAAAATCATATTTCACTGCTCAAATTCAAGCTCTCACACCTCAGACCATAGGAAGCATAATCAATTAAAAGGGATCACTCATAAACATTGATGATAACAGTACATTTAAACTATAAGGAGTGATCCTTCAAAAACAACATCTACCTCATATGTAACATATTCTAATCACACATTCCATACAACTTTAAGAGGAGAACCTAATCATAAGCAACTTTGCAAAATAAATGCATTTCCTTCTTGATACTTTTATTCAAATTCTTTTCTTTCTTTCCTTTTCTTTTGTATTTTTCTTTTCCTTTTCCTTCTCTCTCTTCTTCTGTTTTAATAAAAATTAAAGAAGCTCTATCAATATGGTAATTTCATTGATAAGACATAAAATGGCATCCTAATAATTATTATCTTCCTACACATATGCACACCTCCACACTTATATTTTTATACTTCTACAATTAACAACAATTAATAAATGCTCCACTAGCTTTATATCTTAGGTAGGATATTTGGTTATGTTTAATAGCATGTAATGTAGTTAGTAGTACAAGAAAGGCTAATAAAACTCAAGAGGGCTTAACAAAGAAAAATTCATATCAATAGGTAGGCTATTTGGCTAATGTAGCTTACAAAAATCAAGATTGCTTATATCATTTTCATGTTAAATGCATGTGATAAAAATGTGGTCTTGAATAAAAAATCAAAGCAAAGTTAGGATGTACATGCCATAAAGGTCATACATAAATAAAAGACAATGAGATTGATATGGATGTGTCAGTATATAAAGGCTCAAAATCTCACTGACTAGTGTCTACCACTAGTCACTACTCTTCTAAAGATAATGCATATTAACCAATCATAAGAGTAAAAGTACATGCTCAAGTTTCCATGAATTTTTCTATTCAATTCACTCTCTAATTATGACTATATAATCTTAAAAGAAATAGAAAAAGAGAAAATGTTTGTTTGATTTTGAAAATGCCTAAGAAGCCATATAAGCAACAATTAAGCTTAAAAACATGTATAACAACTTAAAACTTACTTGTCCCCAATGTAACATCAAATGCAAGAAATGGAGTATTTAACGAAAATAGCAAATGCGAGAATGTAAATAAAAAGAAATCAACCTCTTTTGGGTTACCTCCCAAGCAGTGCCTTTGTTTATTGTCGTTGGCTCGACTCTATGTTGCACTCATTAAGTGGCAAAATTTTAATCTCCAGGAATCACAACTTTGACATTTTCCACTTCACCTTCATCAAAATAAGGCTTGAGTCGATTCCCACTTACATGCAATGTGTTCCCTATTTTTAAACTTTTGATCTAAACTACACCATAAGGAAGAACATTAGTTATCACAAGTGGATCGACCCAATAAGGACAAAATTTATGTAGAAACAATGTATGTTTAGCATAATAAAGAAGCACTTTTTGACCACTAATAAAGGTTTTCAATAAGACATTAAAAGCTTTGTTCTTGTTAGACTCCGTTTTCAGAGCCCAACTATCGTTCCGGAGTCATAAAGCGTGAGCGGGTTTCCTTGTAGGGTTATTTCAAAGAACCCTCATTAGCCGTCATCTCACAAGAGTGATGTACCCACACCAGTCAATTACAAAAATCACAATTTGAATTCTTCAACACAATTGTATCTCTAAGTCTCTAGTTTATTTTGAACTAAGAAAAATCTCAATCGGAGCTCTACAGTTCAAGATATAAGTAAAATACCCAAGTATGTTTGGTAAACAACCAATTCACGTTCTTCCAACCAATTTCCTCACTTTCTCTCCATCAATATTTTCCAAAATCAACACCAATGGATGCAAATTTTTATTGATAGGTATAAAAATGTGTTAGGGATCTATTTCTTCAAGAATCACTCCATTTGGAGATCGGATGATGGAGTTATGGCCAAAAGAATCAAACATGTCTATGTCCTCAATCATATTGTACTTGTTATGGGAAAATTGCCATAACTTTCTCTAGAGACCTCTAATTGAGGTGATTCTTTGACTATTTCAAAGAAGATTTCAAGATCTAAAACTTTTATGAAGACCATAAAGTGAAATATTGCCATTAAAATACAAATTTCTGCTTCGTCTAACGGACATACACAGGGTTGGGGGTCATTTTTGACCCGAATGTCCGTTAAACAGACATGGGCGAGGCTGGGGGTCCTCACAGACCTGAGATGGTCCATTTAACGAACCTAAAGTCCATATAATGGACATAGGTGATACAAAAGTCCCTCCAAAGCCTCCCCTATGGTTCCCACATCCATTCTAACATCACTTTCACTCATAATCTTCTCAATTTCACCTCTTCTAGTGCAATATCACTTCCTAACAATTCAAACACCATATTGATCTCATAAAACTCTCAAATTTCAACTCATTTGATTCCTTACATTCAATTACATCTCATCATTTTCTATATTTGTCCTGATATACACCCTATGTAGCATTACGAACTTATAATGATCGTATCTCTTAACTCCAATATCCAAAAATTTCATACTTCATATTGTTGGAAAGCTAGAAAGATAAGCTATGACTTTCATGAAGACAACTTTGGATAATTTTACCTTAATCGATACAATTTTTCCCTTGAGTTTAGGACAAAATTTTCACACCTATGAACTTGCAAAATGCAATATCTATTCATATCAATTCAACTACTAAATACGTTTCGTTAAACTCTTGAATCCCACCTCAAATGATTCATCCCATAAAACCTTTTCAATCTCTAACATGTTATTCTAAAACAAATAACAATTTGCAATCTCAATAAAGAAGCATATGCATACACACATTCCACTTCCACAACCATCATACTCAACCTGTAAAAAGACATAATCATACACAAAAGGAAATCCTCAATTTCTCATTCTCATTGCTAAACAAAGTAAATATTTGAATAAGCTTTATTTACATATCAACATACTCATCACTAACTTAATACAAATACAAGTGGATGCTTAATGTTTGGCATGCTTAATAAGCTATCCAATAGTCATTAACTTAGTACAAAAGCTAACTATCTTGGAGTTTGTCCAATTGCCTTGTAAGGATCACTAATATTCTCATTCTGCACCTGAGGAGGGAAAATGATGGGTTGAGCTACATAGCTCAGTGGCTAATGTATTTATAGCCATTGGCAATGAGCCACACAATCAAACATATATACGAATATTCATATAACCATACTCATCTTATCTTGATCCAACAATGTAAGTTAAGCATTCACAACTCATAGTTCAATACATCATCACATAAAATACAGGGAATGTAATTTATCATCAAAGCATAACACACAAATTGCATCATACTTAACATATCAAAATGCAAATGCATAAACAAATGGCTCAAGGGTTCCGTGGAACAAAATGGAGAAATTGAAGTTTGCACCATGAACGAAACGAGTCCACTTTTCGGATCTTGTGTGTCACAAGCGGGCAGCCGAGAGAAGGCTTTATGTCGATGTGTACGTGACTACGAAATGGTTCCTCTCTCGTCCAATCACAATCAAATCTCATGCTCAATTCAATCAATCAAAAGTTCATATTCTTATGCTTTTTCTTCTTGCCATTTAATCAAAAAGCCATGATACAATTCCAAGGCATAGCATAATCATACTGACACTTCAATTTTATCAAACGTCATACATTATAATGCAATTTCCACATCACAACATTTCAAAGAAAGTCATTTTAGCGCAAAATACATACACAAGGCATTTTGCCTATTACACAATAACTATAAATATATTACCTACCTTATGTTGCTTAAAAATCCAAACTAAATTGTATCCTTCCTCTTGCTCTTGAATAGGGTTTTCTTGATTTCCTAACATAACCAAAATTTTCATTCAATCCAAATTCAATTGGAAATCCCCCTAAAACTTCTATAATCACAAAATGTAATCAACACAAATCTAGCTCAAACCTAACCTACCCATAGTCCATCTAGGTTAGAGAAGCCAAAATCTACTTTAAAAACCCTAAAATCAAATGGTTTCTCTTAAATCATCTTCTTCTAACACAAACCTTTCATTCTTTACACAAATCCCCTTTCTCTCTCTAACTTCTTCTCTAACAAAGCAAGAAGAAAAGATGAACTTACCTTCACAAATTTGATTTCTTCTTTTTTCTTCTTCCTTTTAAGCTTCTCTTGCACACTCTCATGAACTCTCTCTCTTCTCCCCTCTTCTTTCACATTTTTCCTTTCTCTCTTTGGCTTCTCACGACTTCTCCTCCTTCTTTCTTATTTCAAGCCCTTTTTATTTGGTATTTTCCCATTTTGCCCTTCAAAACTAACATTTTATACTTCTAACTCCTTAACTAATTCCTTCCAAAATCCAGAAGGAATTTGATAACACTTCCTTCTCAAAAGATGTTTTTCATTGTCTTAATTTTTTAATGACACCAAAATCATTCAATTTGATTTGAAAATCTGAAATTTATATCCCAAATATTTCTGAACTATTCTTATACTAAAACAATATTCTATGTTAAACTTCCATCCAAAAATTGAAATTCTTAAGGACTGAATTAGAACTCGATTTCATTAGATAATTTGTAGCTCTATCTTTATAGTTTAATCCAAATAAATAATCACCTCATTTGGATAACTAGAGAAAAAGCTATGGTTAAAACACCGAAGCATAGTCAGTGATATGTTTCAACTACATTTTTCAGCTCTTAACTTCCAACATTTCACATAAAATAGTTCTAACTTCTAAAAAAAGTTTGGGCTCTAACAATTCTCCCCCTTAAAGAATTTCATTCTCGAAATTCTTACCTAAGTGATCAAACAAATGGAGGTAATGTTATCTTATGTTTTCCTCAGTCTCCCAAGTAACTTCTTTACTTGAATAATTTCTTCCAAATGACCATAGTCAATAGACTCACTCAGTCTTTCAATCACTCATTCAGTCGTTCACTTTCTTAACTAATTCCTCAATATACTTCAGATTACTCACAATTTTTCACTTCTTGTGTTGATAATACCAATATTAGATCATATCGATATTTCTTAGCAAATTCAAGTATAACACGTTATAAATCTGAGACATCTTTGTTAGTAATACTAACTTATAAGTCAATGGTCTGGTTCTTAATAACTTTATATGGACCGATATAATTTAAGCTTAGTTGATTCTTCATCTTGACCTGAGCACATCTTGCACTCAATCCAAGCACACCTTGGGAATATGATACTCTTAGAAACATTTGATCCTTTGCTTTATAATTCACATCTCTATAGCGTCAGTACACTTAAATCTTATGTCTATCTCACTGTATTCCACACCTTTGGTGTTGATCCACCTAATTCATTCATTTTTCTTGAGTCACTTAATTCCACAGATCAATTTCACTTATTAGCAATATCTCGAATCAATTCTGGCCTTCAACCATCTTTGGCCCTATTCATCCAAATAAAGAGGCAGATGACTCTTTTTATCGTATAATACCACACAATATTTTAATGTTATTACTTTGATAATAATTGTGATGCTTAAAGTCAATCAAAGCTGTACATTAATCTCATATTCCTATGAACTCCAAAATATAAGCTTTAAGCATATCTCTGATAGTTAAGACCGTCGGCAAAATCAAACATTCAGTTACTTGAGTCTACATTCTCCACTGCTAAATGTCGTTTCGACGCATTCCTACTAGGATGTATAACTTAAGTTGTTATTTGTGTTTTCTCTAGTAATTTCTTTGCTCTGTCATCTTTATCGGGTATACTTACTTCTTATTTCAATCACAAAGTATCATTTTCCAATTCAAACTCAGAATTCAGATATGTTTTCAATTCCTCAATAAGATTCTCAATTTCTAAATCCTTAATTTGGGCTTTGTTAATCATTCCATGTGAAACTAATCTTCAATTCCATAGTAAATAGTAATTTGATTTGCCCAAAATTCAATTCCACATTCTACACTCCTTTTTACAATAGATATGATATCCTCAATATCTAAATTCATGCTTCATTGCTATTGAGATTTTTTCTTAATGTATCATATACAACAGTAACTTTACTGGGAAATACTCATTTGTACAATCATAATTTTTCAATACTTCTATCCATTGTCTCAACCTCGTATTCAATTCTTTCAACTCAATAATTACCTTAAACTTTAATGATCTGTATATATATATATATATATATCCCATTTGTTTCTGTACATATAATGTCGCCAACTTTCAAGCAATCACTATTGCAGCAAGTTTCAATTCATGTATCAAATAGGCAACCCATAAGGTTTCAATTGTCTCCATACATATGAAATCACTTTATTATGATACGTTAGACTTTATACTAATCTCTTATACGACATCATTGTATACTATAAAATATCCAAATTCAGATGATATAATTAATATCGGTGTTATAATTCCTCAAAATTCTCTTTACTTTCATCACTTATACGATTTACACGTTTTTCTTCAAATATTCAAACTATTCTTCTAAACTTTTCGAATTCATTTAACATATCATCAATTTTTGCTTACATAGCGTTAATCTTCAATACCATAGTACTTTCAGGGTATTTGTTACTCGAACAAATATTTTCAAAGCTCCATATGCCTATAACTAGTTCTCGTAATTCCTTAAATAACTAATTCCTCAATGAGGTAACATTATCTCACATTATTTTTAAAATTTCCAATTAACTTACCTTTCTTAAATGATTTTCTCCATTCTTTAGACTTCCTCATATTTCACATTTACTTATTCTAATGTTTGCTCATTCATACTAGTTTCTCCACACACTTCAATTTATTTGCAACTTAACTTCTTGTGTTGGTAACACATTCATTAAACTCTAATTTATATCTCCTATGCATACTCGCATAGAATATAACGTGGACTAAGTTCTCCTTATATTAGCATTAGCGTTACCTCAATTTCCAAAAATCCACTTACGTAGTTAGATACTTTACATTAAGCAAAATACATACATTCTCAGTAGCATACTTTACCTCTTATGGTTGAGTCTCCACTAGGGATATGACTCTAATATTCACTTTTGACTCATTACATATTCATTTCTGATTTGCTCTTTCATTGATCATTCTTAATATAAACTATCTGATCTACTTAACCTAATTCAATGAAATTCTTCTTTAAAAGAAGATTTCTTGCTACTATCATTCTGTTCATGCAATCTTTATCAATCAACTGCTATCATCATCAATACTGTTTCAACCATTCTTAACACCTCAACACGATCAATTTCAACTACTCATGATATTTCAATAACTTCAATTTCTGTCACACTTTACATGATCAAATATCCTTTATAATAAAAATCAATGAAATAAGAGGCATATTCGTTTGCTCTTATATTTTGGTATGTACCATCCAGATAATTACATCTTATATATAAAATTAATTTCGGTAGGTCACCAATTTATATCTCATGCTAATGATACATCAATCACAATTGATTTTGAACAACCTATAAATATTCTATGACTATTTAAAAATACTCCTTCACAGTAGTTACCTTTTCAACATAATCACCTATACCATACTTCCATCGTATTACTCTGATTTATCTCATAATTTTTAACTATAGGGATTATAGATTACATCCTCTACCATATCCAAATATAGATTTCATATGTACTCAATCACATTGTTCACCAATATAACCACATTATCAAATATGTACTCATAATAACTGGTCGACATAACCTTCAGAACTTATACATATATCACTATCATTTATTTCATTTTCCATACGTACATTCTTAATCAATTTAGAATTATAGACATATAGCCATCTTGAAATTCTGATCTTAATTCACTAGCACAATCTTATACCAGATCATAAATTCCGAGTTGAACTTTTCAATTCCACTTTGCTCGTACACCTTAAATCTTGTCATTTCGACCTATGTCTCTATTTCTTTTTCAGTCAATTTATGGAGATATTTTCACATCCATATCAATTCAAGTACATATCTTCAACAAAATTTCATTACCAAATTTACTGACATAACCACAAATACTGAATCTACGTCTAACATATTGGACCACGTAATATTTCTTATTTCTAAATATCCATAATTTTCCTTATCTTACACTCTGATAACACACCATTCTTTTCATTGTTTCTAATAGTCCAAACACTTAATAAAATTTCATACATGTGACTCATGCAGTTGAAATTACTAGGATTCTATACTCGTCATTACCCTTCTCTAATGGTGAGGAATCAGGTACAACAGATATTGGAGTTATGTAAATATAGTGCCCTAGAAAGAAAATGTATTTACACGTATCTTAATCTTCTTCAATTATAGTTTTGTAATGGAAATATTTATTATTAATAAAATAAAAGAGTTTGGTTTTATTTGTGTGGGCATTATATATTTAGTCAAAATGTACGAAGATTCTTTTGTAAGTTATATACATATACATAGAGATATATGGGAAACATGTATATTATTAGAATCTAAATTAATGGATTCACAGTTGAAAGGAATCCAAATCAATCTCGGAGTACTGTTTACGAGTGAAGGCCATTGTGAATCAA
>JANSVA010000218.1:24158298-24205491 GCA_025504915.1 Erythroxylum reticulatum
AAATTAAAACTTCTTTTAATTTATCTTTAATTCTCCAATTAAATAATTCATAATCATAAATTATGATTAACGTCTAGCAACATGTCATGATTACCCAAATATCAGGAATGTCAAAGTGATTGACTTAACCTGTCCATACATGGCTATAATGTATAATTTAATTCTTTCGTCATCTAATATTCTAATTGGACAGAGTATGGATATAGTGTCTACTCTTATCATCCAATGCTAATTAGTAATTGATTTATAATTGAAATTTGAAAATTCCTTTTCAAATATCAATTCACTCTGGCCAGAGAATTCCATAAATCATTACCAATCAAGAACTTTAGTATATTCTCTCTAATTATTTTAGAGTGACGAATCATTTATCGACTTACTCAATTATCTACATATAGTTCATATTGTATCCAATTATTACCGACAGAATTATCCTAGGACAATTCTTAAGTAACATCAAAATACAATAATTCTCATACTAGATACATTAGTAATCTCAAATCTAAGGATTAATTATACAACCATCATTATGAGATAGTCCATAGAAACATAAGTAATATTCCATTCGGAATTCTCATAATCGAGTCAGTTCAGTGACTTACTCTCTAATAATCACCCACATATTAGTTTAAGTATCTCCATACTTTAATTAATGAGATCAATTACTTTCTTCATAAGAAAGAAACATAATGTGTGATAATTTTACCGTTTCAACAATATCCCGTCTTGATGAAACTACAACTAAGAATATTTAGGAATAATACATAAGTGTATATTGAATCTCATAAATTATGATCTCATCATAATTTCAATTACACAGTAATTATTGCAAGGATTTTATCTTTACGAATAATGATGAAATAATTAACAAATTCATAAAGATAAAAAATGCCTTTAATTAATAAATAATAATGTCATACAAATATTTATAACCAAAATAAATTGATTACAAGGGCACAAACTAACACATATAGAGTATAAGAGTAGGAGTTATAACAGAATTTGTTAGCTTAGATCTGCTAGATCTATCAATAAATCTGCACGCATATGACATAGTCGACCTGGGCTCCAGTTGACCTCGTTGCTTGTATTTATTCAGCATGTATGCTTTTAAATTTTAATTACCTCACGGTTTCTTTTCTTTTTCTTTTTTTTCTTATTTAATTTTACCGTCTAAGGCACCACGTGTTGGAATTATCTAGATAACGCGCTTCATAAAGAAAAGTCCGGTCTTCTCGCTTGCCTTCTAAAGTAAGCTTCATCCTTCGAGAAACGGCATCTACGTATCTCATCATTATCGTCTCTGGACATGTATATCTACATCTCGTCAGTTGAATTGAAGCAACAGTATTAATACATGATAATATCCACAAAGACGACCTAGCTAAGGAAATCGAGTGAATTGAAGATGTGTTTGGTGTTGGTTTGCGATGAGGAGGACAGAGTCATAGCAAGACAACCAGCTCCTGGAGTGTGCCCCTACTGTGGAGGGATGGTGCAGGCCGCCGACGTAGAGACCCAGTGGAGGTTCTGTTTCTTGCCTTTCTGCTTCAAGACCAAAAGGAAGTATTACTGCTCGATTTGTAGTAGGCGCTTGATTGTCCAATAATAATAAATGTTATACCTTCCGGTTCAGAGGTGAAAGGTGAAGGATGTTAAAACATTGTTGGAACTTGATTTAGGATAGACGCGTTAATATTTTTAACTTTTGTTTGTATTTTAGCTATTCAATTGATAGTTTATAGTCGTTGGTTTTCACTTCTTCATGTGTATATACATACTTTGTGAAACTCATTTTTGGTAATGAGAAAATTAATTTCCTTTTCTTTCTCTTAAGATGATGAAAATTAAACTGATTTTTCATTGTGATAATTGAGTTGACAATTTCCTTCCACATATTATAGTATTCTTAGTGGAATTGATTTATGCGCAACGCAGAGCTTACAAACACAAAGTTTAATTTTCATCACTAGGGGAGATCTTCATGATGAGAGGAAAAATATGTGCTGATAAATAAATAATTAAACGAGAAAAAAACAAGTAAATTAATATTTTTCGAAAGTTTCCACTTCGACCACCAAGTTATCAAGTTTAGTGTATACAACAATGTAATCTGCATCATTCTAACTATGACTAAAAATATTAAGTAGGATTTTCAGTGGGATCGAATGTCTCACTCTAGGATTCTTCATGTTCATCCTATCCATGAATTTTATCAACTTGTTGCTTGTTATATTCTCTGTTTCCTTTTGTCTTGCCTTAATAATCTTGCTCTTCTCTCTCTATTTTCTTGCATTTATTTCTCCTCTTACATTAAGAAGCGCATTGTAGTTTTATAGTTGTGATTTCGAGAGATCAAAGAAGATAAGGAAAATGATGTGGAACCTCAAGTTAAAGAACTTGAAACCTCTTTATACAATATGATGCGGAACTCCAAGTTAAAGAACTCGAAAACTCTTAAACATACACTTTAAGTAGAACATGAACAAGAAATCCAAATGCATATGATAAGGTTAATTTAAAAATAAGAATAAAAATTTGCTAAAGTGATTACTTATATTCATGATGCAATAGAAGAAGACAAACAATCCTCTCCTAAAGAATTTGGTTAAGCCAATTTGCAAAACTTCAATAATCTTCAAACAATATATATTATGATGTATTTATACTCTTTAAAAAGAAAAAAAAACTCTTATGTAAAAGACCCTTAAACATAGATCTCCTATCAAAATAATTAAAACTCAAACTAATATTTTCAAAATATAATCCATTAAACCTAAAAGATTTAAGTTAAATAAAGTCCATCTCACTACAACAATTCCAAAGTACAATTAATGGGTTGTTCACAGTTATGCTTTTAACTTAAAATAATTAATTAAATAAGAATGAAATTCTTCTTACACATTCCGTCCAATATGATTAGTTATGATGTCATTGGCTTTCACTATCTCTTAAGACTCTGAAGTACTTCTTTAAACTTCTTAACTGTTGATCTTGTTATTAGTCCTATGATATTACTAGCTCATCTTTAGTTTCATTTTTCTTACAAAGGGTCATGATCGTCCTCACATCAGTCATCATCATAGTACTTTTGTAATTTCAAAAATTTTAAATTCCCATCCTCCTTAATTATTATCGTTATAGGAATTGATTTTTGAGTAGCCTAGTTGGAATTCCCAACTTTTAATTATATAGCTTTAGTTAGCTACATTTTTTTAGATAAACAATTATACTTTCTCGCCTTTGTCCTCTACTATCCCCTTCTCTCCTCCTTTAGCCTCTTTTTGGAAGAAATGGTTCCTCGTTAAGCTTTAAAATGGTAGGTTTTTCCTATGAAATATACTTGTTAACCTAACCCTCTTTTGAATTTATCCCTTTATATACTAGAGAAGGACGAATGTTGAAGTTTTAAATTAAAATTTTTTTACTGCAATTATAGTATTGTCCCATGTGAATCAGAGTAATCACCTAACAATTCTTGTAAACTTTGTTTAATGTAAACAATAAGATAATTTACTAAATATTAAACTAAAAACAAAAAATTGATAAAAGCAATAAAATATATAATAGTGAATTGGTTGATTGAACAATAATAAAAGTTATGAATTACTTTTATTCCTATTTGTTTTCATTTCACCTTCTTGATTTAATATTACTTGACCTTAAATATCTCATATTACGATTACCCTCTCTCAAAATCTAATCAAATAATCCCAATTAAAACAAGATAAAAATTGAATTATGATCTTTCAATTTGTCAAAACTCTTCTTAACTATGAAATTAGAATTAGAGCAATCTCGGATAGCTAATAAACAATTAAGATCTCTTTTCAATTGCCTATTAACATGGTGTTTATAGGTCTATCGAGGTACCAACTCTCGCTGTGCAACACAATACAAATACTTCAATTTAATCTCTCAATTAAAAATGTGTATAAAGTAATAAACTTCACAATCATATTTCATTAAATTAATAACCAATCTTTATTTTGCTAATGACCTTATCTTAATTTCCAAAGGAGACACTACATTTGTTTCAACTCTTATAAAAGCTAACACAATGTCTGATCTATAGGTGAATTGCTCTAAGAGTGGTTTTTGCCCTCCAAAAGTGTTATATACCAAAATTGACTGCCATAATAGGTTTCAAACAACAAACTCTTCTTATGAGATACCTTAACATTCCAATCACTACTTCTAGATTAAATAACATTATTTGATAAAATCAACACTAGAATTTCTACATGAAGTTCTAGACATCTTTTCAAAGCTGATAGAGCTCAGCTCATTGTCTCCATTTTAAACTCCATCAATTTATATTAGGCTACTCAAATAGCTTTACCAATCAACATCATTAAATCTATTAATAAGATCTTCAACGAGTTTTTATGGTTTGAAAGTAATGGAAGTCCCAATAGGGTCAAAATGAAATGGGGTCAAGTGTGTATCCCCAATGATCAAGGAGGCCTCAGTATATGCTCTCTTTAAACCATGAACACTATTAAGCTGACTAAAAGACTTTGGAGACTCATTTTTTATAAGCAATCCCTTTTATGCAAATGGATACATAATTATTTCATAAAAAACAAGAGTGTGTGGAGTTTGGATGTGAACCACTATCCTTCTTCTATTTTGAAAGCAATCTTTAAGATGAGAGAAAGATTCATAGCTGACTTCATTGCACTAATAGGAAATGGAGAATCCATCAGTTTTTAGTAATATAATTGGATATCTATTGGTCCTTTGGATGAATTAGTTGATGCCTCACCTCTTAAGTTTGTAATTCACCAGAAAGCAATAGTAGCAACGACTCTAATGAATAAAGAGATCATCAAACAAGTTCCTATTGCCGACTCTATGAACAATGAGATTATTCATACTACTATAAACATATATGAGGACATATTCATCTGGAAACATACTTTTAATAACGTATTTACTAACCAATCATGCAAAAAGGTTCTATTATGTGATTTAGTATGTATATCTTGGCCTAAAGTGGTGTGATTCATTCATCTTCATCCATGACCTTCCACCACTCTATAGCTTGCCATAAAGAACAAGTTGCCAATTGTTGAACAAGTAAGAAACAAACCAATAAAGAACACACATGCATATAAAAAGAAATGTGAAAATGTAAAGAGAAGAAATTTACTTCCCTTGGTTTGTCTCCTAAGAAGTGCCTTCGTTTGGGGTGGCTGGCTTGACTCCTTTTTCTTCTGACATGATAAAATTGTGATTTTCATGTATTACAGTTAGTGCTACTTCCACGTGACGTTGTTCTAGAGAGGGCCTTAGTTGAAAGTCATTCTCATTTAGTATCCTTCCTATCCTTAGAATTTCGATCTTTATTAAGTTTATGTTTTCTTGAATGTGTCTTCACCTTTTTCTTCCTCATTTAATTCCTCTAACTTGCTAGGTAAAAGTAAAAATTCATTCTCAACAACAAAATGAAACTCAGTATTTACCTCTGAGCTAAAAGATATACCTCTTTCTACCTCGAACTCCTCCTCAACTTCTTCGACACAAACAATTGGTTAAGGGTCGGCCTCAAAATTCTCAAGCTCCTCATCACTTTGTAAAGTTTCCACACAAGCGTCCATGGGTACACCTGGGGTTGATATGGCTGCTCCTCTTTGCTTTACGGTTCCAGATGATTTATATCTCCCTATCATGGAAACACATCTTGCTGGACTTGCAAAGCATCCTGTCAGATTTGTTGTACACCTTGCTAAAACAACTGTTGCATATTTTGTTGGAACTGCTGCATATCCTATTTAATTTAAAGATTTTTAGAAGTCATAATATTAAGCAATTCTTCTAGAGATGTGTCTGATTCATGTTAACTCTCTGAATCTTAGGCATTAGATCATGTAGTTTATGGAAATTGGCCTTCATCCTATTGGTCTAATGTAGTTTATGGAAATTGCCCTCCATCCTATTGGAATTGTAGATTGTTTTGCTGCAATTGCAAAGTATTAACATTCGCAATATTAATCAACTCTTCCAAAGATGGACCGAAGTCGTGATAGGAAGCTTTTGGTCTGTATAAGAATTGTTGTGCATCGTGCAAACTATCATAGAAGTAATTCTATTAGTTATACTATCCATAACTAAAGTTAGGTTAATTAGTCCAACCTTAGTTATAGGATTGAGAATAAGAGTTAAAGAAAAAATTACTTCCATCCATGATTTTTTTAAATATTTATCACAAACACGAAACAGAGAAAAATAATGAAAGGATCACGAAATAAATGCAAAAAAATCGATTACGAACAAACATATGCAAAACACTAATTAAAATCTCAAACAAAAACTAAAACACTGCACTCCCTAACAACAATGCCAAAATTGTCAGCTTGTTATAACACTAGTCAAAATAAAATAACTAGACTACTACTATAGCATTGGTGAGTCTAGGTTATCTCATAGAGAGTGTGTGAAAAGTTGTTGAAATGAAAGTAACTGGTGTTTAAGTTTAACAGGGGGTTTTGGATTTTGAAATAAGAAAATAAAATATAACTAACCTAATGAAAATAAATTAAAGAAAGCATGCGAAAAATGATAAAAGTGGTGAATTCACTAGGGACCTAGTTCTTTGGTTGAATCTCAGCCTATACTATAATTAAACATATTTCATTGATTTGATGTTTTCTAACCTCTCCTAGCGTCTATTACTTATGGGTTAATAATTAACCCGAATTTTCTTTAATTTATTTTGTTTAATCAAGATATGATCATTAATTAATCATAATCATCGAATAACCTAGGATACGGTATCTAGATTTAATTAGGCACTAGCATTACAAATTAGGAAAATCGATCAATCAAGGCAACAAACACATACGATGTGTCATTTATTATAGGTCATGTTATCCCTAATGATTACAAATCATTAGTCGCTACACATGAATTTTAACATAACAGTTACAGATTATATCGAAATTCTAGCAGTGGGTCTACAAATAAAATTCAATGAACACATTAAAATCATCTTTTCATAATACCCAATAGGTTCATACACAAATAACCGAACAATAACAAAAATCTGATTATCCATACACAAAATCCAAATCAATTAACCTAGGATAACACAATCAATTTAATAAGAGAGAAAGAAACAACAAAAATATGAAATAAGCTTAACCCGGGTTGTCGGCGTCGATATTACCTTAGAACTGGCATTGGAAACTTAGTCTTCCATAGGTCTCTCCAAAGAAAATGCTTTAATCCTACTCAATTAACCCTAGCCGAAGCCCTCTTCACTGTGCATCCTTACTCTATTCGCTACTCTCTACTAACTACTATTCACTGATGTGACAATTTAACTTTGTTGGCCACGCTACTATTCACCCTAACTTAACCCTCTATTGTGCGTTTCAAGCAAAACAAATGTTCTTTGTTTTACATTAACGTAGGGGTTAAAGTCTATGTTTTGGTCCTTCTAGCTATGCGTTGTCTTTTGTATCTTGGCTACTGCACTGCTTCTTACTTGCTTTCTTTTTTTGTGTTTTATTTTATTTGTTGTTGTCGTTTAGTTCCTTATCTATGCTGCCTCTGAGATGTTTTCGTTTTCTTCCTTCTTATGTGTTGTCGTGTTCTCCTTCGGCTACTACGTGATTTTGCATATGTTTGTGTCATTTTGCATTTTCTGCTCCTTGGACGTTGTTGTTTAGCTCCTTGTTATGCTATCATTTTACTCCTTGCTTGACCACCTTTCATCATCTAGCAATCACTCCATTAAATTCACATTCAGCCATGCAAAAACATGCACCATAAGTTTTGATTTCTATCACCCTCTTCCAATCTTCAAAAAATGGCCAAAATATCAAGCTTTCGACTAACTTTAACTTCTTTGCTTATTAATTATGCCTAAAATAACATATGAGTCAAAATGAGTATCTTAAGCAATTTTATGTCAATAATCCCTAAGTGTTATGGAATAATTTCATAATCAATGAAGCACATATCAATGGAACAATGAAATAATGAAATAACAGCATCAAATTTCATGAAATTAACTTAACCACAAACATTAATCACTTAAAAAGTTTTAACACATTAACTTATTCAATCTATGTTTAGGTGCTTTAATTTAAATACACATATCAACCAAAATATTAACACCCTATTCATACATCTATGACACTTATGAGCATGCACTCATTTTTATTTACCAATTTAAAAGGTAGGCCATCACAAAATACATGTTTAATTTTGTTTGAAATTGAACAAGAAGATCTATAGGCCCCCAGCTGCTCAACTAATTTACATTATATCTAGCTTGGTAACCTAGTCTTTTGATGCAAAGGTAAATACTTTGTCATGAATGTAACTCCCCCCCCCCCCCGTTACTCAATTAATTTAAATTTTATCTAGCTTGGTTGCAATGCCACTCTAGCCTTTTGAATGGAAGATAAAAATTTTGACGTAAATGCCACTGATTACTCATCTATATTGTGACTCACAACTAGCTACCAACTATATTCTTAACATAATATTTTAAAGAAAAATGGAATAGCAAAATAGGACATTTATTTAACATACTTTTTTTTTTGTTTTCTAACTTACATCATTTCTTCCTCGTCAGTCATTCCTATGAAAGACTACTAATGATGCCTATCAATTTAAATGAATTTAACTATAAGTTCATCCAAAAAAGTGTCATAAAATGAAAGAAATACAATATTCTATTCAAAACGTGCATTTTCACCTTAAAACACTTAAACAAAACTTCACAAGCTAATGTTCTTCAAACATAAAAAAATTAATACAGTGTAAATGCAAAGTCACATAAAAATGATATGCAATTGCATATATGTCTCGAAACTTGAACAACACATTATCGTCAATGTGGAATCAAAACATAACTCAAGCATAATCGAACATAACTAATTGAACATAAAAAAAAGAAATAGAAAATAAGGGAAAAATACTAATTCCATGAACATCCATCAAGTCAAGTCACCAGAAAATTATAAAGATAAGGCAAGAAACATACATAAAATTATATTAAAAAAACCTTAGAACATAACATGCTAATTTGAAGGTCACTATCTTTGCCATTTCAGCTTAATTTTTCAACTAAATCATGTTTTGAATATTAAAGTCCTATGCATAATCACAATATGACTTATGCTTCGTATGTCCCAAATTTTCCATCCCATAGCTCTCATTCTCTTTCTAATTATCTCCACCACTCTCTTTTCTTGTTATCCTTCCGTTTTTAACTCTAGAATGGATGGTTGTTTAATAAAGGGTATCATGGGTCCTTCCTTCCTTACTAATGATTCCTGTTTTGATTTTTCACCTAACTCCTCATCCTCTAGCTCTTTATCATCTTTCACATCTTCAACACCACCATCTTCTTTATGGAACTCCTCCTACTCTTTTATGTACTCATCAACTATATCACTCTTTATGCAAGAGTTCCTCTCCTAGGATGCTTCAATGTCTTGCTTATATTAAACTCAACTTGTTCATCATCAATCTAAAAAAATGAACACCCACCAAGCTTATTCCTCTATTTATAAACGGTCTACAAGGAATTAATGAATAGTTTCAATCCTCTTCAAAGTCTAACAATCAATATGAATAGTAAACTTGTCCACTTTTACTAGCACATCCTTCACTATGCCAAACAATTTATTTATAAGAAGATTCCCTAACTAAATAAGCATGGATGCTAGCTTCACATCTCCTATCCCAAATTTCTTAAAAATGGATAAAGGAATAAGATTAATACTTACGCTTAAGTAATATAAACACTTAGAAAATTCTAAATTACCAACTATATAGGGTATAATAAAACTCTTTGGATCTTTCAATTTTGAGGGCATATGGTTGGTAATTATGGAGTTACAACTCTCTATCAAGGAAACTGTTGAATTTTCCTCCTAAGTCCACTTTTTAAAAAAGATGTATTTGAGAAACTCCACATACTTAGGCATGTTCTCTAAAGCCCCCATAAATGACAAGTTAATTTGCAATTTCTTCAACTTCTCTAAAAACTTTGCAAATTGCACATCCATTTGATTCTTCCTTAACCTTTGGGTAAAAGGGATCTTTGGCACATATGGAGAGAGAGGGAAATATAGAGCTTCGTCCTTGTTCTCTTTCTTCTTCTCCTCCTTTTCTTGGCGTCCATTAGTATAGGGTTCAACCTTCTTCTTAGTTGGTTCTTCTAACTTGCACTCACTTAGAAGTGTGATAGCCTTTAATTCCTCCCTTAAATTAAACTCTATGTAGCTCAGAAGACTCCCTAATTTTTTTGTATATAATTTATTAGCTAATTAGCTTACTTGAACCTCCAAATTGTCGATGGAAGAAGAATTATTCTTTATAATTTTGTCAAATTTAACTTCCATCTTCTTGTGATTCTCATATTGGCTCCTAAAATTGGAATTCAGTATATCCATTAGCTTATCAATCTTTGATTCCAATTATCCAAGCTTATCGTACTGAAGTCTTAGTGGGCATTTAGCTCTCATTAGGTTTCTTGCATTGTTAGACCAATGAAAATTTGAGCTATTTTTCCACCCAAGAATATAAGTATTAGAATAAGGGTTGTTACTTTCCTGACCAATTTGTGCTCCCATGCACTTAAGCTACACCAATTTGTGCTTCCTAGTTGAAATTTTACATGTTTATGAAAGTAAATGTGATAGGTGTTGAAATTGTGATACGATTGTGAATTGTATATGTCTTAAATTTTGGTTTGATGGACCATAATTAGTAACTTGAAATTAATTATCACCATTGGAGAATTGATGAATGAAATGTACAATTGGACTAGGAAAAATGTCAAGTGGCAAGAAAAGTTGGTACATGAAAATTTGAATAACTAAAGCCTATTCATTTAGTGACATTTAGCATAAGTAAATAAGGGATAAATGGCAGTATAATTGAATGAAATTTAGTAACATTGATTAAGTGACAAATAGTTTAATAGAAGTGTGACATTTGGTAGCTTAAATGGAGGATAAGCGACTCATTTCTAAGTATGACATATTGGTTATTTCATTGAAGCACATGTAATTTGTGTCTTTGTGTGATAAGTGTCCCTAGAGTAAGGACACTCATCTTATACATGGCATGGCCTTATGCATTAGCTGATTTCTATTGTAACTCATCCTTCACTGTGCTCCTCACAACCGAAACCTCTCACTTCCTTTCAACTACTAGAGTTTTTGCTTGATTTTAAGTCGTCAATGCTTAAGAATCCTTGCATGATACTGCATCAAGAAAGCTACTTTATACTACCTTTTATGTTGTTATTATCTTAGTGTTAAGATCAACCTACATCCACCTTGATTTTGGAAGTGTGTTGGTTGCATGAAGGGATAGATTAGTTAGTTTTTTGAAGAAGGAACTTGAAGTTAATTATGTTTACTTAGTTTTTTAAAGAAGGAACTTGAAGTTAATTATGTAAGGGAATTCTAAACTTTATAGCATGTATTAATACAAATTTTATGATAATTGAACTGGCATGAAATATGTGTTTTGATGTTGATAATTGAATGCTGGACAATGATCCTTGTTTGGCAAATTATGTTTTGGTTTTGATGTATGTAAGATAATGCTCTGTGAGTTATCTAATGAATGATTTTTGAATTAGGTTTGGACATTAATTTGATAAGGGATTGAACCATGAATAAGGTAGAATTGAAATGAAATTGATGGACTTTGGTGAAGGTGTATTGGATGGAGTATGAAGGAGTAAAATTTGGAAGCAAAATGAAGGCTGTGAATGAGTGAACCTTCAGTTCACTCATCCTAGTGGGATTTATATGGTTCATTCCCACAATTGTGGGAAGTACTTAGGAAGGAGGAAAAGTTAGTTTTGGGCAATTTTTAGACTATATAAGGTTAAGGTACTTTATAATGGTGTAATTGGACTTAATTAAGGTGTAAAATGATCATAGGTTTATATGGAATAAGGTAATTAAAGGTTTAATAAGATTTGGATCTTTAATTGAAGTAATAACTTAAGCAAGGTGTTATTAGATAACAAAGTATCTAATTTGGAACTTATAAGTTATTAAAGAAATGAAGTATACTTGTGAATACAAAAGTGATTTAAATGATATAAGTGATGTGTTAGTTATGAATGTTTATGAATTGGGAACTTGGGTGCGATGTAAAGTGTAATTACTTAATGTATCCTTTGGCGCATCATTGTAAATGCTTATGTTTATAAGGTATGTTGAGTTTGATCAAATGTGAATAAGTATGTTCAAGTTGAGCAAAGTGGCATAGAGTCATATATTTGGCAATATATCTTTTACATGAGAATTATAAAATGTAACATGTTTTGTTTTAAAAATTACTAAGTCCTAGTAGTGGGTAAATAGGCATACTTAGAAGGGTCTGCAGCTGCTCGTATAACTTGACACTATGGTTTCCCGTAATTATTGAAACTACAGTGTCCTTTGATTATCGACACTACGATGTTCCCTATTTTAGAGACATAAATCTCTTATGTTTTAAATACAAAACATGGGTATCTTCTATTCTGGTCCTATTACACACTTTTGAAAAAAGGATTAGCAGGCTAACTTGTTTTATGTTCTGATATATGTTCAATCCTAATATAAGCTAAGTTCAGTTCTGATATAACTAAATACTGTTCTAATATAATCAAGTTCTGTTATGACATAATCAAGTTCTATTCTGATACTTTAAAGTTATGTTTTGATATTATGGTATTCTATTCGGATACTTGTAAGTTTTGTTCTGAAGCAAGTATATCTTGTTCTGATATGTTATATTTTGTTCTGATGCAAACAATGTTGGGTTATTCTTTAATTTGAACAATAGGTTCATAATTCAGTGCATGTTAATGCTAGACGACTGTTAGAAACGGTCGTCAAATTATATCTTGTTTAGTTATTATCCACTAATCTATATGCTTAGCACGGTGTCTTTGCCTCTATATAGGTTCTAATAAGAAGATCTAAGGCTAGGACAACCACAATAGACAAAGAAGGATGTTCATGGCTTGGGAAGATGTATATTTGTGTTTAAGTTTAAGTTGTAGTTTAATGTAATGAGAGATGTTGTATTTTTTTCTATGTTTAATGGTTTGTAATAACCTTAATACATGATGGATTTAAAGCTTATGACATGTATTTGGAATAGTACAATATGTTTGATATGTTTTGTTTGCAACAACATCCAATGATATGTAATGTATGTTTGCTTGAGTTTTTGGAAGTGTTTTGGATTGTTTGGCATTTTTTAGTTCTATTTTGTGTGGCATTTGAATATCCTCCCAGGGGGTATGTGAGTGCTTTTCCATCTGAGTTGCGGACGAAGATAATAACCTTCACTTAGATGGAGGGAGAGCCATTCCATAAGACCTGGGAACGCTTCAAACTTTTTCTCATACAGTTTCCACACCATAATTTTCCACTTCACATATAGAACCAATTCTTCTATGATGGATTAACGGAACAATGTCAATACAAGGTGAACAATGCATCAAGAGAAGTTATGGGAGAGAAGATGGCAAAAGAAATGTATGAGATTTTCAAAATATTGGGTGCCAATTATCAACAAAAGAGCGTGAGGGGAAGAAGAGTTGTAGGTCATGAAGTGAGCTCGAATCAAGAACTGGCTATGTAGTTAGCTGAGTTGACAAGGCATGTAAAGTTGCTAACTATAAGACAACCCCAAAAAGTTCCAAATCAAAAGGTATATGGTATATGTGGAACTTGTGGCAATGGAGCTAATGTTTTTTCGTATTCTTATAAGCCTTTTGTAGATGGAGAAGAACAAATGAACTCACTCAACTTTTTTCAACTAAAAGAGCAAAATGATCTGTACTCGAACACCTACAACCCTGGTTAGAGAAACAACCCCAATTTTCTATGGAAGACCAATAATGCACCAGTATAGCCTCAACCACAATGCCAAAATTTTCGGAGGCCAAATTATTACCAAAGGCAATCTTCACTTTAAAACCCACAAAGCAAGCCTTCTTTAGAGGAAAGCCTAAATTCGTTTATTCAGTTCACAACTCAAAATCAAGAAATGAACGATAAGAGATTCGATTCTTTGGAGGCATCAGTAAGGAGGAATGAGACTTGTTGTGCCCAAAAAGTTCTAAAAATTACCTATGCCATCCTACTCGCAAGTATACAAGGTAGTTATAGTGATTACCTAGGTTTGTCTCCCACGGAGGTGAAATTGGTTCACCTAAATTAATTTGAAAAAAAAACAAAAGCAATCTTAAACATTCTATCCCAATTGTTGAGTGAAAGCTTTAAAAAAATCACAAATTATTCTAAAAAGTAAATTGAATTGACCGGAAGCAAAAATTAGTAGAAATTGAAGTGGAAAACTTTTGAGAATTAATTTGACTTATTTAATCTCCAATGCATGATTAAAGGGAAATCATTGAACAGTTGTCTTACCAAAATTAACAGGTTGGCCCTAAGATCAACTTGAATAATTAACTAATCTAACTTTCATATTTGACAAGTTATCACTCGAGTTAGTTATGGAAACCTGACTACTAATTACCATTTAAATTAATATATTTCTAATTCTTAACCTAAGCATCTATATTTTCTCATTCTATATTAAACATCTATATTTGCTCATTCTATATTAAACTTCTCCTCTCAGTCCTTCATTTAATACTAAAATGATGTAAAGTTTGATCATCCTATTACACCCATTCAGCTCAGAAATCACAGTAATAAATAAAACAACAAAATCGTAACTCAATTATGCATAATTGAAATAGCTATATTAATTCTTAAGAAAAAGGAATTAGCCCATCATAGCATAAACACAGTTCATCATCTTTATACAGTTCAATCTCGTGTTAAATGTAAATAGAAAAATCTAAAAACGATGAATAGTTTAATAGAATGAATAAACTAAAGATGGACTAACAAGCAACAGAACAATAACAAAGAAAGTAAGTTAACAGAAGAAAAAAAAAGAAAGATAAATGAGTTCACCATTATCAGTAAAAGATGAAAAAAAGATGAGCAATCAAAATAAGACTCTCGGACGTAGAAGTTGGTGGTGGGTATCCTACCAAACTCTAGCTCTTTAGTGTTGTCTCACCAAGATGAATGGTTGCTCAAGTTCACCGAGATTCAGCTTCAGCTCTCACTGTCTACCTTTATCCTAAATTTCCACCTCTCTGTTGTGTTTCTCTCTTCTCACTTGACTCTTTGCTCTCTGTCCTTTCTTCTCTTAGCTGAACCTTTGTTTCTTCCCCACCTCCACACTTCTCTTTTTCTCCTTTTTTTCCCAGCAAAATGAGTTTCTGGTGTTATGTAGAATGTGGAATGAATGATTCATCATTTTGTCGACACCCTTTCCTTCTATTTGTAGTATGCTCCTAGGTCTAGGGTTTTGTGCCCTCAACCTTCCAACTGTCGTGTAATAACTAGAACATTACAGGAAAATGAAGGGGCTGTGTAAGTCACGGTCTTGACTTACATATCATAGCCGTGACATGAGAGTCACAGTTGTGACTCACACATGCACGGTAGTGCATGTAAGTCACGGTCATGACTTACATATGCACGGCTGTGCATGTAAGTCACGAATGTGACTTACACATGCATAACTATGCATGTAAGTCATGGGCTGTGACTTGCATGCAGTTCATGCCACATTCACAAAATTAAGATCATGCAACATCCACACAAATATCACTGAATCTATTTCACATTTGGATCAAAATACAAGGATTTATAACCAAAATCAACATATGAAAGAAATTAAAAGCAATAGAAACTAGACACAACAAGACTCAAGTAGGGAAACTTGTGGCTAAAATGCACAACAATCAAAAAGGGAAGTTGCCCAATCAACCCGAGCAAGCCCAGGTAGACACTATTCTGAGAAGTGGTAAGATGATTGTCATTTTAAGATCTCTTATAATCTGTCTGGTATAAGTAATCAAGAGGAGGAAAGCTACTAACGAAAAGGTGAGTAGAATAAAGAAAGCACTAGGCATGACAACTTTTCAAGTCACATTCAGAAAGGTGAAAATTGGGGCATACAATCGACTGCAATGAAGAACCAAGACTGCATAAGGTGACTAATCCTTATAGACCACCGATCCCATATCCAAGCTACCTTAAGGATTATAAACAAGATAAACAATTTTCTTATCTTTATAACATGTTTTTCGAAGTTAATATTAATATGCCTTTGTTAAGTGTGGTCAGGAACATTCCAACTTATGTGAAGTTCTTTAAAGAACTAAGCCCCAAAAAATAAAAGTTTGAGTCGAACGAGAAGGTGATAGTTTCAAAGATTGCAAGTGTAAGTGTAATGCTTCAGCAGCAATTACCCCCCAAATTGAAAGACCTAAGAGTTTTCTTGTGCAAGTATCAATAGATAATGGTGATGAGGTTAAGAGTATGCTTGACCTTGGGAAAAGTATAAACCTTATACCTTAATCTATTTATGAGAAATTGGATTTAGGATAGTTAAGATTTACAAACATGTGTTTACAATTAGTTGATAGGTCAATCCAATATCCGAAAGGAATAATGGAGGATGTGTTAGTGAAGGGGAGGATTGATTGTTTCTATAGACTTTGATGTCTTAGACATGGGGGAGGTTAAAGAGCAAGGAAAGGAGCACACCATAGACCTAGGGAGGCCTTTTATGGCCACTACCAATACCTTGATTGATGTAAGGAACAAGAAACTGAGTATGACTGTTTTGGGAGATGCAGTGGAATTTTCAATTTTTAATGTTGAACCTATTTCTTCTACTAATATTTCTAAAGACTGTTCTTTTGTTGATCAAATTAATGTTGCATATTTTGATTTCACCTTATAAGAAGAAGAAGAAAAGCAGTTGGACTTAGTTAAAGAGAGTGATGAATGCTGTCAATTGCTGGTCAATGCAACTAAAGAAGAGGTTTGGAAATTCTTAGAGAAAAATCTCAATGAAGAAAAGAAAACAGTGGAATCCATCACCTTAAGTGATCCACCTTGAGCATTGCTTTGCGACTTTAAACAGTCATAGAAGCTGATATGGGCACATACATGGTCATGCATGTCAACATACATAGGAGTGTATCTGCAAACGGGCATAAACAACGTCTCAGAAGCTCCACATAGTTATAGTGACTTATACACGATCGTATAAGTTGAAGGTTGCTTCAATTCTTCCATTTTATGCCCCAATTTCACTCAAATTCTTCTCCTATTAGTCTATGAAAACAATTATCACTTAAGAATACACTTGAAGTATAATAGGTACCACAAATACCCTAAGATTCTCAATCGATATGCAAAACAAACTAAATATGAGGGCATAAATATAGTTAATTAATCGTTTATCATATATTACATTGATGAATATCAACCTAACAAAACAATACATCCATATTCATAGAAGTTCTCACTTGGAAAGCATGAAAAAACCTCTCTCCACTATTGTCAACATTGCAATTGGTGTTTGTCTCATTAAAATATTTGTCATTTAACAAATCTTGCTACTACATACTTTCAACGAGAAACAATAACAATGAAGATGTAGCAATAAAATTAAGGTAAATTGTGAAACCAATTAATATGATGCCCAATTCTTATATTGCCAACTAAAAAACTTACCCTAGATTCCTTTTTGATGGATATGCTACAAAAGTCTAGATATATTAGGCGATAACCATAAGATGAAGGATTAGGAAAGTCCTCATTCTAGAAGACCACATGAAAATTAATGAAAGAAGTCAAGAATCTACCCAACCACCAACAAGAGAACATTTGTCCTGAATAGGAAACGATAATTTTGCCCATAACATTATGCACGAGGAACTCAAAGAGAATAAGAAGGCTATCAATGGCGAAAACAATATTACAGTGAACATTTCGAAAGCTATGAATAAAACTTTGCAAATTCTACTTATAGTAATATGAACCGCAAATACAGCATAAAACCAAAAAGAAATACCAAACATTTTGGAGATACAAAAGAGGAAAAAGGTAAAAAGAGACAAAGCATATAAACATAGTTATAATTAAACTAATTATTTATACAAATATGGAGATACATCTGCTCTAATTAAAATTTCTAATTAATAATCAAAATTTTATATTAAGTAATCAGTTATTCGGATATGATGGGCAGCGATGGTTAAGACGTCGCAAGCGCCTTTTTAAGAACTAAAGATTAAAGGAGTTTGTTGTAGTTTCGGCGTTCAAGTTGAACGTGGTCTTGTAAGATATGGTCACATGACATCGTGGGCTTATGTCCAAAACCACTAATCCGCTGATGCGGCAATGAATTAAAGTGCGGTATTTACCAAAAGCCCGGGAGAGAGTTATCTAAAAGCCTTGCCCCTTCCATGCTTTATTGGATAATTAAGGTCCAAAAGGGTTAAGACTTAAGATCTTTCCATTCCAACAATTTCATTTCTCAACTGAGCTTGTTGCTCATGATTTTCAATCCATCCCACTGAGAACTACCCAATTCCAATTCCAATCCCAATCCCAATCCCAATCCCTCTCACCTTAACCTCATCTCTTCGGATCTCATCGCTGCAAGGTGCTTTTTCTCTCTTTCTATCCTCTTTGCCTAATTTGCGTTCGACGGATTTCTTTGGAAATATGCTCTACTGTTTCTTTCTTTCTCCTCGCCAACCAAATACATTTCTTAGCTGTTTTGGATTATTGGTTGTTGTTCATGCCGTTGAATTTAGGTTTTGAATCGGTATCTGATCTGAGTGGGAATCTTTTCGCTCTTTCAATTGGTCATTTGCTGTAGAACTAGGGGATAAAAGTGGTGACGACATCGTTGGGGTTTGTCTTTGTAAGACACATTAAGATTTCATGTCCATGAAGCTGATCTACTGGACATGTCCATGAGTTGAAGAAATCAAAGTTCTTAGGTTATAACTCTGACTTATAGTCTCAGATCTGATATCGTTGCTAGCTTTTAGGCGCATTTACTGCTAATTCCAACTCTTATCTCTCTTTAGAATTAGTGCCTTTTCAGATAAATGTGAATTACATGCTTATGGAAAGATCTGCCCACTGTTAAATGTGGTCACAAACTACGGATTTTGTGAGGGTTGGAACTCCTAAGAATTACTCTTTATTTTGTGCTTAAGTGATTAAATTTTTCTGGGTCTTACTTTTCCTGCATTCTTTTGTTAACATTTCTTACTTTTCGTGCATTCTTTTGTTAACATTGTTTGGAGGGTTTCATCTATTTTAAGTGCATTTGCTTTCTTCATATTTTGTATGCGTCCAGTGTCTTTTTACATTTTTTTCCGTCTTCTTCCTTTTTTTTTTTTTACAATTTCTTGTTTACCATTGTACTTGTAAATAGTTTATTTTTCTCTGAACCTTATTTTATTGCATTACCAGAAAACAGCAGGCGATGGAGAAGTCTTGTACATTGCTTGTTCACTTTGACAAAGGAACGCCGGCAATGGCGAATGAGATTAAGGAAGCTCTTGAAGGCAATGATGTGCCAGCAAAGATTGATGCAATGAAGAAAGCAGTCAGTCTTTTGTTGAATGGTGAAACTTTGCCTCAGCTTTTCATTACAATTGTTAGATATGTCTTGCCTTCTGAGGACCACACAGTCCAAAAGCTCTTGCTTCTCTATTTGGAGATAATTGACAAAACTGATGCCAAGGGTAGGGTGTTACCAGAAATGATCTTGATATGCCAAAATTTGAGGAACAATCTTCAACACCCCAATGAATACATTCGTGGGGTCACATTGCGATTTCTTTGCCGCTTAAATGAGACTGAAATAATTGAGCCTTTGATCCCATCAGTTTTGCAGAATTTGGAGCATAGGCATCCTTATATCCGGAGGAATGCTATTTTAGCTGTTATGTCCATATATAAACTTCCGCAGGGTGAGCAGCTTTTGGCTGATGCACCTGACATGATTGAGAAAGTTCTGTCAACAGAGCAAGATCAATCAGCTAAGAGGAATGCTTTTCTTATGCTCTTTAATTGTGCACAAGATCGAGCCATTAATTACCTGGTGACTCACGTTGACAAGATCTCTGATTGGGGTGAATTGCTTCAGATGGTTGTGTTGGAATTGATCCGGAAAGTCTGTAGAACTAATCGTGGGGAGAAGGGGAAATACATAAAGATCATTATATCTTTGTTGAATGCACCTTCTAGTGCAGTTATTTATGAATGTGCTGGGACACTTGTTTCTTTATCTTCTGCACCCACTGCTATTAGAGCTGCAGCCAATACCTATTGCCAGCTTCTTCTTTCTCAGAGTGACAACAATGTAAAACTTATTGTCCTTGATCGGCTGATTGAGCTCAAGGCATCACATAGAGATGTAATGGTTGATATCGTTATGGATGTTCTCAGGGCATTGTCCAGCCCAAATCTTGACATCCAGAGGAAGACACTTGATATTGTGCTTGATTTGATCACGCCACGCAACATCAATGAAGTTGTACTTATGTTGAAGAAGGAAGTTGTTAAGACACAGGGTGGAGAGCTTGAGAAGAATGGTGAATACAGACAAATGCTTATTCAAGCCATCCATTCTTGTGCTATTAAGTTCCCAGAGGTGGCTAGCACAGTGGTCCATCTCTTGATGGATTTCCTAGGAGACAGCAACGTTGCTTCTGCTATAGACGTAGTTGTTTTTGTACGAGAAATAATTGAAACCAACCCTAAACTCAGAGTCTCAATAATAACAAGGCTGCTGGATACTTTCTATCAGATACGAGCTGCAAGAGTTTGCTCTTGTGCACTGTGGATTATTGGAGAGTATTGTCTGTCCCTTTCTGAAGTTGAGAGTGGCATAGCAGCCATTAAGCAGTGCCTTGGAGAGTTACCATTTTATTCAGTTTCAGAAGAACCAGAAGCTACTGATGCTTCTAAGAAGCCTCAACTTGTTACTTCAAATCATGTTTCTTCAAGAAGACCAGCTATACTTTCTGATGGGACTTACGCAACACAGAGTGCTGCTTCAGAAACAGCTTTCTCACCACCTACTATTGTTCAGGGATCAATGTCTTCTGGAAACTTGAGATCCCTTCTTCTCACTGGTGATTTTTTCCTTGGAGCTGTTGTGGCCTGCACCCTGTCAAAGCTTGTTCTGAGACTGGAAGAGGTGCAGACTTCTAAAGTTGAAGTGAATAAAGCATCCACACAGGCTCTGTTGATAATGGTTTCAATGCTACAACTTGGGCAATCTCCAGTTCTGCCACATCCAATTGATAGTGATTCTTATGATAGAATAGTACTTTGTATAAGATTACTATGCAATACTGGTGATGAGATCAGAAAGATATGGTTGCAATCTTGTCGTCAGAGTTTTGTAAAGATGCTTTCAGAGAAACAGTTGAGGGAAACCGAGGAGCAAAAGGCGAAGGCCCAAGTTTCTCATTCACAACCAGATGACCTCATTGACTTCTATCATTTGAAGAGCAGGAAGGTTAGTAAGGGTTTGCTTAGTTGGACAATGATTTGTGGTTTCTGTAGTTCTGTTTGTTGGTAGCTTGCACTTTGTCAGTTCACTCTTATTTAGTTTGACTATCTTTAATCAGGTCTTATGCATCTTAAATGTTATAATTTGACTAATCCACCCAATCGGTTTCTTAGGATTTGTCATAAAATTTGGTTTCATATTATGGTGTCAAACTTCATCTAATTTTCAGGGTATGAGCCAGTTGGAGTTGGAAGATGAAGTTCAAGATGATTTGAAACGTGCTACTGGGGAGTTCATTAAGGATGGGGATGATTCAAATAAGCTTAATCGCATACTTCAACTCACTGGTTTTAGTGATCCTGTTTATGCTGAAGCATACGTGACTGTTCATCACTATGACATTGTACTTGATGTTACAGTTATCAACAGGACAAAGGAGACTCTTCAGAACCTATGTTTGGAATTGGCAACCATGGGTGATCTCAAGCTTGTTGAACGCCCTCAAAATTATACTCTAGCTCCAGAATCAAGTAAGCAAATAAAGGCTAACATCAAGGTGTCTTCAACCGAGACTGGTGTTATTTTTGGGAATATTGTGTACGAGACATCCAATGTACTTGAGCGGACTGTTGTTGTCCTCAATGACATACACATTGATATTATGGACTATATTTCTCCAGCAGTTTGTACAGATGCAGCTTTCAGAACTATGTGGGCGGAGTTTGAATGGGAAAACAAGGTACTTTGGACATTGACGTTGATGGATTTTTTTTTTCAATATTAGTGTTACATTTAGTTGTTACTTTTCAGTCATATGTCAAGTCAATGTTCAAATGTTACATCTTGTATGAGATGTGCATTATTGTTGGAGTGAAAGACAAGAAGGTTGGCAGTTATAGAGACTTTAGTTTCGTACTCCCAACATTAACTTACTAGAAGTTGGAGGCTTTTGTAATTTGTGTTTCAGGTTGCTGTTAACACTACAATTCAGGAAGAGAAGGAATTTCTTGACCACATCATCAAATCAACCAATATGAACTGTCTCACCGCACCGTAAGTTCTATTAGCGTACTTTATACATGTCCATAACTAACACGTTTCTCCCATTTCTCATTTATTTATATAAGCAGTAGCACTATTTGATCTAATATTTTATGATTTTTCAGGGCTGCATTGGATGGTGAGTGCGGATTTCTGGCAGCTAACTTGTATGCTAAGAGTGTGTTTGGAGAGGATGCCCTGGTAAATGTAAGCATCGAGAAACAGTCAGGTGGGAAGCTCAGTGGATATATCAGGATAAGGAGCAAGACCCAGGGGATTGCACTCAGTCTGGGAGACAAGATCACCCTAAAGCAGAAGGGAAGCAGTTGATGCACAAATATCAGCACTGCTGTTTTCAATTTTACTGGTACTCATTCACTGGCTACTTAACCGTCTTATATTTGGAAAAGTTACAAGTTTTGTTCACGTGACTTGTAATTCTGAATTATTTTATTGTTGAAGGTGCTTGAATCCAAGCTGAAAGGTTATTTCGGGCATTTTTGTTCTCACTGTACCTACTGCACAGGGAGGAGAGGCGTGCATTATTGTATTTTTTTTAATCATAATTCTACAGTTAGGAAGGGTTGCTGAACAGTGACAAGATTCTTGTTAAAGTTAAGACACGTTTTTTTTTTTCTTCATAATTTTCACATAGCATTTGAGTTTAATTCTACCCTGTAGTTCAATATGTTGCTAGAGCAAATATCTGGGGTTGTTCTAGGCGAGTGTTTTCTTCTTCGCAGAATGTTCTATTGGTGGACTGTTGCCATTTTTGAGTACTGATAAAGTTGGCTCAAGTTATAAATATAGAAATTGCTCATAGTAATAGCTGTGGAATTCTATTTACTGTTTGATTTGGAAATCAGCTGCTTCAATTGTTGAAGAAAACGCCGGTGTCTTGCATAATTGTCTAAAACCAAAAGCTGTTGCTTCGACATGTATTCGTAAGTAAACGCAACCAGAGGAAAGTGTACCAGTAGTGTTGTATATATTTGGGATACCTGGTAATTTATCATTGAAACAAGTGAATAGATAACAAATCTGCAGTTTTACGATTTTGAGTTACAGTATTCAATTCAGAAGTGAACCAAAATTTTCATGACAAAATTGTCGCTTTTCATCTGCAGTCAACCTTGATGCCTACTCAGTACTCGACGAAGCAAGAGTGCACACTAGAATTTTCTTCTTAATAAAATCCTAATGTCATTGATGATAAATTTGGAGCATGAGCAACAAAGGCAGCACGGTAAGTTGGCAAGTTGGATGCTTTCAGAGCGTTAAATCCATAATTTTCTAAGGGTTAATTAAAAGAAACTTAAATTTTATACTTTAGTCTGAATTTTAACATAAACTTTTATTTTTATGGAAAATAACATTAAATTTTTTGTTAACTATGTTGACGTGACAAGTCATAATTGCTAAATATATTTGCCATGAGAATGATAAATGTATTATAATTTTTTTACATAGGTAAATTAATATTTAAAAATAAAAATAAAAAACAAAACAAAACAAGAAAACCTAAATCCCTAGTTTAGCTTCCTTCCTTTAGCATTTAGTGAACAACCGAGACAAATTACTACTTTTTCCAATGATTTAAAACCAGATTGGATTGGTCAGTTTGAGCGGATTATGCACGAACTGGCATGATTTTCTGTTCACTTTTTATTTTTGACCATTATTAATGATAATTAGCATGTGAAAGAATAAATCAGCTGGTTTCTTTTTGAGTCGTGAAGAACTGTAAACTATGTGTTATTCTTCTTTGGCAAGAACTAGGTCAGTGACACGTACAACAAAGGGTGATCTTCCCGTTGAAGCTTGAGCAAGATTCCTCTAAGCACTTTTGGATCTGCCTCATGAGGTCGGTGGAGAACCAATGAGATTTCTCTACCAGTCTAGTGAACAAACATCAGCGGAGAATTAGAGAATCTTGAAACCAAATAGGGAAATAAAGCATTGGAATACCATATCCTGGGTAGTATTTGAGGAGTCATAATCATAAAGAAATTACATACCCAATGCAGTTCAATCGTTAGAGCAAGTTGCAATCTTCCCTAACTTGCAGATGGAGATCAAAGATATAACGAGGAACCTTCATAACATACAAAGACAAATCGCGAAGTGACATGATGAATTGAAACACAAAGAATACAAGGAACAAAGAAGGCATAAAAAATTCATTTGTGGGTTGTGGTTAAATAAAATGCATACCTACACCCTTTCAAAATTTCCAATAACATCGAGAACAAATCACATACCAAAGGAAAGAAGAGAAATCCAAAAGAAGCAAGAGATGTGGGGAATTTTTTGACACATATGTTTAGTGATAAGCATCTAGCCACCTATTAAGACAAAAGCAATGCATGTTGCTTTTTTTAATTTTATTTTTATAGCCTCTCCAAAATTTTTAATTAGAATTTTCTTTTTGGGATCTTATTATGTTGCATTTTAGATCATATTTGAAATAAATAGTAAAACTTAAAAATAAGAAGAAGATATAATTTTCAATTATTTTGGGACATTAATAATATTAGTCTTTGTGATCAAAACATAACAAAAGTTTATTTAAAGTTTAAAGAAGTATATTTGAAGGAAGGACACTAAAAAAGTTATTAATGACATTTATAAGTAATCTTATTTACGATAATTTAAGAATATATTAAAGAGTGATATTTAAATTTTAAAGAAGTATGACAAAAGGACACTAAAAATTATTAATTAGTAATTTAGTATAGATATGTAATTTTATTCAGGATAATTTAAGAGTATGTTAATGAGTAATGTTTAAACTTTAAAAAAGTATATTTAAAGGACATTAAAAAAATTTTAATTAATAATTTAGTATAAGTAAGCAATTTTGTTTAGGATAATTAAAGACTATGTTAAAGAGTGATGTTTAAACTTTAAAGAAGTATGTTTAAAGGATATCGAAAAAGTTATTAATTAGTAATTTTAGTATAAATAAGTAATTTTGTCTAGGATAATTTAAGAGTATGTTAAAGATTGATGTTTAAACTTAAAAAAAATATGTTTAAAGAAGGACACTAAAAAATTAACTAATCTATAATTTAGTATAGATAAGTAATTTTATTTATGATAATTCAAAAGTGCAATAAGGAGTAATTTTTAAGCTTTAAACATAAGTATGTTTAGAAAAGGACACTTAAAATTTTGAGTGTCCTTTAAACATATTTAACATTTTTAGTGACCTTTTAGATTTATTCAATATCTAAAAAGATTTTCATTGTTTCCCATTTGAATTGATTTTCTTTATTGTTTTTAATTTTTTTCAACCACTTTTATGTTTCTTGTATATATACGTTGATTTCTGTGTCAAGATCACAAATTAACTCTCCTTGCTATTTTTTTTGTTTATGATAATTGAATTCAAATCTCATATTATTAACATTGCGTATGGTTACTGTGATCCATAGGTTGAGACGGAATAAAACAAAAATTTAGAGACAGAACAGAAAAAAATTGGAGATAGTTAGGTGTTTGGTTGTGATTGACAAAACAGATAAAACTGTGTTCATCTTGAGGACAAAAATATGTTCTGTTGCAGTTGACAGGACATAAAAACAGTGGTAATAACTAAAATACCTCTGCAGTATAATATGATTGGAAATATGTAATTCATTGATTATTTTAAAATGAATGATTTGTATTAGTAATTTAGTTATATCTATAAATAAGGAATTTAAAAAATGAGTAACATAAAAATTTAATGAAATGAGCTATTGAATAGAAAAAAATTCGTACAAGTTAACAATAAAATGAATTGCGTTAAATATTTTTATAATTGTATCAATATTTATTTTAATTGTACTTGTAATTTTTAATTACGATAAAATAAAATGAGAAACCTAAATATTTAATGAAATGATAAACCTAAAAATTAAATGAAATGAGTTACTGAATAAAAAAAATCCTACAAGATCATACGGTGTCGTGGGGGGAGGGGTATTTCTGAAAGTTACTTATGCGTTTTGTTTCTGTCACAGGGATAAGAAATCCTGTCCTACGGTTTTGGAAGGAACAAAAAAATTATATTTTTGTGATTTGGAGTTAGAACAAAAATAAGTTGGGTCAGCAACCAAACACTGTGAAGCATAGAATTTTTGTATTTTATTATCTGTCTCTACCGACGGAGACAAGAACCAAACCCAACGTAAATAGACATAAAAGGTGAAAAAATCAAGAAGACAAAATTAAGGATATTTTCTTTTCCAAACTTTATATTTTTTCGTTTCATCTTTCTTCTTTGGATCATTATTTTGTGACTTACTTTTGATTTAGTTATTGTTGTGACTTATTTTTGTACAAAACTTTTAAAAAATATTTCTCATATTTTAATGTTAAAATTATAATGGAAAATATGGAATCATAAATAAAAAAAGATTCGATGAACCTAGCATCCTCTACTTATGGAAATTCAGATCCAACATGAAATTATTTTTCTTGTTCTCAAGCATCTGATAGGAATATCCAATATAATTATATATTTTGTGGTAGAATATTTAAAGGGGGAGATTTTATAGCATGAAAGAAAATCTTGCTAGTGTTCAGGGTAATATTGCTTTTTACAAAAAAGTACCATTTGATGTACATGAGAGGATTGGAAATTATTTGTAGCAATATGTAAAAAAAAAGGAAAATAAAAAGGCTCATGATATATCATTTGCAAACGATGAAGCATCATAAGTGTTAGATAAAGAAAAATGAAAGCTACAATTGACATAGATTCTTAGTTTCCTCCA
Organism: Erythroxylum reticulatum; assembly: GCA_025504915.1. NCBI lineage: Eukaryota > Viridiplantae > Streptophyta > Magnoliopsida > Malpighiales > Erythroxylaceae > Erythroxylum > Erythroxylum reticulatum. Next base: position 24,185,514 of record JANSVA010000218.1, read on the forward strand.
AGAACTAGTCCTAGTTTTAAACTTAGTTTTAAAAGTGTTTTAGTGGAGACGGATGATATTTTGTGATGTAAATGAGCATAGGCTAGATGGTTCTATCATTCATGTATTCTTTTAAATGTTTTAAATTCACTATATTTTAAGAACATAGATGCTACAACAACAATAGATTCAAGATTTAAGGTACCTTCTTATTAAGAGATTCATGTACGTTTGCTTCAAGATTTAAAAAAGAAATGTTAGTTGATTGTGGGTATATATAAGTTTAGTTGGGAATCGACAAAATGTACTATTATAACAGATGGGTGGTCTAATCAAAGATAAAGAACCTTGATTATTTCTTGGTTTCTTGTAATATTGGAACAATTTTTATCAAGTACGTTGATGTTTTTGATATGGTAAAAAGTCATCACGTTTTATCTGAATTATTTTATGAAATTGTCAAGTGAGTTAGACCAAAGAATGTTATACATTTTGTTACAGAAAATGTAACTAGTTAAGGATCAGCTGGTTACTTATTACATTCAAAGTATGGGCATATTATTGGTCTCCATACGCTGCTCACTGTATAAATCTTATTTTAAAAGATATTAATATTGTGGATCATATTTCTAGTATTACTTCATGTGCATTGAAGATAAATTTTTTTATATATATTCATATTACAATTTTGTGTTGGTTAAGAAAGCAAGAATATTAGGTTGAGATCATGCATCTTGTTGCTACTAGTTTTGCAACTACATTTATTACTTTGAAAAGTATTTATGAACATAAACAAATAGTTCAAAATTTAGCAAAAAATAAACAATTTTCAAATCATAATTTAACAAAGAGTGCAAAAAGGAAAAGAAGTTTATAATATTATTCTAGATAATGAATTTTGGGATGCTTACTTGATCATTATGAAGATTGTGGTTCTGCTTATAAGGTTATTGAGGATTGTTGACTCATATAAGAATCCATATATATATATATACACACATACAATTTCTCCTTCCTTTTAAAAAGAATAACAATATTTTTGTAAGCTCTATACTCTAATAGTCAGCTTTCTCAATTTTGGAGCACTTTCACCTACTAATCTCTACCACTCATCTATATTTTAAATTAATAGTTATGAGAAATAAAAAATTATTATTAATAAGTGAATGATGAATTAAAAGTATAAAAACTTACAAGGTTTCACTTTTTCAATATAAGTTCTCTCTTTATATATGATCTTACAAAACTCTCTAAAATCTTCATGATACATTTTAATTTCGTTTATCACTTGTGATTGCTTTTTAATAGAGAAAATACCATTTCATTCAATCATATCAAAGAGATTAGCCATAATATGATTTGTATATGTGTCTCCACTATATAAGTAATAACATTTCTTTGTATGAATATGCTAAAAAAAACGCTCCAACTACATTCAAAATCTGATGCAGAAGTTGTTTGACTGTATAATCTAACAGTAAGCTTTCTCAATTTTGGAGCACTTTTACCTAATAGTCTCTACCACTCATCTATATTTTAAATTAATAGTTATGAGAAATAAAAATTTATTATTAATAAGTAAATGATGAATTAAAAGTATAAAAACTTACAAGGATGCATTTTTTCAATATTAGTTCTCTATTTATAGATGATCTTGTAAAACTCTCTAAAACCTTCATAATACAATTTAATTTCATTTGTCACATGTGATTACTCTTTAATAGAGAAAATACCATTTCATTCAATCATATCAAAGAGATTAGCCTCTATACACACCATTATTATTCTTTTTAAATGGAAGGAGAAATTGTACAAGCCTTGTATAGATGTTCTTGGCTGATGATGGGATAAACATCTTACTTAAAGGATTCACTTAATAGCTTATTTTCTCAATCCTTATTGCTTATATGGTGGAGACACATATACAAATGATATTATGGCTAATCTCTTTGATATGATTGAATGGAAATGTATTTTTTCTATTAAAGAGTAGTCACAAGTGACAAATGAAATTAAATTATATCATGAAGGTTTTAGAGAGTTTTGCAAGATCATCTATAAAGAGAGAACTTATATTGAAAAATGTACCATTGCAAGCTTTTATACTTTTAATTCATCATTTACTTATTAATAATAAAATTTTATTTCTCATAACTATTAATTTAAAGTATAGGTGAGTGGTAGAGATTATTAGGTGAAAGTGCTCCAAAATTGAGAAAGATTACTATTAGATTATACAGTCAAACAACTTCTACATCAGTTTGTGAATGTAATTGGAGCTTTTTTTTTAGCATATTCATACAAAGAAATGAAATCAATTGGAACATCAAAATACTCAATGACCTTATTTATGCTACTTATAATCTATGAATGAAGAACATGTATTTTATTGATTTGTTTTATTTTTCAATAGTTTTTATTATTGACATTACAATTTCTATATTATATATTTAGAACACTTAGAAGAGAACGTATGAGATGAGTAACATGTATTTTATTCATTTTTATTTTTCATTAATTTTATTTTTATTATTGACTTTATAATTTCTCTATTATGTATACAACGCACTTAATAAGAAAAGAATGATGGTCCAATTGATACTTATTTTATTGACCATACTAATTTTTGGATCGAAGAAGAAGAACCATCACTTGATCTTGATTATAATGAACTTGAAAAGTAGATTTATATTAAAAATGCATTTTTCACAATGAGTGAATTAACAAAATCTACTAATTGTCGGTTTATTTCTTATTTTCATCATATTTTACTTAAAAGTATAATGAATTACAATTTACAATTGAGAATAATCACATACATTACCAACTTGTAACTTATTTAAATGTAATAAAATAAATTGATGCTGATACTTTAGATGAAAAAAATGGTTTATGAGTCTTTAGATAGTGTTAGAGAATTTGAAACCTTTGATGACGATAAGATACAACCTCTTTTAAAAAGTATTTTTATTTTTATTGCTATTTTAAATTTCATGTTAGATTCCGATTTAGTTTGAATTATTAGATTGGATTTATTATTTGTTCATTATATAATAATAGACATTGGAGCATTCTTTTAATTTCAATAAAATATTTTATTTTTATTTATTCTTATAATTTTTACTTCTTATTAATATATACCAGTTTTATAATGGTTTAAGCTGGTTAAACCTTTAAATCTTAAACCTTTCTTTTGAATGATTCAATATTTGGTCCGATTTTTAAAACATTGACTTGTCTTACTACCTCTCCCATTTGGCACCATCTTCATTGCTATTGTCGCACCACATATTTGTCTTTAACTTATTATCTTGAGTAATGTATGTTCTCTGTTCATTAAACTCGAAGTAAAAGATGACTAATCTATTAGAGTAGTGCTCTTAAGGTAATCACCTTTAGCATTTTTATTCAAACTTTATTTTGATTGATAAAAACAAAAGGCAATTTTTATTAATTTGATGTAAGTTTATTTATGAATTGATGATGATCTTAAATCGAATTATTGAAGTCCATGATACAAAACATAATATGAAGGAAATCATGATGAGATTATGATAATGAGATTTCTATCATGTGCAATTATGTTGCTATCTAAATTATCCCTAGTCATAGGATTAGTAAGACAAGACATTATTAATCCAGATAGACTAACACATATTATACTCCTTGATTTGATCAAGTAGTGGATCTTACAAACTGTAAGCATGAGATATTTAGAGTTAACATATGGATGCTTACTAAAAGTAGTAAGTACATCGGATGACTCACTATAAGATTATCATATGGATGATCTATTAAATATCAATGATTAATCTCATCATAACAATGGTGTAAATATCCTTAGACTTGAGGTACTCAAGGATATCTTGGATACTGATCTTGTGATTTGACATCATTCCTTGTTGCCTTAAGACGAGGTCGCTCATGGGGTGGTGATTGGGTACAGCTATTGGTATTCAAAGGTAATTGAGTAGCCAATAAAGGATTCACCACTTCTGATAGAAGGAAATGATACCCCCAGCCTCTTGTTAGGGTCATTACTTAGGAGTCTCTAGCTAGAATAATTATGTGTCATAAAGAGAGTCTTCAATAACACATAGGGTAATGAGATCCCAGGACAAGAACTAATGTCACTTGCACTAAATGTACATAGTCAATCTAGTGGGAGTTGACACATAGCCCATACTCTGAACTAAGTGGGGTGTAGAATGGTGAAGGGACAAATTGCACAGTAATTATCTATGGAAAGGTTCGTAAGTAAGATAATTAAATATCAAAGAGTTTGTGTGTTAATCCACTTATATTATGATAAATTGGCATCATAAAACCCTTCATGATTTGCTTGAATTAAGAGTTAATTCAAGTTCCCAAAATGACCAGGAACTTAAGGGTCATACACATAAAAGATCGGATGAAAAAAAAAATTCCGTATGGCTGTTATGGAAGTAGGGCACGTCGTGCAATCGTGACCGAAGGCACAACATATGATGCATAAGTGAGTTCTTCACTTATGTACACATTAACTAACAAGTTAAAAATACACTCAAGTGAGAGGATAGGGGGTCTAGAAGTGTTTTAAGTTAGAGAGAAGTGGTCCTGAGTCTTTTTCATGCAATTTATACAATTGTTGCATGAATCTAATTGCATGCAACATAATCGTGATCTATATCTCCATTTGAACATCTACTTGAACTCATCTAGTTTGGTGCTCTAACTACCCTTACATACTACTTTTTCTTCATCTTTGCATGTTCTTGAGTGATCAAGGAAGGTTTTGGTGTTTGCTACAACCTAAACAATAAGAAGATTAAAGAAAATAGGAGCATTATCAAAGGTACATGTGCTGAAATTTCACGTTTTTACAATTTGTGTATGCATGCATCTAAGATTATAGACTTTTTGGGATGTCATAGGGTTGAAATTTAGATTTCGACACTTCTTGTACCTTGTGATGCATATGATGCATGAATCCATGGATCCCTGACAGTGATATCAGAGGTAGTTATGCATGTATAAAATGATCCATTGAACATTTGCAAACTGTTTATTAGGTTATGGCTGACATGTATATTGATTTGAAAAAATTCTTTTAAATTGTAGATTTTTTTTTCTAATTTTCTTTCACAAAACTGTTTATAATGTGGTATATTATTTTTTTCAAATAAAATTGCAATTGAATGTCATTTGCTATTTTGTTTTGAATTAATATCCAGTCTATTCATATGTTACTTTCTGGGAATTTTTAGAAAACTAAATGCATGTTCTAATTTTGAAATTTTCGTAATAATTTTAGAAATTTTTTTCTAATTTTCTTTCACAAAAATTTTATTTTATGTTCATTTCAAAGGAAAATGCAATTGAGTTTCATTTTCTTTTTTATTACGATTTTAGTTTCAGCATAGTGCATGTATGAAGTTATGGGAAATTCTGTAAATTTAATGAACATGCATGCTTGTAAATTCCATATTAATTTTTATAAAAATTGTTTTTATGAATTTTCTGCATGGACATACAAGATAAGATGTTGCCACATGTATGAGATGCATGACACTTGTTAAAATGATTACCTTATGCATTCATGATGTAGAGTATGACTAGTGTTAGAAGTAATATGACAAGTGTCATAGACATGTGATGTGTTGGCTGATTCTACTATGTTAATATATAATTCCTAAGAATTGGTCTCTATAATTTTTATTAGGCACATTTAGAATGTGTATAAGACTCTGGAATCTTTCTAGAATTAATTGAATTTGTTTCAATTAATAAATCAAGTCAAAGTCAACATTGGTCAACTTTTTGTAAGCTGATGGAGTTGACTTGTTTAATGACTTATATGTATGTTTTTTGGTTATAAGACCTTGAAATTTTTTATGAGATTAAAAAATGTATTATTTTGATGCTAGTAGCATTCTAAATGCTTATGCTCAAAATTAGGGGTCTGAAAATTTTCTGAAAATCAAATCGGTCTCTTTAGTGTCAAGTAGGTTAACTCATTTTATCATGATAATTTTGATCGTCAATATATTTTTTGACTTGTGCCAAAGTTGTCTTGATAAATTTGAGATGACCTAGGGATGTTTTAGATGACAAATTGATTTTTGTGAATTTTGGAAACCCTAGGGATTAATTTAGAATTAATCCAAGTAGAGCATTGCATTTCTAGTGTGACTAGATAAAGACATGTGCATTAAAATTAAAGTTTTTATTTTGGACATCAAAATAATTGAAATTTTAAGGTTCCTAATTGAATGACATTCATAATTCGAATTATCCGAGACTAACACTAGTACCCGATTCAGTTCAAGAGTTGAATTGAATCACAAACTTTTGATGCATAGTCAAGTCACAACCTAAATTAAAACTCCTTTAAGTGATACATGCATTAGATGCATTTTATGGGTGGTTATGGACATAGACTTAATTTAATTGAGTTGCCCATAATTTATATATATATATAAAATATTATCCAAGCATTGATGAGGCCTAAGAATAAATCCCTCAACCAAAATATTAGGACTTACACCTTCCATTAATATGGCAAGAACCAGAGTTCTTTTAGAGTTGGGCTATTAGGCAAACTAAAGCCCACTCTACACGAATATGTTCAAACCATGAAAATTAGATTTCTGGATTAATAGGTTAGTTCTAATTGGAAGTGTTGATTTGTTGGGCAAACCCAAAGTCAATGTAGATAGAGGCAAAGTTGGGTTGTATATATGAGATGTATACGAATCAAGAGTTGATAACCCAATGAGTGTGCTAAATCAACAGTTTATGGTACAAGTTGATAGTTGCATAAATGAATGCAATTGGTATGAATGATACCTACCGATTGACCTAAGGCGGCTTGTTGGGCAAACCCAAGGTCATTCTTAGTGATATTAGATATTGACCCATTAGGAAAATTATAAGTTTTCTCGAATTATTAGTGAGGTATGAATTTGGATAAAAGTAATGGGACTCGTAATTCATATGATTAAAGTCCTTATCGATATGCTAATATGTACATTCTAACACTTTCTCTCATTCTTCTAGGTTAATGAATCGCCACCTGTCTTCGTCCAGTGTGAACTTACGCTTTCTGTTAGACTCCAACAAATTCACAGGACCTAACTTCTTAGATTGGCTATAGAATTTTGAGAATTGTTCTCAAATATGAGAAACTAGGAAATGTCCTGGATGAACCACTTCCTGATCTACCTGCTACCGATGCATCTAATAAGGATCAAAAAGTTTACAAGAAGCTACTAGATGATAGTGAGCAAACTAGTTGTATAATGCTGGCCTCTATGTCACTGGAACTGCAAAAGTAGTATAAGGATATGGATTCTCATACCATAGTCTACCATCTAAGGAAACTGTTTGATGAGCAAACTCAGTCTAAAAGGTTTGAGACCTCAAAGTTGCTTTTCCACTCTAAAATGGATGAGGAATCATCTCTAGTGTAGTATGCGCTGAAAATGAATGATACATTGAGAGGTTAGCCAGTTTGGGTTTCATAATAAATCATGAATTAAGTATAGACTTAATTCTGACTGGTTTGACCGATAATTGTTTATAGTTTGTGCTTAACTATTGGATGAACCAAATATCTACCTCGATACTTGATTTGATTAATCTACTCAAAACAGCTGAGCAAACTATCAAGAAAGACAGTAAGGCTGTGATGCTAGTGGACTCTCTTTCTGGTTCTCATAAGAGGAACCAAAAGAAGAAGAAGAAGTCTAAGAAGTTAGTAGTAGGTATAGCCAAGAAGAAGGCAAAGGAGACTACTTCAAAGGGGATATGCTTCCATTGCAACAAGGAAGGACATTGGAAGAGGAACTGCAAAGCCTATCTGGAGTTGTTGAAGTAGAAGAAGGCATTAGATGCTCCACTGTTTACTCAGGTACGTTATTTGTCATTGAGGTTAATACTATTTCTGATCATAACATTTGGGTATTAGATATCAGATGTAGCTCACACATATGTGTTGGTATGCAGGGTCTCAGGGATAATAAACTACTCAAGAAGGGAGAGATGGACCTACGTGTGGGAAATTAAGCAAGAGTCGCTGCATTAGTCGTAGGAACCTATGTTTTGTATCTTCCTAATAGACTAGAGTTAATTTTGGATAATTACTATTATGTCCCCATTTTGACAAAGAAAATTGTATCTGTTTCGTATCTTAATAAAACAGGATTTCATTTAACTTTTTCAAGCAATGGTTGTTCAATTAAGTTGAATGAAATGTTATATGGTATTGCTACATTATGCAATGGAATTTACATATTAGATATGTGCAATCCAATTTTAAATATCAATAATAATAAAAGACTAAAACAGGATAACATAAAATCATCTTACTTATGGCATTGTCGACTTAGCCATATAAGTGAGAGACGCATGGCTAAGCTGCACAAGAGTGGTAGCTTAGGGGTATTTGATTATGAATCATATGACATATATGAATCTTGCTTATTAGGCAAGATGATTAAATTACCTTTTAAAGGAAAGGGTGAATGAGCAAATAGGTTATTAGACCTAATACATTTTGATGTATGTGGTTCGATGTCCATCCATGCTAGAGGTGGTTTTATGTACTTCATTGCCTTTATCGACGATTATTCACGATATAGGTATGTGTATCTAAGGAGATACAAGTCTGAAGTATTTCAAATGTTCAAACAATTTAGACATGAAGTAGAGAAATAACTCGGTAAAAGTGTCAAGACACTTCGATTAGATCGAGGTGGTGAATACTTGAATGAGGAGTTTCTAACTTATCTTAAGGATAACGGGATTGTATCCTAATAAACTCCACCTTACACATCACAACATAATGGTGTGGCTGAAAGGAGAAACCGAACCTTGTTGGACATGGTAAGTTCAATGATGGGCTTAGTAGATCTGTCAAAATCCTTTTGGGGTTATGGACTTGAGACTGCTGTTTATATGATAAACAGAGTCCCTTCAAAAGTAGTTGATGTTATTCTATATGAGATATAGACTAACAAATGCTGTCTTTTTAGAGAAAGAATTTCTTCTAAGAGAAGACAGTGGGAGCAAAGTTTAACTTGATGAAGTTTATGATGCTCAAATAGATGCAAATCAATTGCCTGAACCCGAGATTCTTGTTCACGGAGATGAGATAATAGTTGAATCTTCTGACACACAAAATGTTCGTAGGTCAAGTAAGATATGCAATGTTCCATAGAGATATGAATTTCTCGTAAGTGAACAAAATGATGTATTACTCATAGATGATGACAACCTATGAAGAGGCTCTGAAGAGTTCAGAATCTAAAAAATGGCTTTAAGCCATGAAGTCCGAAATGGATTCCATGTTTGAAAACTAAGTATGGACTTTGATTGACCCACCTGAAGGGCTAAAACCCATAAGGTGCAAGTGGATTTTCAAGAAGAAAATCGACATGGATGGTAATGTGATTACTTATAAAGCGAGACTAGTCGCTAACGGTTATCGTCAAAGATAAGGAGTTGACATGATGTGACATTTAGCCCAGTAGCCATACTTAAACCATTAGACTACTCTTAGCCATTGCTGCTCATTATGATTATGAGATCTGTCAAATGGATGTGAAGACGACTTTTCTGAATGGAAATCTAGTTGAGGATATATATATGATACAACTTGAGGGCTTCATATCCAACGATGACAAAAAGGTATGTAAGCTTCAGAAATCTATTTATGGATTAAAGTAAACTTCTAAGAGTTGGAACATCCTATTTGATGAGAAAATTAAAGAGTTTCGTTTCTTACAAAATCCTAATGAACCTTATATGTACAAGAAGGTTAGTAGGAGTATTATTATATTCCTTGTGTTATATGTGGATGATATATTGCTAATAGGAAATGATGTCTTAAGTTTGTAACCAGCTAAAATTGGTTGTCCCATAATTTTTTCATGAAAGACAAGAAGTAACTTATATATTGGGAATAAAGATCTATAGAGATATATTAAGGAAGTTGCTAAGTCTTTCATAGTCTTTTTATACATATAAAAGAATATTATTTTCATAATATTCTATTTATTAAATTTCTGCCAAATCATTTTCTAGTTTTAATTTTAAGTATTTAATTTCATAATGTCTAGTCATTTCTAAATGAGTTTTCATCAGTAGTTTTTAAAAACTTTGATATGTTCTTTCTGATTGGTCAATCATAGCTTTAACAACTTTTATGCATTTTTAGTGACAATTTGCAAATAAAATATAATTTTACATGTTTGTATGATGATGTAATTCAATCTAGGCCTCTTGTATACGAGCATCAATTTTATTTTATTTCAGAAAGTAAATGATTACAATAAGGATACTCTTTCATAGTTAGCAGCATAAGTCAACATTTCTAATACATCTATCTAGGTGTAGTCTATGATGCTCGAAAAAGCTTAGATGAATCATTTTACGTTCTTTAGTATATTGATGGTTTTATATTTGATCTTCAGGAATTGTTGCTTTAAAATATAATAAAGTATTTAATGGAACAAAATTACAAGTTCTCAACTGTGAATAAGTATTCTTTTGCTCTCTTATACGGCTATTGTTATAGTGTATCAAATATCAATTTTCTCCAGTCTGCTGATCTTTACAAGTTGTACACTAAATAGTCATGACTCTGGTGTATAAGAAAACCTTTTCAAATGCTTTTAAAGAAAAATCAAATATTCGAATTTTCACATTATCTAATTGAACAAATAAAGAAGATTGTGTGTACTGCTCTACCAAAACTTTCTTTACCATTTGATGATGATGAATCAAAGAACCATGAGAGGAAATGTTGATTACGATCCTCCAGGGACGTTTATTATCTAGCCATGACCCTGCTAGATTCCTACAACATTAAAAAACCAAAAATCGTGAAGAATTTGATTCCTTAACAATAATAGTTTCTCTCTCTTTAGCTTCCAACCATGCAACTGCAGAAAACTAGTCGTTCACGTATGCTAATGTTCATGTTCATGTTTATGTGATGTTCTTCTTACATGTGTTCATAGGAGCGAGACCAACGGACAAATAGAGAGAATTTTGGCTACCATTCTTCTTCAGGAAATAAGGTGAGAGATGAGCCAAGACGGTCATGAGAGTTTGAGAAATATAAGAAACTCTGAATCTTAGGTAATGCATTGTTTCTATATTCGATTTTGGAGTTGCCTGCTATGCCCAATTACCTAGTGAGATTGAGAATGAACCGATATTAGGGTTGAACTACATACCATTTAAGAGATTCATTATGAAAGAAAGACACACAGAAGAAGGAAGCAGAGTATATTGCACTTAGTTTAATCAGAGTGATAACCTGGATCAGGTACCTCCTTGGGATAATCAACGGTCTCCTTAAAGTTTGAAACAAGCAGCTTAGAAGAGTCCGCAACTAATGTTGATGGTCATGGCTCGTCACACAGAATTAGTCACGTGTAAATAATATTGCAGCTTAGAAGGGTGATTCATGTGTCAATCACTCCTACTACCTTAATTAGGTACCTCATAAGGATAATTCTTTCTGGCACCCTCCAGAACTGCAAAAAATTTCAGGTGGGTGATAAGTTCTTATTTCTTACTTGAAATTTGAGGTGGGTGATAGCAACTTAATTTTGATATCTCTGTAATTTAAATGAAATGAAGCAATACAAAATTCATTGGCCGGCATTGAAATGACGGTTGTAAAGGTCATGGGAATTAATAGAACCTGGATGTTTGTTGCAGGGTGGCAGTTGAATTAGTGGGAGATGGGCATGGATGATGCAAATTTGAAAGGCCTAAGACTGAAACGTTGACTGTGTTGCAACCGTCGAAGGTAATGAAAATTTTCTCTAAGAATCGACGAAATAGGGAGCAGGCCTATCCAATTCACAAAAAGCTCATGTCCGGGACAAACAAAGCCGAAAATGGGTCACTTTTTCAGCGCTTTTTATTCCTGTAGCATGTCAATCTCCAACAAAGACAAAACACAGATCGATGGCTATAAACCAGGGGCTAACATGAACATTTTGACGTCAAATAAATTCCGTATCCATCAAGGAGGCTAGCTCCTTCAATTGTGCCAAGAGTCAATCGGAAAGAAAAAAAAGATGTCAAAAGAAACCAGAACCGCTCAAAGTTGAAGCATCCCATTATAACCTTTGGGCGGAAAAGTAAAAGGCCACAAAGGAAATGTAGAACGCATAAAACGAAGAAATTCTGCTTTGGACTTACTAAGTGATGGATTCATCAGAATAAAAGCAAACGTTGCGTACATATCAAACCAACTTACAATTTTGTTACATCAGATAAACAAAGGCCGCATAATTGAGTCAAAACACTTTATTGTACAAGTGTTTTTCAAGGCTGGAATGAAAAATTTAACTATAAGAAACATTTGCAGCATATCACAATCATCCATGGACCCTTAATTTATGACCACGGGAGGATTCTAATGAGGTTATAAATGAACTCCTGCTACACAGCTATTTGCTCTTCATAACAAAGAATTGTCTATGATATCTAGAATATCAATGTTTTTACACCCACATAGTGGTAACAGGATCAACAGCAAAAACGAAACTAAATGGCAAGCTATACCTGAGTATTATCTACGAGCTTATAGGGGCCAATTATGCTTTCACCATGGCATCCAACACTTCTCCAGACGTCAATAGATTCACAAACCCTCCATGAATGATATTCAGTTTCTGTTTGCTTCAAATTTAAGCAGCCAACAAAATTTCACCTGATGGAATAAACCTTGGGCAATCTTTCGCCATAGGTATGAGGAAGTCTATTATTTAAATAAATAGTTCTAGGGCCTCAACGATATTGATATGTACAAAACAAGTTGATCATCCAGCAGTAGCTGGAGTAACAGTACTAACATCCTAAGGTGACAAGAATGAATAATCAGACAACTGCAGAGGCTGTACGACGAAGATCTGCTACCACATTGTTCGGCTTATCACCATGTAGCCTGCCCTTGAAACTTGCGTATCTTCCTGGTTTTGGCAGAAATAGCGAGGCTAGCATTTGCTCTAAAGTCTGCACAGAATATTTAGCATATTTGCTGGGGTTTCCATCTTGCTCAACTAAAGGCCCATAATTCTGCATATAGCTTCGATACACTGGGACCACTGCCTGCACTATCTGCTGGCATGTCTTCTCCCTGAGGTCTCTCTCAGGCATAACCAAGCACGATTGCTTCTTGAACATCTCATCAAAAGCTTCATTGAAAGTTTTCAGTCTTTTCTTGACAAGATCACGAGCAGTAGCACGTCCACCAGAAAACAGAATAAGACCTTCTCGACTTAAATGGCCTGGAAGTTTTCCCCAACTGTCCCTCAAGAAGATTGCTGCATAATAGTCCTTGTATTGCTCATGCTCTCTCAACCAAGAATCCCCTAATAGGTCACCAAGTTTTGTTCCCTTCAAGTGTTTGAACAAATGATAGTGATTGTTCATGGCAAAAAGATTGGATATGATGGGATCTTCATAAGCCTTTGTCCATGTCTCCACATTAAGTTCGATTGCTTTGATTATGTTCACAACCTCATTAACAAGTAGCCTCTCCTGAAATTTCTCATGCTTCCAACTACGATGTATTACCAGAGCCTGGGTCAAAATAGGTTTATAATAATCTCCAAGCAGCTTGTTGCAGTAATCAGTGATGAAGCTCACTAATCTCGGCACTCCAGCATCTGCAGGTGGGGGGATCTGCCTTTGTAACTCCACCTGGAGCAGAAGTTCCCAAAAAATCTCAGCTGCTCCATCAATAACCCTCTTAATGAGATCCCTAGTCAAGTTTTGGATCTCTATGCAGGCCGCTCCACCAAAAAGCCTGTTAAAATCCAGTCTCAATTTGTTCAGAGAAGCAAATATATCCAACAATTTCAAAAGCTTGATGGGATCCTTTTTACTTTCGGTGACAGTTTTCCCAAACTGAAGAAATGCTAGAATGCCTGCCTGTGCAGTTATTTTGGCAAAGCATCCCATCCAGACATCCAATCCAATCCTCTCAAAAACATCATTACAGAGCTTGAACTCCGCTTCAAACAAATGCTTCACTGCAAACTCCAAATGCTTTCCCCACTGAGCTATATACCCCTCTATGCTTTGCACATCATTGAATTCTGCTATTGAGATCTCCAGGTAATCTAAATCAAGAGCCTGCAAACTAGCTCTAACATTCGAACTACGAACTTCAACATAAATTGATATGCACTTTTCAAGTCTATTATTAGCAATCAACCGGCCAAGAATGGCTTGCAACTTCTGAATCACAGTTACAGGCAATGGAGATGGGGAAATAACAGCCTGTTCACCAAGCGATCCAGGTGATGACATTGGAAGCGGCACACTGTGCTCTGTCAACAGCCGGAGAAACTCAATCTCCAATTTATCCAACGCAGCATTCAAAAGCCCACCATCAAGGTGAGCGCCTTTATCATCAGCGTCTGAATCCCTAAGGCTCTGCAATGACTTCTTTAAATTTGAGAGGTACCGCTCATCAGCCACTGCATTATCCTGCAAATACTCAACAATATCCTCCAACCACTGAATTGCCAATCCACAATTATCGCCCAGAAACTTGAGTGCCTCTTCAAGGCGCTTTAGAACAGATAAATACCCAGGAAGATCATTCCTAGGATCAGACAATAATGACTTTTCTAGCCCATGAACTGCATCAAACACCTTAAGCACGGCTGCAGCAGGACCGACTGCACGGTTAATGTGGCCGCCAACGGCGACAAGGGCATCCTTGTCAGCGCGTATGGGGCGTACGGCAGCCTCCAGAGAAGGCAATCTCTGGTTAATCTCATCCAACCTAGGGCCTGCTTTGTTAAGAGCAAGCCCTAGTGATTTTGACTTATCTAAGCTTAACTTCAATGACTTCTTCGCAGCAATCAAATTATGAATCCTATTATCACAACTAGTGTTCCTAATCACTGATTCTGCCATCAGAAATCCGAAAAGATGTCTAATCAAAGTACAGTTCCCGAGAGATTCAAGCTTGGAACTCCAAATATCACTAAATTGAACTTGACAAATGGAACAATAGTCCTAAGTTTAAAAGCCACAGAAAGAACCAATATTCCTTATTCCTTGGATATATCGAAGAAGATCGTAGTATCAACCTGGGCTCAAATAAGAAGGAACCTTCATTCTTAAATTCCAAACAAAACTTGACAAAACCTAATCTCCCAACAACCCACCCACAGGGAAACTCAGAACTTGCAAGAAGCGGAAAATAGAATGAAAAAGAACTCCAGTTGTGAAGATTTTTTAAGGTGGAGTTTTGGAGTGAGTTGACCCGGCGAGTTGTGGTACAGGAAAAGATTAGAAGAAAAATGATGGAATCAGAATTTTGAGAGAGAAACCCTAAAAATGAGAGAGAAAAATGATATTATTCGGCATGTAATGCCAAACTTCTTTGACAGTATTAAGGTAAAGTTTAGCTGTACTCTCCCTGTCCGGTCCATCAATAAGTCTCAAACTTGCATTGCACCTTCTTTTTAAGTTATTAAAATTCTCTTATAAGAAGTTGCGGGTTACCAAGAAAACATAAGAGGTTGCTTAGAAGAATCAGCGTCCAACAAAAATATTAAAAGGTTGGATATACAAGCAGTATTCGAAAGGCTCGGTCATCACCCACCCATGCCACAATAAAAATTACCACCTTTCCCTTTCCCATTCCCATTTATGTATGAAAAATATTGTTATCCGTTCTTTTCACTTCAAACCATTTTTCTATTAAAATATCTTTTTATTTAATATCCTTACCAATAACTCACTTTATCCTTATATTTTTTTATATATAAGATTTCATCTAGTAAATGTTCAACATAATTTTTTTTAAAGTTATAATAAATAAGAAGTATAATTTATTGAAAATTATTTTCAGTTAATTTTATTTAAAGAGTCAAGATAATTAAAAATAGTTTTCAATTAAATTTGAAAATTATTTTCAAATCAAATTAAATTTATATTTGGAATAAAAATTTAATTTATTTATGAATCAATAAGTTTAATCTAATTTAGTTATCGAATAAGTTGCAAATGTTATTTTAGATTATGAAGATTAATACATATATATATATATATATATATCGAGTTTTATTTGATTCTAGGTATATGCATTTTAAATTGTTTGTTTTATATGTATGATATTTTATATGCAATTTTGTATTTGATGAGACAAACAAAACTTATTTTTGGTTAAAATATTAAGTAAACCCTCAGAATGTGATTATTATCTTTTATTATTTAAATATAAAACCAAAGTTCCATTTATTATAAGGCTTGTTGAGTGACTCAAGACCCTTTTAACCTAAATATGTTTTATCTTAAATGAATGGGTCATAATTGACTAAATTTGGGTAAGTTGGATGAATGACTCATGATTATATAAATTTAGAGACAAGGATAAGAATAAAACGTAAGATATATTTTAGTAAGAGTTGTCACCTAACGGATCTAAGAGTTAGATGAGACGTGATTGATAAGGATATTATTTACCTAATTTAAGTTTTATTGGTTTGTTGAGTGACTTAAGGTCAATTAAATCTAAATGGGATCCTAACCTATTAAAGAGATTAGAGTAATTTTTCTTAATATCAGTGAGGGCTATTATTTCAAATAAAATAGTAGGAGTAACCAAATACATGAATAAAATCTTGATCTTAGTTAGAAGTCATGACCTATAATCAATTACTTGCTTTTCTTATATTTATATTTTTTAAGTAGCGATTACTTTTGTTTAGTATTGATATGTGCTTAAATGTTGATTCATTTGATCTACTACACTTAGTGATTAATGCCTTAGAAATCCTTAGAATACTCACTTTAGCTCATATTTGATTTTAGGTACATTTTGGAAGCTAAAGGGCTAAAATGAGTCGAAAGCACTATATTTGAGTCATTTTCTGAAGATTCACAATCCTTTGTCTTTATGGAGCAAGAAGAAGAGGATTAAAAGCAAGAGAATACAATTATATGCTAAGAAAGATGAGACATATGCTGGAAATACAAAGAAGAAGAAGACAAGAAAATGAAAAGAATGAAAAATGAACCATTAAAATATCTTACAACCATGCTGGAAAAGTTGCACATCCGTGAGTGTGTGTGTCATGGTTATGCACCAAGATGCATAGGTGTGAGTTATTCTTCATGCCCATGCAAGATAGTGATTGCCATAAACCAAAGATGATGCAAGGTGACCAACTGCTTCTCACTGTGCTTCTCACAATGCCCACGCATTCTCATTCTAGCCAGCTCGCATGCATTCTTCTCACTATGATAGCCAACCCATACATGCTTCTTGATAGCTCTTGCCTTCTCACGGTGATGCCATGCCATGCTTCTTTGTCGCCAGCCATCCATGAGTGTTTCTAGCTCCCATGCCATGCATAACCACATACCAAGCTTCTCACGGCTAGTCACGGGTGTGACATGTTAAGTTACACCCGTGAGGTGCTCTTACACCTGTGAGAAGTAACTCACAAGTGTGAGAAGGGCCAGGTGTCCCTTAGTTAAACCTAGTTTTATTCTATAAAGGGAAATGTTAAATGACGGCAGAAAAAAAGACTATTGAGGACATAACCTAGTCGACATTGTTTTCTCTCATTTTCTCTTTAGTTTTTCTTCATTCTTTAACACTGATAGTGGTGATGGAGAGGATGGCCGATGGTGAGAGTTTAAAGATGGAGATGGAAGGATAACTTCCTGATGCCGGTTCAACAAGGATATTGAAGCTAAGTCATAGTTAAGCTATTTCATCCTATTAACATTGTAATCTCTTTTTGGATTGTTGTGTCGTTTGTGATGATTGAATCAGGTTTTGGATAGATCATTCGAATGCATTATTTTGATTGTTCTATTTTGAACCTATTGCTATATTGTTAAATGTAATTCATAATTGTTCCATTTAATGTTTGTTAGTAGCATCTAATGATCCCGTATCATTAAGAACAATATAACTTAGGTTAGATAACCCGAATGTTTAAGATTATTACCTACATTGATTATTTTCTACTTCGTAATGCTACTACCAAATTAAATCTAGAGATTGTATCCTAAGTTATTTAGAAGTTAGGTTTAATTAACGATTATATCTTAATTAAACACAACTAAAGGGAAAACTAAATTAGCAGAGTGTATTGTTGGTCTCAGATCATTAATCCGAAGAGACTTGTAAAGACGTTATGATGATGGAATATGCTTGATCATGTTTAAGCCAAGATTGACCCTAAAACCAAACCTTACTCTTACTCGACACTTTCATCATTTTTGATTGCTTGCCTTAATTTTATGTTTTATTTCGTTACAAAAATTAACCGGACATTCCCTGTGGATTCAATCCTGACTCACCATAACTACAAATTTTAGTGTGTAGAGTCAGGTAAATTTTGTAGTGCATTTGACACGAGCTGTCAAATTTTGGCATCGTTGCTAAGGAGTGTGGTAGTTTAATTTTAGTTGGTGTTTTGTGTATATATTTGTTTATAATTGTTTCTTTTACTATTTGTTAATTTTTAAATAGTCATTAGTGTTAGTGTATGGTAGTGACCAAATCTGCTCATAGAGAACTTAAACAACTTGATCCAGAGATCAAGAGAACATTATAGAGATTGTATAGGGAAGCAAGAACAATTATAGTAGAAGAATCAAAATATGAATTTGAAGACACGATGACAAACTCGAGAACTCTAAGGGAGTTGGCTACCTTAATTTAACTCAAAGACCATTATGCTTAACATTTCTGAATTTTGCTAAACATGTTACCTTTAAGTTAAAGTTTGGACTAATACATTTATTACCTAAATTTCATGGTCTTGCAGGTGAGGATTCACATAAACATCTCAATGAGCTTAACGTGGTTTGTTTGAGCATGAAACCTCCCGGGGTGACGGACGAGCAGATTATGTTAAGGTTCTTACCGTTCTCACTCAGGGATACAGTGAAGGACTGATTATTTGATTTACCAGCTAGAAGCGTAAATACATGGCTAGAGATGAAGAAACTATTCTTGGAGCAGTATTTTCCATCCTCAAAGATAGCAAGTATTTGAAAGGAGATCAAGCAGCATAACGAAGAGTCTCTTTACGAGTACTGGGAGCAGTTCAAGAAGTTATGTGCCAGTTGTTCGCTCCACATCATACCGGAGCAACTTTTCATGCAATATTTCTGTAAAGGACTACTACTAATGGAGAGGATTTTGGTTGATGCGGTGAGTGGTGGGGCGCTTTGCAAGAAGATTCCCATTGAAGCCAGGGTCCTACTCGAGTGAATGGTCACTAACACACAACAATTTGGAACTTGCAATGATATTCGATATGTAAATGAGGTAAGTACTTCATCTATTGAACATTGTCTAAATGAACCAACATCTTTTATGAGATAGATTGCAGTTGGACAGGCACTAGTGAAAGCGTGCAGAATATGGTCAAACATAAGCTATCTAACTGATGAGTGTCTGATACTACAAAAGGGGAGAATGAAGTATGTAAATGCTATATGAGGGAATTTCTCTAATCAATACAATCCATAGTCACAGATACATAACCCAGGCTGGAGGGATACCCTAACTTAAGTTACAGAGGGAACATACAACAAAATTACTTCCAAAATTGGTCATAAGGAGCACAGGGATTTCAATCAAGGTAACAAGGAGCCTCTTCTTCCAGTTCAGGTAATTGTATGGAAGAATTGATTAAGACTTTCACTACTAACAGTCTCTAATTTCAACAGAGCATATAACAGTAACTTCAACAGGGTGTACAACAGATTTAGCAGGAGGCAAAAATGAGTGTATAAAATTTGGTAAACTAAATAAGTTAGATGGTAGTGAGGCTTAATCGTCTTGAATCACAAAGTGGAGGAAAGTTTCCATCCCAACCTAAGGTGAACTCGAAGAATGTCAGTGCCATAACGCTAAGGAGGGGAAAGGAGATTAAGGATCCTAAGAGAACTCCCCTAAGGAATTGGAAGCAGAAGCCAACATTAATGTTGAAATAGGAGAGGATTA
>JANSVA010000218.1:24209533-24233125 GCA_025504915.1 Erythroxylum reticulatum
TGATGAGACAAATGAGTTAAGATTTGAGAGTTTCATGAAGTCAAATGGGTAGCTGAATGGTTGTGTTCAGGACATTCCAAGATTGCACTGTGCAAAATTACAAGCCTTCTATAGGGTAAAATTTGTGTTATGACTTAAGAGAAAAATCTGGATTGATCTAGGCTAAAATATACCAAATTGTCTTCTAGGAAATTGTAGTTCTTTCTTTTAGCTTTCCAACGGTATGTAGTATGAAATTTTTGGACCTCTGGATCGAGGGTTATGGTCCTTAGAAAGGGAATGCTTAGGAGTATAAAGATATATCATCTGTAAAGATGCATTGTCTGTGATGATTTCACATCATCTGTGATGACATCATTTCATTTGTAAGGATGCATTGTCTGTAGAGATGCATCATCTGTGATGACGTCATATCGTCTGTGATGATGTTATTCGTCTTAAGAGATGCATTGTCTATAAAGATGTATCGTCTGCGATGATGCCATATCGTCTGTGATGACATCATATCATCTATAGAGTTGTAATGTCTGTAAAGATGGTTCGTCTTAAGAGTTGCATTGTCTTAAGTTGACTCCTCTTCGTCTTAAGAGTTGCATCGTCTTAAGTTGACTTTGCTTCGTCTTAAGTTGACTCCTCTTTGTCTTAAGAATTGCATTGTCTTAAGTTGAATTTGCTTCATCTTAAGTTGACTCCTCTTCATCTTAAGAGTTGCATTGTCTTAAGTTGACTTTGCTTCATCTTAGGTTGACTCCGTTTTGTCTTAAGAGTTGTATCTTCTTAAGTTGACTTTGTTTCGTCTTAAGTTGATTCCGCTTCATCTTAAGAGTTGCATTATCTTAAGTTGACTTTGCTTCATCTTAAGTTGACTCCACTTCGTCTTAAGAGTTACATCGTCTTAAGTTGACTCCGTTTTGTCTTAAGAGTTGCATCATCTTAAGACCTTGCTTCGTCTTAAGTTGACCCGGCTTCATCTTAAGACTTTGTTTCGCCTACTCTTTGGTTTCGTCTGCCCTTTTTGCTTCATCTGCTTTGTTTTGTCTGCATTGCTTCGTCTACTTTTCTCTTCATCCTCTTTCTGATTCATCTGTCTTTTGTTTCGTTTACTATTTGGCTTTATCTACCCTTTTTGCTTTGTCTGCTTTGTTTCGTCTACTTTTCGCTTCGTCTGCTTTTTGATTCGTCTATCTTTTGTTTCATCTGCTCTTTCGCTTCGTCTGCCTTTTTTGCTTCATCTGCCTTCTTATTTCGTCTGTCTTTTTCTTCATCTGCTTTCTACTTCGTTTGCTTTCCACTTCACCTGCTTTCTGCTTCGTCTATTTTCTGATTCGTCTACTTTTGCTTCCTCTGCTTTCTACCTATGTGACTCAAACTTCTCCTTCTGTACATTAGTCTTCTGACGCTATTGTCTAGTCTATTTTTGACCCTTCAGACGATAGTCTTCAAGGCCTTCATAAACTTTGCAGATCTTGAATTCCTCTTTCGAACCCTCTAAGAATGACCCTGATCTGAAATCCCTAGAGCAAGTTATGCTTTTTGTCCCAAGATAGGTGCAATATGATGGAGGTCAAAACCTTGTTTGATTCTTTCAGTCATAACTTCATTATCCAACCTCCAAATAAGATGAACCTCATGTATAAATAAACTAGAGGCATAGAGATATCAAATGATCTTAAGGAATAGACTAGCCTCTAAGATGTTCAATATCTGGATGGAAGTTGATTATAGAATGTTTGCTTCAGTATAAGAAAGATTTGGAAGATAGGGCTCGATACTATGGTATTAGAAATAAGGATGAATCGAGGATGAATAATGAGGGTTAAATGGGAATAACCATGCATGGTATCAAGCACAAATACACAGTTTATGACTCTGAATGTTTAGGTTTCAAAAACAGGATCCAATATTTATGGTACCAAAGCAAGAAGAGAATTCGATGATGGTTAAGGAAATTTCATTGAAATAAGTTCAGTGATTATGATTTCACAAGAGTTGGGTTCTAGAAACGGTGCCCAACATTTATGTTATATGAACAAGAGTTGGGATTTGAAAATGGGATCCAATGCTTCCAAATTGAGGATTTCAAGGTGTTGATATTAGAGGATGTGGCTGATGTCACTTGATGCATGCAATATAGAGTCGAGCCAACGACAATAAACAAAGACATTGATTGAGAGGCAACCTAAAGGAAGTTAATTTCTTTACATTTTTGCATTTACTATTTTCATAGACTGCTTTATTTCTTGAATTTGATTTTACATTGAGGACAATGTAAGTTATGGGGGTGGGGATGTTAGTTTTTATGCATATTTTTGAGCATAACTGTAGCTTATGTGACTTCTTAGGTGGTTTTCAAAATCAAACAAAAAAAATAAAAAATTCTTATTTTCTATTACTTTTAAGATTATTTAGTCATAATTAGAGTGTGAATTGACTAGAAAAATCTATGGTAACTTAGCATGTACTTTTTCTTTTATGATTGGTTAATATGCATTATCCTTAAAAGAGCGCTGACTAGTGGTAGACAAAAACTAGTGAGGTTTTAAGTTGTATTAGACTGACACATCTATATCAGTCTCACTGTCGTTTGTTATATGGGACCTTTATGACATATACATCCTTACTTTGCTTTGATTTTCGATTCAAGACCACATTTTTATCATGTGCATTTTATGAAAATGATTAGGCATTCTTCGTAGATTACGAGTTACATTAGCCAAATAGCCTACCTATCTATGTGAATTTTCCTTTGTTAACCCTCCTTGAGCTTTATTAGCCCTTTCTTTTGTATAAACCACATTACATGCACCTAACAAAATACCCTACCTAAGCTTTAAAGCTAGTGGAGGGTTTGTTAATTCTTGATGACTGTGATTGTACTAAAGCCTAAGTGTGGGGGTATACATACAAGTGGGTTAGTTCTATTTGTTAAAATGCTACGTTATAAACCATATGTTCTTCTATCACCTTTATATTTCTGAAAAAAGAGAAAGAAATAAAAGAAAAAGAAAAAGAACAACATATGATTTCGAATAAAAATACTAAGGAGGAAATACAATTTTTGTGAAAAGTTGTTAATTAATAGTTTATCCTCCTTAAGTTATATTGATTAGGTGTTTGAATATATTGCATATGAGGCAGATGTTGTTTTGGATGGAGATTTTTTTGTGTTATGTTCATGTGGCTTATAGTGTAAAAGCTTAATTAAGTTGTGAAACATAGTTGTGGCATTCTTCATGGCTGATAGGAACCAATTTTGAATGAATGTTAACTTATATGTTTGATATCTCATTAAGTGTCACTTTTGCTTCACCAGCTTGATGGCTTTTATGCTACATTACCCAAAACACATCCCACCTTACCCTTACCCACATTACAACCCTAGAAAATTCCTTTGATCCATGATTATGAATGTGACTTTTAGTGGTGGAGAAATGAGAAGATATGCAAAGTTGTGGATTGTTGTGATTATGAATGATTTTTGAGTGTACCTATGGAAATATCTTTTTTAAACACCTTTTATCCAAATCTACCTATAGATTAATAGTCTCTAGAGGTGATGAATGTTGGTTGATAATGAGTTGAAGCTTTGAATGTTTTGAAAGTAATTCATCTTTACTTATGGCTATCTGTTCTTAGGAAATATGGAAAATGAGCAAGAGATTTAGTTTGTGATTTTGATATTGACGATTTGCCCGAGGACGATCAAAAACTAAGTGTGGAGGAACTTGATGTGTGCTTAAATGTTGATTCATTTGATCTACTACATTAGTGATTAATCCCTTAGAAATGCTTAGGATACTCACTTTATCTCATATTTGATTTTACGTACATTCGGGAAGCAAAGAGCTAAAGTAAGTTGAAAGCACTACGTTTAAGCTGTTTTATGAAGATTCATAAACCTTTGTCTTTATCAAGCAAGAAAAAGAGGATTAAAAGCAAGGGAAGACAACTAAATGCCAAGAAAGACGAGACATATGCTAGAAATACAAAGAAAAATAATATTAAAGCAAGAAGATGATAAGAAATAAAGAATGAACCATTAAAATGTCTCAAGACCATAATGGAGAAGTTGCACAGCCATGAATATTGTGTCACAATTGTGCAATAAGATGCATGGGCATGAGTTATTCATCATGCCCATGCAAGATAGTGATTGCCATGACCGAAGATGATGTAAGGTGACCAATTGCTTCTTACAATGCTTCTCACAACTACCTACACATTCTCATTCCAGCCAGTTCCCATGCATTCTTCTCATGATGATAGCTAGCCCATGCATGCTTTTTGATAGCCCTTGCCTTCTCATAGTGATGCCATGCCATGCTTTTTTATCTCCATCCATCCATGCATATTTCTAGCTCCCATGCCATGCATAACAACATGTTAAGCTTCTTACGGCCATGAAAAGCTAGTCAAGAGTGTGATATGTTAAGTCTGTTGGGTTTCGATTATGCATCACATATCAAAATACGTAGCAAAAAATAAAATGAAACCTAGAAACTGTAGAATAAAAAATGTGCCATTAGATGTAGTAAAACAAAAACATGAACTTAAGATGTGTACCTTACAATCTCCTTCGTTCTTCGTTGTCTTCACCTTTTTGGGTTATTGTAAACCACAATGACCAAAGAAGGACATCTCTAATTGTAGCGTTCCGTATCCCATGTTAAGGGTTAGGACCCTAGAATAGTGTACATGAAAGTTTATTGAGAGGTTAGAAACTGCATTTCATGTTTATGCATAACATAACATACACATACAGATGAATATTGATCTCTGCACATTAAAATGATTGTACATGCATTCATTGATATTTTTGGGTATAATTGATTTATAAATGTTAATATATTGAGAATTGTGGTTTTTATATGTTGAAAATTGATTTGGATAGTGTATTTATTGATTTAGAATTTTTGGTGAAATTTTGGAAAAATTTTAAAATTTCGTATGTTTCTAGATATGAAAAATGCTAAGTGACAAGGCAATTGATGAATGGTAGTAGAGATAAGAGTCAAACAACAATGGAAAATTTTATAATTGACTTTGGGATTTATTGACAAATACGATTGAAATTTGAGAGATAATTGGAGTAAAAATTAGAGATGATTGGACTAGTTAAATAAGAGGACTTAGTTTAAACTTATAGAAATTGAATAAGTGACAAGTGTCACTTAACTAACTTAGCTTTTATTCCTACGAATATATTAGAAAGATCAAATCAATTGTTTTCATCTTTCTTTCTTCTTCTTCTCTGTAACTTTCTTCATCTTCTGTAAGTTTATTACTTCCAGAAAATTTATCATCCTCACAACGCAAGTTTTACTCTCCCTTTTCACTTACTATTTGATTTTATTATCTTCTTCACTGTCACTGAAATACCTAACCTTACAACCTTTAACTATTGATGATCAAGTCATATTGGAAAGTAAGGATTCATGTGATTTTGTATAATTTGGAGTTTTAAACAAGTAAGTACTGCATGGCTTCCATGATATGTAGAACGAAATATGTGTTACGTTAGTTAACAGTTCAGTGTTTATAAAATGAGGATGCTTATTTGTTGAAACGTGAGTGAAAATTTTGGGTGTGCCGCATGTGTTGTTTTTGTATATTTGATGATCATTATGTTATAGATGGTGTTGAAATGAATTTAAGATAGAAAAATCATTGGAAGTGTGTATAGAAAGAGTGCAGAAATTTATGATAGTTGATATACATACGTTGTGTTTTCACTGTTGTTATACGTGAATTTCTTTGGGTGTTTTAGAGATGAATTAAAATGAGTTTAGAGTTAAGGAAAATTTGTAAGGTGATGTCGTGATATGGAAGAAAATTAAAATGATAAGTTCAAGATGAAGTGAAGGTATAGATGAAGATGAAAAAGTGCAACAGAGGAAGAGAATGCAGGAAAATGAAAAAGTGCAAAAAACATGATGAAGATGCGTGAGTGATAGGTTCTATTTTTAATGTTTGTGAACAATTATAGATTGTGATTTGTTTGTGAATAAATTGAGCTGAATGAGAGTCGAAATGAAGAGAAAATGATAGACATTAGTTAGAAATGTTAGATTAAGCAAAAGAAAGGAAGGAGAGAAGAAAAATTTAGAGCTTGTGATACTGGAGAAAAAAATGAGACAATGCACGATCGTGCACAAGCACAATCATGACATTGGTAAGGCATTTTGTAGTGCATGATTGTGCATAAGCATGATCGTGACATTGCGCTGTCGATTGGGATGCACGATCGTGACAATGAAGGCTTACCGAAAGGGACAATTTTCAACATCCTTCATTCTTTTGGCTATAACTTCTTCTCATAACCTCCAAATGACGTGAAATTTGAACCAACACTATCCTAACACATTTTTCCTTGTATACACCAAAAATTATGGCCATCTTAATTCATTCTCAAAAGATTGATTGAAGAATTTAGGATGAAAATGATGAAGTGTACTGGAATATGATAAATGAAGTGTTTTCACTGAACATGCTTCGGTATTTTGACCATATCTTGATGTATAAATTTCCAAAATGCAATTATGTTTGATTTATATTAAACTAGATACATATTCATAAAAATTTCTAGAAGAAATCAAAATTTAATTGTCTCTAAGAGTTCTAAAATCTAGCTTGAAGTTGAGTACAGAGTACTATTACAGTTTAAGAACATTCCGAAGTATTTTAAGTATAAATTTCAAAATATAGAACCAAATTGTATGATCTTGGTGAACATTTTTTTAGAATAAAGTTTTGCCTAAATACTCCATTTTCCTTATCATAATGATCATGCAAAGTTAATCCTAAAGTCTTTTTTTGAGAAAAGACTGGAATTATTAATTGAATGATGAAATTAGAATAAGTTTGTTTTATTGAGGTGTAAACCTAAGTTTAAATTATACTTGTGAGTTTCGATATATGAATGATCATATGATGAAAATAATGGAATTATACCTGGGATTTTCATTGAGCATGCATTGTACATAATCCATACATACGCATTTGTGTATAAATAAATTCTTATAATCGTTTAAAGTTATAATGTGAGTAAATGTGTATGTATTTCATGATATAGAGGAGCATTTACAGCATCAATGTCTAGATATTGCTGGGACTTTGAGGCAATAGCTTTCTGAAACAACCTGTGAGTAACCTAAATGGTCTCACTTAATTGATTGTTTGTTTTAAAATATGTTTTAAATGATTTTATTAATGTGAATTTGATTATGTTGATTCTGGACTTTGAAAGTTCGAGGTGTTTGATGCATGATTGAGATAATAAAAGTGCTTCTTGTATATGAATCTAACTAAAATAAATGTACTCAACAATTTTGTTGAATGTCAGACCAAGGTATGGTAATAAATGTGTTCTGAATGTGAATATGATATCCTATAATTGATTGAGAATATGAACGTGAATGTGATGCATTCTGTTACGTGAATGCATGAACAGATAATGACAGTTGTGACCTGAGTAGTTGCCAAAAATGAGCTTAAAGCTTAGAGTGTGATTAAGAGACAAAGGCTCACTATGTATAATAAGCCCTATATCCCCATCGGATAAGGGACAATTATCATTGAGCCTAGTATCTATAATGGATACGGGATAGATATAGGCATTTGGTCACAACATCATAATAATCAAAAATGAATCTCATAATCATTGCATATACATTTATTTTGTATGTTTGTATAACTGAAATGTATTGTTGACTTATAAGTAGGTGATAATGTGAAAATTGTGAACAAAGTTCTATAAGATACTACATGATGATAAATAAAATGATTTGAATTATGTGATTATATGTGTTGATGTGTTGTATGAATTGAGTGAACCATCAAGGATGGTTATCTCACTGAGTTTGCAAAACTCACCAAAATTGCAATGTTGATATTTCAGGAACGAGAGAGGACACTAGTGATAGAGAGACTCTACAAGAAGCATAGTTCTTATACTTTTGGAAAGAAGAAAAGGCTCAAAGGTCGGTCAACTAAAACTGAAGGAATTAGATAGAAACTTTGTAAAATTCCTAATATATGTAGTATGTTAGCATAGATGATATACATGTATGGATATTTTAAAAGCTACAATGTGCATACGTTTGGTTTTTATGAAATGAAATAAGGAATTTAGTTTTAAAATATTGTGATGTTTATGTTTTATATGATGATGCCATGATTAAGTTAGTGATGTGAGTGCTCTAACATGTCACTCTTGCGGGGTACATGTTCAGATATCACTCAGGATGTCAAGCACGTGTCTTGTGAGAGTGGGGTGTTACATTTTGGTATCAGAGCATAGTTTGACATCTATAAGGACAAAATAAGCATATAGACATGAAATCTTATGAGAAATGAGAGTAGTAATTAAAGTTATTGTTTATTATAGGTCATCCGACCTAGGTGATCAGGAGGGGCAATCAGCTTACCTAAGATCGATATGAGCCAGGAGAAAGTCTTCTATACCTGGTCCTGAGAGGATGCCTCCTAGAATTACTAAGAGAAGGGAAAGGAGGTATGACAAACTGCGAAAGCAGGGGGTTGTGGACTTTTATAGAAGTACAGACCCTGTAGAGGCTGAGGGATGACTGGAGAGAACTGAGAGGATCTTCGATCAGATGGACTGCGAGTTAGACGAGAAGTTAGACTATGTGATTTCTTTATTACAAGGCCCAGGATATTAATAGTGGAAGACTATTCTAGGCAGTACCATGTGGTGTAACACCCCCACTCTCACAGGACATATACTGGGCGTCCTGAGTGATATCCGAGTACGAAGCCTATAAGAGCAGCATGATAAAATAGTCATCAGTTAAAACTTATTGCAAATTGTTTGAAACAACGTACATATATGCAAAAAATCAATAATCAATTTTGATCCAACTTATTTATAAACAGTTTTAGTCACAAAAATCACAATCATTATTAATCACTTGGGCCCATTATAGAACAAAACACTTACAATCATAAAGTCATTTCATTACCAAATCATAAATATACACTTTGTACAAATTTTGAGGAACATAATTCAAAAACACAAAATTTATTGAAGACAGATGTAGGCGCACACTGATCCCAACCTAGAACTCTTACTCGGAGCCTCTTTAGAGTTCTTTAATAAACCCTGAAAACTATGTTGCAATTTTTGATGAGTTTTGCGAACTCAGTTGAGTAACCATCCTCAATGGCTCACTCATATAACAAAATTCAATCATTATATAATCACACAGTTCATATAGTCAAATAGTTTATATTAATTTATCATTACATTTTAGCTTTACTAATCATTCAATGAATTTCAATCATATATGAATGCTATATGCATGAGACTCACATTCGTTTTTATTATGGTGACCGAGAGCCTATCACATACATATACAGATATTGGCCTATTAGGCTCAGCTAGAACAGAATCACGGAGTATAGCTTTATGTGCAGAAATAGTAATCATGGAGCAAAGCTCTACATGTAAGCGCTTTCATACTGGCTACTCCGGTCACAACACCTTTATCTGAGCATGCATTTATGAAATGCATCAAATACAGAATTAAGTCATGTATAGCAGACATTTATAATTCATAATCAAAATCTCATAGTCATCGAACCTAAGTCCCGTATTCAACTTTCATTGAGAATTCAAATATCATTCAGAGGTCATCGGACATAAATTTGGCATGCAACTTTCTAGTTGAGAATCAGACTATTCAAGTAGGTAGTCTCATTCACATACAAGTAGCACTTATAATGATATTCATATGCATCAAACGCCTCGGACAATTATTGTCTAAAATTCAGTACACAATTCAGTACATATTCATCAATATCAAATTCAATTCACTAATAAACAAAACAAATCAAGGTGAGTCCATCTTAGGTTACTCACAGTACACTCCAATATGCTATTGACTAGATGGTTCATCAATATCCGACTGGCGTCCAATGTTCTCCTTTATATCATACAAAACACATTTACATATACCATAATTTTGCACAAGTGTATAAGTCTTTCTTTATGCACATCAATGTATAGACAATATGCACAATGCATGTTCAGTGACAATTCTAGGTATCTTATCAAGATTTTGTCACCATATCATTTAGATAGCAAAATCCTCATTAATATAATTTTTACTTACAGTTTGGACCATAATAAAACAATGTGAAACTAATTTCATAACCCAATTGATCATTTCTGATTGTTTTCTCATAATATGCTTTCGGGATAACTTTACATAATTATTATGATAAGGTAAATGACAAAATTAGGCAACACTTTCTTATTGAAAGTTGTTCTCCAATGTTTCAAGTTTCTAATGATACTAAGATCATTCAATTTGGTTCATTATTCTATGAGTTATGCTCAAAATACCACAGACTATGTATATTTGAAATTTTGGCTAATGCATGATCATGCATTCAAGTTGTACACCTCGTATCTCTCAATGATAATATCCAAAAATTACAAAATTTATACCAAGAAAATGCTAAGAGAATAATCTATAACTTTTTTGAAGACATCTTTTTCTAATTATGCCTATGTCAATACAGTTTATTCAGTAACAACAGGACCTGATTTCTGTCCCTAGTAATGCTATTGCCTAAGCCAAGACTTACTTTCAAACTCAATTTCAAGACCCTTAAGGATAGAATTCAAATTCAATTTCTCTCAAAATTTATATCCAAATGTCTCTAGTTAAATTTAAATTAAGAATCATTTCATTTGTAAATCTACAGTTCAAAATATCATCAAAATACCAAGTCTATTCTATGAAAATTCTACAGTTCATACTATTCCAGCATACATCTTCACCAATATCTCATATATGTCATTCCAATTCTGGCATAATTCTCATACTACCAAACATATCATAAAGATCAGATTGTCACTTACTTGTTAGGCTTTCAATTCAGCTCAAACTTCAGATTAAATCAAGCCTTTATGCAAGCAAAATTCATCCCAAACTTATGTTGAAAGCAGGTTGATTTTGGATAGCAAGATGAAGGTAACTTTCAACTTGTTTTCTTATCTATTTTGTGTAAGGTAAAAATCTAGTTTTGTTGCAGCAATTTGGGTAGGGTTCAAGCAAATTAGAGAGGACAAAGTTAGAGCAAAGTTCAGTGAAGGAAGCAAAAAAGGAAGTAGAAACTTAGGTGCTGGAATTTGCCATATCAACATGCTAGGAGTCAATAACTTACAAAGACATATGTCTTAAAGCATGCTAGCTATTTGTTCAACAATTAAGCTGCCACTAATCAACTCATTACGTTGCCATTTGTCACCCTTTTATCAGTCCACATGTCACTCCAAGATTGATCCAATTGTCATTTAATTACCAGTCCATTTGTCACAAATTTAACTATGCCAAATGTCACTTAAATTTAAGCTTAATCATCCAACTTTTTCATATATCAATTTATCCTACCACTTGGCATTTGTCTTAATCCAAATGTACCTCAAATTCACCAAAAATTCTGAAATAATACTAATGGTCTCCAAATAAATTTTTAATACAAATAACTAACAATTCACATTTTAATCACATTTATAAATCAATTATACCCAAAAAATGTCAATGAATGCATGTACAATCATATTCATGTGCAAAAATGTGCATGTCATATTTAGCATGATGTGCATTTCCTAATTTCTCAGTACTTTCTTATAAATCACAATTCTAGCCTTAACATGGGTAACGAGATGTTACACCTAGCCTTGTAACCTGAAGTGGAAGACTTTTTGAGGGTCTTAAGGGAGAATTTCATGCCCACGATCTACCTAGATAGAAAGATGAAGGAATTTCTAGATATACACATTCTTTTATCGCATCGCATCTAGCATCTAGGCTGCATTGTGATAGAGAGCTATTGTAATATAGATCAGAGGTGAGTACTTCGATTGGTAGCACCATAGTAATAGGAGAAGCCTGCATAGGGTGCTTGAGTAGAGTTGATTAGGCAGAATTGGAGGCAGACTTGATCATACTACAGTTAAGGGAGATAGATATTATCCTAAACATAGATTGGCTCATTGCTCATAGGGCTATCATGAACTGCTATACTAAGGAAGTGATATTAGAATCTCCTAATCAGTAGAGAGTAGTTTTTGGGGTATTAGTCAAGTAGTGCTAACCTAGTTGATCTTCATGAGTGCTTTGAGGTTGATGCAAGAGGGATGTGAGGCTTATTTGGTTCATGTCATCAATACTTGAGTTGAGCAGAGTGTGCATGATATTCTTGTTGTTAGGGAATTCCTAGATGTGTTTCCAACTAAGCTATCTGGCTTACCTCCAGATCGAAAAATGGAGTTCAAGATTGACTTAGTTCCGGGTACTGCTTCTATATCTATTCCTCCATATAGGATGACACCTATTACAAAAGTTGTTGGAAAAGGGTTTCATTAGACCCAGTGTTTGACCTTGGGCCCTCTAGTCTTATTTGTGAAAAAAAAGATGACACTCTAAGACTATGCATCGATTATAGGCAACTGAATCGTGTAAGAGTGAAGAACAAGTATCTATTGCCTAGAATCGATGATTTGTTTAATCAGTTACAGGGAGCTCAAGTGTTCACTAAGCTAGACTTAAAATTAGGGTATTATTAGTTGAAAAAAGTAAAAGCTGATGTACTAAAAAGTGCGTTCAGAAGTAGGTATGAGCATTTTGAGATTGTAGTGATACCGTTTGGGTTAACTAATGCCTCAATTGCATTTATGGCTCTAATGAATAAGGTGTTTAAAGCCCTACCTAGATTGATTTGTAATTGTGTTTGTTGATGACATCCTAGTGTATTCAAAGAGTAAAGAAGAACATGTTAAGCATTTGAGAGTGATCTTACAAATTATGAGGGGGAAACAACTGTATGCCAAATTCAGTAAGTGGCAATTTTGGCTAGATCAAGTGGTATTTTTGGGTCATATAGTATCTGGATAAGGCATACAAGTGGATCCAAATAAGGTTGAGGCAATGATGAAGTGGGAAGCTCCGAAGAATATATCAGAAATCTAAAGTTTCCTTATATTGGCTGGATATTACCAGAGGCTTGTTGAGGGTTCTCATTGATCTCAACCCCTTTGACAAAATTTCTGAGGAAGAATGTAGCATTCAAATGGAATGACGATTATCAGAAGAGTTTTAAGGAATTGAAACATCGGTTGACTACAACACCAGTATTAACTATGCCGTCGAGAACTAGAGGATATGTAGTATATAATGATGCTTCGCATCAAGGATTGAGATGTGTATTAATATAGTATGGTAAGTGATAGCCTATGTATGGAGACAAATAAGGTTTCACGAGATTAACTATCCAGTACATGATTTAGAGCTTACTGCAGTTGTTTTTCCTTTAAAGATATAGAGACATTATCTATATAGCGAGACATTCTAGATATACACTGACCATAAAAGATTGAGATACCTATTAAGTTAGAAAGAATTAAATATGAGATAGAGGAGATGTGTAGAGTTATTGAAAGACTATGATTGTACAATTGAGTATCATCCAGGGAAAGCTAATGTGGTAGCTGATGCTCTGAGTAGAAAGTCGAATAGCAGTGTAGCTCAGATTCAGTTATTGAGATTATCAAGCTTAATTCATTTGAGAGCTCTAAATTTAGAGTTAAATTTAGACCAGAATGAGGCACTAATTGCTACATTAAAGTTGATACCGATTTTATATGATAGGATCAGAAAAGCCCAAAATAAAGATCCTGATATGGTGAAGTTTATTGAGAGATTAAAGATGAAACTGGATTCTAAGTTTAAATTGAGGGATGAGAGACGTGGCTAAAGCAGAGGCTGTGCCTAATGTGAATGATCTGAGGAAGAAAATTCTAGAGGAATCCCATATGGTTGCGTATGCTATGCATCCTGGTACCACCAAGATGTATAACACACTGAAGCAACATTTTTGACGGCCTAGAATGAAGAAGCAAGTAGTAGAGTATGTTTCTAAGTGTTTAATATGCCAACAGATTAAAGCTGAGCATTAGGCTCCAGTTAGGAAGCTGATATATGTTTAATTTTTGATATTTTTAATCATTTACATTTAGCAATTAATGATACGAAAATGCTTGGGATACTTATTTTTATTTATATATGATTTTAGGTGCAATTTGGAAGAAAAAAATTAAAGTGAGTCGAAAGTACTACATTTGGGTTATTTTCTGAAGATCAATTTTACTTGTCTTGATAGAGTAAGAAGAAGAAAATTAAAAGACAAGAAAAATGGAACACAAAGAAGAAGAAAATTTTAAAAGCAAGTAGATGGAAAAACAGACAAAAATGATAGTGCAAGATGAAGAAAATGCAGTGTAGGAGGACAAGGCAGAAACGCCTACGAAGGTGTTATGCACTGCATTATGCTTTAGACATAGTCGTTTTATGCTGCGCACAATGCAGGAAACGCCTACGTGCAATGCAAATGTTATGCATTTATGACAGTGTAAGATGAAGAAAATGTAGTGTAGGAGGACAAGGTATAAACACCTATGTAGGCATTATGCACTGCATTGTGTGATAAACGTAGGCATTCTGTGCTGCGCACAGTGCAGCAAACGTCTACGCACAATGTAGACATTGTGCTTAAATGCACAACATGTCTTCGTAATGCAGACAACAACTACGTGTAGTGCAACATTGAATACAAGAAAAGGGTGTTGCGAGGGTTTTGTGCATGAATAGTATCCATAGACCCAAACCCCCAACATTAATTGGTCCCATCAAGCAACAGTGAGGGGCGTGAAGAGGACTTGGTGTCTTGGTGGCGCAGGCAATAGTGAGACAAGAGTGGCAGCTTGGTGGCTTACAGAAGCAACAGAAGAGGGGCGACGCAAGAGAGGGGCATATGAGAGTAGTGAATAATAGCATAGACCATCATCTTTAATTGTCCTATCATGAATAGTGAAGAGTAGAGAGGAAGAGGGTAGTGAAGGAGAACCAAAGGGGTATTCGGTGGAGCTACAATATGAGGGTTGAAGCACTTTTTTAGGAAAGACCTATAAAGGGTTAAATGTCCCAACCCTGGTTCGGAGGTGACATCGACGCTGACGACCCAGGTTAAGTATTTTTTTATTGTTTTGCTGTTTCTTTCTCTCATTAGAAATTGATTATGTTATCCTACGGTAATTGAGTTGAGTTTTGTGTATGGATAATCAGATTTTCTTTATTTTTCGGTTATTTGTGTACGAACTCTTTGGGTATTATGAGATGATGATTTTAATGCATTCATTAAATCATTTAATTGCAAACTCATTGCTAGAATTTCGATATAATCTGTAATTGTTATATTGAAATTTATGTGTAGCGACTAATGATTCGTAATCAGTAGGGATAACATAACCTAGGTTAAATGACACGTCATATGTAGTTGTTACATTGATTAATCGATTTTCCTAATTTGTTTTGTTGGCCCCCATATTTTTTCTCTAGTTAAGCGTGATTTAAATGAATTATGAGGTTTTTATGGATTTAATTTTTGGAGTTATGCTTATGTTAATGTTATTAAGATTATATGACATAGGTTATTTGAATTAAAGGGTTAAGGTAGTAAAATTACATGAAGGGCATTTTTGGAAGACCACTTAAGGTAACCTAAGCTTATAAGGAAGGGTAAAATGGACTTTTTGGGCTCATCAAGGGTAGAATTGGAAGAAGAAATTGTGGTCTTGCATTTTAAGAAGAGGGAAGAATAAAAATTGAAGAGAAAAAGAGAGAGCGTCATGAAGAAGAGATAGAAATACGAAGAGAAGAAGAGAAGGAGAGAAAGAAGAGAAAACAAGCTAGGGTTTCAATTTTCTTAGCCTTCAAGAGAGATTTTGAAGGTGTTAATGAAGGAAAAAAAGAAGACGAAGAGAAGAGCTTCCATTTGAGCTAATAATCATTTCATTTGGTGAAGATTCAAAGTAAGATCATTGTTAATCTTTTGAATTTTTGGAAAGGTTTTAGTTCTTGAGGCTTAAGAATTTCATGGTTTAAGCTTTCTAGGATCAATTTTATGTATATGTTTCTTTGGGTCCTCAACTGAAGTTCCTATTGAATTGGAAATTTTGTCATTGATGAAGGAAATCAAGAAAGGCAAGAGGAGTAAGAGGGGAGGTGCCTTTGAGCAAGTTTATAAGCAAGAAAATCAGGTGGGTTACATGTTTATAATTGAGTAATGAGCCATGACTATGTTTTTAAAAATAAGAGAATTAAATGTTTTCAGTTGTTTTATAAATGTTGCATGATTTCTATTTGAATGATTTGAGAATTCATTATATGAATTTTGTTGATGAATTTTGAAATTAAGATGGAAATGCTTTGAAACATTTTATGTTATGCCTTGAAAAATCTCATGGCATATTGTATAAATGAAAAG
The DNA here is from genome assembly GCA_025504915.1 of Erythroxylum reticulatum. NCBI lineage: Eukaryota > Viridiplantae > Streptophyta > Magnoliopsida > Malpighiales > Erythroxylaceae > Erythroxylum > Erythroxylum reticulatum. The sequence goes on from JANSVA010000218.1 coordinate 24,225,887, forward strand.
AACGTAAAAGGATAAGCATATGATGAAATGATTTGAGCATGAATATGTGCTTTTATTTGGGCAAGAATGGAGCCATTCTGTTCTTCACGTGTAAGTTGACATGAACCTTCTCTCGACTACCCACTTGTGGCATATGAGCTTCGAAATTAGACTCATTCTAATGATAGGGTAAACTTCATTTTCTCCATTCTATTTCCATGAAACCCTTGAGCCATTGGTTTGTGCATTGCATCTTTGAATTTTCAAGTATGTTGCATAATGTGAGTGTTTTGCATTGATGGTTAAATGTATATGCTATGTTTATGTGATGATATTTTAACTATGAGTTTTGAACTAGAATTGTGAATTTGATTGAAAGTTTGTGAATGAAGCGTTTATGAATTCATTATGACTTTTATACGACAAATAAACATTTCAACGATTTTACTTATTCTCTGTTATAAACTTGTTACCCACGAGCTTTTAAGCTTACCCCCTTTTTTTCCCATCTTCAAGTGAAGAAAATGAGATTGAGTAACCAAGAGTTGAGGTATCATACTACTTTTGCAATGTTTTTGTAAATTAAGTTAGATTTTGTAAAAGCAAGACTTTAGATGCATTTCAAGAATTACTGGGTTTTGTATCTTTTTTATTTTAGATTTTGATACCGATGATGTAATGTGGCTTAGAATGCCATTAAAACTTTGTAAATTCTTATTTTGTTGTTAATGAAATATGAATTGTGTGTGGATGATGTTGAGTTGGAATTAGGTATATCTAAAGAAGTTATCAACTTGGGTTGATGATTTTGAATGGGAATTGTTGATATATATATATACATATATATATATAAGTGAGATGCTATGGAAAAGAAAGATAGGAATTACAAATGATGACATGTAGCTGACTGTGATGAACCAAATGAGTTGAGATTTGAGAGTTTAATGAAGTCAATTTGGTAGTTGAATGGATGAGAATGATGTTGCATTATAGGAAGTGAAATTGAGAAAATTTTCAAGTCTTTCATAAGGGGAAATTTTTGATTTAACTTTTGGGGAGAACTGTATTGATCTAGGCTAAATAGATAAAGTTTTCTTCTACAAAGTTGTAGCTTATCTTTCTAGCTTTCTAATGATATATAGTATGAAATTTTTGGATATCGGAGTCAAAAGTTATGATCTTTATAAGTAGAGATGCTCTGGAGAGTGTAGTTAGTGATTTTAGAAATTTTGGTGATATGGGGAAGACCTTGTAGAAACCCCATCGTTTGGTTCAGTCTTAGACTGAAGCCTTTCATCTAACCTTTGTCTAACTCCACTTTGGCCCTCTAGATGACAAAATCTCGCTTTGATGTCTTCATGAAAGTTGTAGATTTAGAAGTCCTCTTTCAAATTGTCTAAAAATGACCTTAATCCAATATATCTAGTGAAAGGTATGTCAATATTTCCAAAGTAGGTCTTAGACTGAATCCCTTCATCTGACTCAATCTAAGACTGAAGCCTTTCGTCTAACTCAATTTTGACCCTCTAGATGAGAAAATCTCTCTCCAGTGTCTTATGAAAGTTGTAAATCTAGAATTCCTCTTCGAAACCATCTAAATATGACCTTAATCTGACATCTTTAGAGAAAGTTATGCCAATTTTCCCAAAATAGGTTTTAGACTAAAGCCTATCATTTGGTTACTGAAGCCTTTCGTCTAACCTTCGTCTAGTTTCATCTAGCCATCGGGTGATTCAATTTTGGCCTTCTATCTGACAAAATCTCTCTTTAAGGTCTTTGTAAAAGTTGTAGATCTCAAAGTCCTCTTTCAAACTGTCCCAGGATGACCTTAATTCAACAACTCTAGAAAAAGTTATGCCAATTGTCCTGAAATAGGTTCAATATGATTGAGTACAAAACTTTGTTTGATTCTTCCGGCCATAACTTTGTTATCTGACCTCCAAATGAAGTGATTCTTATACCAATAGATTCCTAACACATTTTTATATCTCTACATAAAAATTGATATCCTTTGGTGTTGATTGGAAAAAGATGGATTGGGTCAAAATAAGGGTATGGGTTGGATGAGTAGCAATTGGATATTTTACTAAACATACTTCGGTATTTGGATGATAACATGATTTGTAGAGCTCCTTATGAGATAATTCTTGCTTCTAAATAAACTATAGACATGGATCCTCTAGAGAAAATGAATTTAAATTCAATATCTGAGACTTTCATTTTCTGCATGGACATTGGTATAGTGTACTGTTCCAGTTTAATAACAGTCCAAAAATGTTTGGAGTATAACTTTTAGATTGCTAAACCAAATTAAATGATTTTAGTGTCATTAGAAACTTAAGACAATTGGGAACAAATTTTCTGAAGAAGTCAAATTGTAATTCTAGTTTGAAGTTTCCCAAAATCTATCCTGAAGTTGAAGAAATATGTTTGCTCATTTTGTTGTCTCTGAATATTGAGCTCCGGAAGCAGGGTCTAATAGTAATACTATTGCCAAATTAAATCTAGAGATCATATCCTAGATTGTTCGGTGATTAGGTTTAATTAACGATCGTATCTTGATTAAATAAACCTAAGGGAAAACTTGGGTTAATTATTAACCCATGATTAATAGTTACTAGGAGAGGTTAAAGATCAACAAATCAATGAAATATGCTTAGTTAGGGTGTAGGCTGAGATTGTACCTAAGAACCGGGTCCCTACCAAATTTTCCACTTTTATCTTTTTTGCATGTTTTATTTAATTTGTTTTTATTATTCTAATTTCATTTTTTCTTATTCCAAAATCCAAAGCCCCCTATTAAATTTAAACACTAGTAAATTTCATTTTATCAACTTTACACACACTCTCTGTGGGATCGACCTAGATTCACCACTACTATAGTAGTAGGTCTAGTTATGTTATTTTGACTAGTATAATGATGTATGGTCAGCAGCTACATTTGTTACTTATTCCGGAGTGAAAATGGGAACAAATTACTATGGATTTCATAATGGGATTGCCTAAGACTCCGAGGCAAAATAATCCTATATGGGTTGTGGTGGACCAATTGACTAAGTTAGCCTATTTCTTACCAGTGAGAGAAAATAATTCACTAGATCAGTTAGCCTGGAGGTATGTGAATGAAGTAGTAAGGTTGTATAGGGTTCTAGTATCCATTGTATTGGAATGGGATCCCAGATGTACTTCGAGGTTTTAGAAGAGCTTACAGTCGGCTATGGGTACGAAGTTAAACTTCAGTACTGCATTTCATCCTCAAATAGATGGATAGAATGAGAGAACAATCAAGACTAATGAGGATATGCTCAGGGCATGTGTATTGGAGTTTTAAGGAACATGGGATCAGTATATATCATTGATAGAGTTTTCTTATAACAACCATTATCACAAAAGTATCGGAATGGCACCATATGAGGTATTGTATGGAAGAAAGTGTCAATCGCCTTTATATTGGGATGAAGAGGGCTTGAGAATGGATTAAGGCCTAGAATTGATACAAGATACTGTGGATAAGGTGAAATTAGTCTGAAGTCAAATAAAAGTAGCTCAAGATAGATAGAAAAGCTATGTGGATTAGCATCGAAGGGATATGAAATACATTGTAAGAGATAGAGTGTTTCTAAGAGTGTCACCTTGGCGAGGAGTGTTGAGATTCGGTAAAAAGGGCAAGCTGAGCCTTAGGTCCATTGGTCCTTATGAGATTATTAAGAGGATAGGACCATTGGCATAGAAGTTAGCTTTACCGAATGAAATGTCTCAGTTACATAACATAATTCATATGAGAATGCTTAGAAGATACCAATTGATCTGACACATATGTTATCGGCCCAAGAGATTAAGGTTACTAGTAACCTAAGTTATGTTGAGGAGTCGATCAAGATAGCGGGTTATTGGACAAAACAGTTGAGGAATTAAGTAATTCCATTAGTGAAAGTCCTTTGGAGGAATCACTCGATTGAAGAAGCAACTTGAAATCTGGAGGATCATATGAGGAGACAATATCCCCACCCATTCGAACAATCAAGTAAGAATTTTGAGGATGAATTTTCTTTCAGGAGGGGATAATTGTAACATTCCGTAGCCCATGATAAGGGTTAAGACCTTAGAATAGTATACATGAAAGTTTATTGAGAGGTTAGAAAGTGCACTCATGATTATGCATAATATAGCATAAATATACACGTGAATATTGATCTTTGCACATTAAAATGATTATAAATGCATTCATTGACATTTTTTAGTATAATTGATCTATAAATGTGATTATATTGAGAATTGTGATTTTTATATGTCAAAATTTGACATGGAGAGTGTATTTATTAATTTATAATTTTTGGTGAAATTTTGAAAAATTTCTAAAATTTTGTGTGTTTCTGAACTAGGAAAAATGCCAAGTGACAAGGCAATTAATGAATGGTAGTAGAGATAAAAGTCAAATGACAGTGGAAAATTTTATAGATGACTTTGGGATTTATTGAAAAATACCATTAAAATTTAAGAGAAAACTAGAGTAAAAATTAGAGATGATTAGACTAGTTAAATTAGAGAACCTAGTTTACGCTTATAGAAATTGAACAAGTGAAAAGTGTCACTTACCATTGACAAGTGAAAAGTGTCATTTTAAACAAGTAAGTACCGTATAGTTTTCAGGATATGTAGAATGAAATATGTGTCATGTTAGTTAACAATTCAGTGTTTATAAAATGAGGATGCTTATTTGCTCAAACATGAGTGAAAATTTTAGGTTTGCCGCACGTGTTGTTTTTGTATGTTTGACGATCAATATGTTATAAGATGGTGTTGAAATGAATTTTGAGTTAGAAAAATCATTGAAAGTGTGTGTAAAAGAGAGTCCAGAACTTCGTGATAGTTCATATACATATGCTCGATTTTCACTGTTGTTATATATGAATTTCTTTGGGTGTTTTAGAGATGAATTAAAGAGTTTAGAGTTAAGGAAAAGGTGTAAGGTGGATATGGAAAAAAAATTAAAATGATAAGTTCAAGATGAAGTGAAGGTGTAGATGAAGATGAAAAACTGCATCAGAGAAAGAGAATGCAAGAAATGAAAAAGTGCAGAAAACATGATGAAGATACATGAGTGATAGGTTTTGTTTTTAATGTTTTTCAACAATCATAGATTGTGACTTGTTTGTGAATAAATTGAGCTGAATGGGAGTCAAAATGAAGAGAAAATGATAGAAATTAGTTAGAAATGGTAGATTAAACAAAAGAGAGGAAGGAGAGAAGAAAACTTTGCAATTTGTGATTCTAGAGAAAAAAATAGACAGTTGTGCATGATCATGACATTGGTGAGACGTTTCATAGTGCACGATCATGACATTGCACTGTCGACTGGGATTGTATGAACGTGCCAATGAAGGCTTACCGAAAGGTGACAATTTTGAACATCCTTCATTCTTTTGGCTATAACTTCTTCTCCTGACCTCCAAATGACATGAAATTTGAACCAACAAACTCCTAACACATTTTCCTTCTCTCTATAAAAATTTATGTCCATCTCAATTCATTCAAAAAGGGTTGACTGATGAATGTAGGATGAAAATGATGAAGTGTCCTAGAATATGATAAATGGAGTGTTTTCACTAAACATGTTCCGGTATTTTGGCCATATCTTGATCTGTAAATTTCCAAATGGAACGATTTTTAATTTATATTAAATTATAGACATATGCATATATTTATTGAAAAAATAAAAATTTAATCCTATCTCTAAAAGTATCAAATTTTGGATAGAATTTTAGTACAGAGTATTGTTACAGTTTAAGAACAATATGAAGTATTTTGAGTATAACTTTCAAAATACAGAAACTTAAGACATACAAGAACATTGTTTTAGAAGAAAGTGTTGCCTAAATACTCCATTTTCCTTATTATAATGTTGGATCCCATTTTTGGAACCCAAACATTCGGATACATTTGACGGAAAACAGTACTTGCCCTCAACTATACTAAACTTGTTTTGGGAACACTTGAATAACCCGCATCATGAGTATCGGATTTGGGTGGGATAGCATAAAAGAGGACTTCAAGATCTACCACTTTCGTGAAGACTATGAAGATAGAATCTATCGTCTGAAGAGTCAAAATGGACAAGAAGATGGTATTAGATGAATAGTAAACAGAGGAAGAAGTCTCGGTCATAAAAGGAGAAAGCAGACGAAAAAAAAGATAGACGAACCGAAGACGGCAGACAAAACAAAAGAATAGACGAAACGAAAGATAGACAAAGCAAAAGTCTTAAGATGAAACAGAGTCAACTTAAGACGGAGTAGGGTCTTAGGATGATGCGGGGTCAACTGACGACAAAGAAAAGTCTTAAGACGATGCGGGGTCAACTTAAGACCAAGCAAAATCTTAAGACAATACGGGATCAACTTAAGACGAAACATGGTTTTAAGACGATGCAGGGTCAACTTAAGATGAAGCAAAGTCTTAAGACGATGCGAGGTCAACTTAAGATGAAGCAAAGTCTTAAGACAATGCAGGTCAACTTAAGATAAAACATAGTCTTAAGACGATGTGGGGTCAATGTAAGACAAAGCAAAGTCTTAAGATAATGCGACTCTTAAGACGAAGTGTCTTTATAGATGATACAACTCTATAGACGATATGACATCATCACAGACGATATGACGTCATCACAGATGATACGTCTTTATAGACGATACATCTTTATAGACGATGCATCTCTTAAGATGAATGAAATCATCACAGACGATATGACATCATCATAGACAATACGTCTTTACAGATGATGCATCTCTTAAGACGAATGACGTCATCACAGACGGTATGACGTCATTACAGATGATACATCTTTACCCCTTTATAAAGACCATAACTTACAACTCCGAAGTCCAAAGTTTCTATACTATAAATCGATGGAAAGTTGGACAATTAAACTATGACTTTTCAGATGACAACTTTAACTAGTTTAGTCTCAATTAGTCTAGTTTCCCTTAGAAGTCAGCATACAATTTCTACACCTATGAAAGGCTTAGATCAAGAACTGAACATCTACCAGGGAAACATGCACATACACCTGGGGACTTTGCAGTTTCTTTATTTAACTCATTTTCCCAAGCATCAGAAACTCATACATCATTTAGTTACATCAATACACTTTGAACAAGGGCTTAACCTAAAATACAACATATACAGGATGCTCGATGTTTACATGCTTAAAAAGCTATCCTAAAAGTGAGCAAACTAACTTAGTGAAAAAAGCTACTATCT
>JANSVA010000218.1:24263599-24276823 GCA_025504915.1 Erythroxylum reticulatum
CTTCACTACAGAGAAAAAATAAGTTGATTGTACTACTCTTTTTATCGTGAGCTAAGATGTATATGAACATTGCTACAACATCTTCTGCAAATGTGTTCCTAGTGGGTTTTAAAACCCCGACATCTCTTACCATATCACACAATATCCTAAAGGTTGCTCTACCTATACGAAGTTCATACATTACCGGGTCAATCTAAACATTCATCTCATTCTATAAATCCTTTTTTCTTCCTTTGTTTTAATTTCATGAACCTTATCTTGAAGATACAAACAATAGATAATATAATGGATTTAAATAAGAAAATCATTTACATAATTATTGTTCATTAAAATATCAAAAGTTGTTTTAGTTTATGTCGTTCGCTAACAGTAAGCGAACCATGTTAATCTACATTAAAAAATTCATAAAATAATTATCTAACATATAAATAGCCAGTGAAAAGCTAGATAATAGTAGTGGAAAAGAGATAAAATAATAGGCAAAGATAATAGAAAAAGATGATCAAGAAGTTGAAGAAACTCTTTTTAATGTTGTTGCCCTAACTGCTTACATTATCAACTATTCATAGCTATGTCATATGGATTATAATAATAAGTGTCCCTTTAAGGTCAATAATTTCATCTTCCAAGAAAAGTGAGACATGTAATTGGTGTACTCTTGAAAGTGAGGTTTGATAGTAGATTCTTCGTGTTATTTATGTATGAATAAATAAATAACACCGGTGCATCCACCAACTCTAGCCATGCAAAACATCTAATGATAAAACATAACATCGTGGTTAATATTAAATTTTCAATTTGGTCTGGAAAATGGGAACTGATAAAACGGCAAGCAAGCTTTTCTTCCAGCAGTTGCGAGAACACCAAGAATGTTTTAATTACTTCCCGAACCAAGATGTGGATAGCTGTGATATCCAAATCCTCCCCGGATCTACTGACCTTTAGTAATTTTCAACCTTCTCTACCTTGGAGGCATGTGAAGAATGTTCTAATCCATTGGTGAATGAGTCATCTGCCATCTAGAAACAAAAAGTTAACACAGGATGCACAATCAGCAAGTCCAGGAAACTCATAACATGAACTAAGATCATGAACCGCTATAAATCAGACATCCCAGATGACAATGACAATGAAAAACTAATATACACAAGTAAATCCCAGCTTCGTGTTATCAGGTACATAATCTTAAAAATAAAGCTGCTATTTAGAAAAAGTAGCAAACAATTTCCTACAAGCAATTATCCCAGTTAACTGTGCACATGAAAGTACGGCAACAAGAAGAAACTCTATGTGAAACATAATTATCATTGTCCAGAAATCAGATCTTATACGAATGAAACAATATACAAAATTATAGGAACTAAACCTGCAGTACCAGCAGCTAAACACCAGCACAGAAATGCCAATTTATCAGAAATAGTAAAGCACACAATAGAACCCTTGTGGAGAATCAATGTCACTGATGCCTAACAGATGTAATGATAAATGTAGCACCCAGTCCTGCATATGACAAAATTTCAGGAAAACATAGAAGCACAAATGTATCCACGTATAAATTCTCTACAAGTGGGTATCAACACAAAAATTCAAAATGTTTTTAAATTTATCAATTGTTTTCAAACCATCACAACAGTCTTACACATCTTGGGAAGGCAAGTGAAAATGGATGGAAACCCCACCTCTTAAATTGAAGAATTATATATAGCAGCACAGGAATAAACTTGCAAACAGCACATATGGAATAAACTTGCAACTTCAGGCATGAACTTCTAAATACTAATGCAATCATACCTGTATCACAGAAATCAAAATTCATGGTGCTGGAGAAGAATCGCATACAGTATTATCTTCTCTCAACCACTAACAACTCAACTTAGTTAAGCCTTAATCTAAGTCAATTGGGATCAGACAGAAGGGTGCCTTGCATCCATTACACCAATTTCTCCTTAAAATGAAGCAAACACAAATTAATCTTTCAATCACACTGAGAGAATATTTTCATTACCTGTTTGTCTGTCTCATGGGTCAAGGTTGGAAGTCGCATAACAAGGCAAGGAAAACCATGTATAGCCTATCCAAGGTGGAAGAACTTTTATTCCAACTCTGCACAAAATTTAAGATTGCCAATGATCCTTAAAAGTATAATTTTGGGTAGACTTATAGACACCCGTCAACCCTACAGTTTCTTAAACTCAATAGGAAGACCAAATGGAATAGAATGAAAACCAAAACTGCAGAACTCAAACAAAAAACAACATGCGCAACACTTTTAATTAACGAGAATGCTCATTTATAAAAGTTCCAAGTAGCAAAATACTGTCTATGCATACCTCTAGTACTAATATGCTAGTTCTTGTACATGTGATGTGTAAAAGAAGTGCAAAATGCACATCTTGTCATACATGATTTCCAGCTTTTAGGGAATCTCAACCAAGCAAGCATAAGAACTGACACAAACCCACGGACTAAACCAAAAAATTGGAACTTTATCAGCTAAAATGTGATCATGCAAAAAAGGAGCTAGAAGTACTGCAATTTATTGCCTTACAAATTGCTCATGTACCAATGTGCGTTTATAATCTTGCAAGCTAGTTCTTGTTCATGCGATTAGGAGAAAAAGTGAACACCACTACACATACCGCACACCTTCTTAGACATTATTCCTAGCTTTATGGAAATCCCATGTGGTGCAACCAAGCAAGCGTAAGAATTGACATAAACGCACTAACTCTAAAATCTAAAACAAAATGTTTAAGCTTTATCAACCAAAATGTGATAAAAACAGAATTACAACAGAAAAACCTATAATGATTGCTATTTATCTCCTTTTAGTCTACCACAAAAATATACGAGTAATCAAACAAGAACAAAACAGGAGCTTTACAAACCCTGAAATTCTCAATGCGCCTTTCTTCTTTGGGGTTGTTTATCAGTAGCTAACCTGTAAATCCAGTAAACCTAATACAAGCACCGATTAAAAAAAAAATTAAAACAGCAATTTTAAAGAACAATCAAACAGCAATAATAAGGGTTTGGGATCTACCAAAACAAGGACATGAGCTGCTATTAGAAGAACCACCATTAAAGGCACTGCATCCACGAACCACGATCGCGGCGATGAATCCTTGGTCATTTTTCTCCCAGCAAGAATGCTGAACTCTAGGTCAGGGGTCTTGCACGCTTGTTTGACTCTTACAAAGTTTTATGAATGCAACGATGGATCATAGCTCTTCGCAACTAAGTTTCACTTATCGGAATAATTAGAAAACGAAGCCATCTCTTTCTTTAAATCAAAGTTGGAAATAACTAAATTTAAATTTTGATCAAGTACCTTGAATTTTTTAGTGGACATCGAAGAGTGAAAGCCAGTTAGTATAATTTGCGGGGTTAGGGATATTATTTGGTAAAAAATTTAATTAATTATAATATTTCATCATTTAAGATAATAATTTTATTAATTATAATATTTAGATTTTTAAATTTATCCATTTTAAAATTAAAATATTATTTATTTTATCATGTCATGTAACAATAATTGACCATGTCAAGTCTTCCCTAAAAATTTTTATTTATATAGAATTAAATTTGAGCATGGATATCAACATTTTAATTATTTTTGCCCTTTATGCTATTAGAAAAACTTTTTTATATTCCAAATTTCTTGAATTTCTATAAATAAGTATTTTTTTTAGAAAGTAAATGAATTGATTAACGGTAAAAAAAAAGTTGTACAATAGTGTCGTCAAAGCCATATCTAGGCGTGCCTATTTAAGAATTAAATTTCAAGATGAAGATAACCTTTTCATGGTTATTATTAACCCCTTAGCACACACGAAGGTACCTCATAACAAGCTGGAAATGTGTCTTAGGTTAAAAGTTAGCTAGATCACACCTATAATAGTGGCATGCAAAAGCTTTAAATTAACTTGGCAAGTTAGATTAAGCATGATGTGAGTTTTGTTAGAGTTTTAAACCTCATACGAACTAACTTGACTAAGGTCAAGTTCTTGATAGACTAAGAACTTAATATATACTCAAATGAATAGATCATGACTAATGAATTTGATATAGGTAAGCATTGCACCAGATCAATGTACTATGAAAAGCTTTGGGCTTAAATGACTCATTATCAATGGATAAAGATAATGAGGAGATCTTGCATGATGTGATAAATAAGATTACAGAAGATAGCTATCAACTCTAAAAGATAAGCCTATATGGGAGGATTATAGAAAAATAACAGAAATCTTTATAGATATGGATGTATTATTCCTATATACATACAATGTCTTACCTTATTACTTGAGATGTAGCTAAATCCTATCAGATAGAGTCCTGTTTAGATTCAGATGTCATTATATTGATTAGTGTGATATAATTTGATAAGGGTAAGATGTAATCTAATTAGATCAATTCAACTAGGATTTTGAATTGTAACTTGGTTATCAAGCCAAAGGTGCCTATAAATGGCTCCTTTGGGTCTTGCTCCACATAAAGATTGAGAAAGAGCATTGCTTTGTATACTAAGGGAAGTAATAAATGTTAGCATTTACTATATCACTTTCATGCCTCTATTGTTACCTTTGATAGTTTAGTGCTTTCTTAGTAATCTTCCAAGAGTGTGAGAGTTAAGTAATGAGAGGATCACGAGGCGTTCAAGAACAAGTTAGTTGGTCTACTATAGCACCTCACTCTCATAGGACACGTACTCGACATCTTAAGTGATGTCCGAGTATGTACCCCATAAGGGTGGCAAGCTAAAACAGTCAAACAATCAAAACTCATTACAAATTTTTTTAAACATCACACGCATATTTAAGAAATCAATAAACAAATTGAGCCCACTTTATTCATAAACATTTTCATTCACAAGTATTACTACAATCATTGATCAATCTCATTTACAAACATTTCCAATTTGGAAAGTTGTTACAAAATAGAATTATTCAAATAACCGAGGTATAATAATTGTGGAATATACAATTTGATATAAAAATCAGGAAATACAAATGCAGGCACGAATTGATCCCGACCTCTATCTCTTACTAGAATACAGTGTCCAGACTTCGTTTGTCTAAAGGGTAACTCCTCCAAGCCTGAAAAATAATGTTGCAATTTTGGTGAGTTTTGTGAACTCAATGAGTGGACCATCCTCAATGGCTCACTCAATCACATAATATGTCAATTCATATAATCACATAATTCACATCATTTCATTTATCATGTAGCATCATATATCACATTCAAAGCAGTCAAATCGATCATTTAAAACATATATATTAATTATAAATGCAATGCACATGAGACTCATTTTCATTTACTACCTTTGTGATTGAGTGCCTTTTCACTAGCCCATATCCCTTGTGGATACAAAGCTTGTATCAGATATGTCCATATCTCTTAGTGGATACTAGATACAATAGCAACTGGGTCAGAGGCTCTTATCACATCATAAGCTTTAAGCTCTTTTTATTGGTGAATTCGGTCACAACTACCTTTATCTTTCATGCATTCATGTAATGAAATGCATCACGTTCACATTCATATTTATTTTTAGACTTTGGTCCAACATTCAAAAAAAATGTTGAGTAATCATTTATTTCATCAAATTCACATTCAATGAGCACTTCCAATATGTATTTCATGCATCAAATGCCTCGAACATTCAATGTCCGGAATCAACACAATCAAGTTCACAACATAATTCAATACCGGAATCAACACAATCAAGTTCACAACATAATTCAATACATAAATTTAAATAGGACAATCATTTACAGTAAGACCAACTAGGTCGACATATAGTATGCTCTAGATTAGCATTAACTTCCATGATTTGGAAACGTCTAGATGCGAACATTTTATCCTGCATATCAACATTATGGAATACACACATTGCGCACACATTATTAATTGCATAATTACTAAACATTTTATTGTACACATATGTATATATGTCATGTATATTGTATGCTCAATTTGACTATTCTAGGTACGTTTCCTTAATCATGACTCTTGATCAATCAAACCTTATCAATTGTATGTGTCTAACTTATTCTTAGGTTTTCACCTTAAGAACACTTGGTTATTCTAATATCATAATTCAATTACCGTCATTTCTTTTCTAGTACTAGATGCTCTCAAAATATCAAATTCTCATTCACCTTTACTTAATACATATTGCTCACCTCTTTTGAATAACAACTACTATCATACGAATAACTTCATTCTCATTATACTCATGCCTTTGGTACTTTGATATTTAAAATTCATTTACAACATCATCAATCGATCATTCCAGCTTTTCTCAAATTTTTGGGTCAATTTTGCATGGTTATTAACAAGAAAAATGAAGCATTTAGGCAATACTTTCTTCTAAACAAATGTTACTCCATGTTTCTAATGAACTAAAGTTCACACAATTCGGTTCGGTATTTTATTATACACAAAATACTTGACTATACTCAAACTGCAATTATACTCAATACTCTACTTCAAGCCAAATTTCAAAATCCTTAGAGACAGGATTCAAATTCAATTTCTTCATAAAAATTGTATGCATATATCTCTAATTTAATATAAACTTAAAATCATCCCATTTGGATATGTACAAATCAAGTTATGGCTAAAATACATATACTTGTTTAGTGAAAACACTCCATTTAAGAAATTCCAGCTCACTTCATCATTTTCATCCTAAACTCATTAATCAATCATTATCAATCCTTTCCTAATGAATTCATATGGCCTTGAAATTTTTTGGTGAGGAAATACAATGTGTGAGGAGTTTGTGGTTCAAATTTCAAGTCAATCAAAGGTCTAGAGAAGTTATGGTAAAAAGAGTGAAGGATGTTCAAAGCTGTCAAATATTAGTATGCCTTCACTACTACGATCATGCAGCAATTGATCCTCCTCTATCAAGGTCGTGCTTATGCATGATCGTGCAAGCCCTTAATGACCCTTTTCTGTCATGATTGTGCTTGTGCACGATCGTGCACTACCTCTTATTCAAGCTTCATTCCAGTTTTTCTCAAAACAAAGTTTCGGGTCACGTTTTCATGGCCATTTTGACAAATAAATGAAGGGTTTAGGCAAAAAAAATTTCTAAATAATTTTTCCTTTATGTCTTAAGTTTCAAATTACACCAATTTCATGCAATTTGGTTCAGTATTATGCAAGTTATACCTAGAATGCTAACAAATATTCCCAAACCATGACAGAATCCAAAAACTCAACTTCAAGACAAATTTTGGAACTCTTAGAGACATAATTAAAATTCTATTCCTTCATTAAAAATATATCCATATGTCTCTAGTTTAATGAAAACTTAAAATCATCCAACATGGATGTATACCAATCAAAATATGGCTAAAATACAGATGCTTATCCAATGGAAACATTACAGCTATCATACTTTAGAAATTCTTCTTTCACTTTTTCCATATTTTTAACTCCTACATTTTACATCTAACACATCTTATGCTTAAATCATCTTTTATACTTCATTTCCTATTCATTCTTAGCTCATTATCATTCATAAACAATTTATAATCCATGATTGATCATGAACACTAAAAACAGAACATATACATATACACCTTCATCATTAACTTTCTGCACATGTTCAACTTCATTTCTACTTTCATTTCACTTCTATCTATCACTTTAATTCTTCCCATTTCAAGACACTACACTAGCTTTTTCTTTTTCTTTAAACTCATTCTAGTTCATCCTTATAATAGCTACTAATAATCCACGTGATCACACCTTAAAACAAAACATGAACATATATCATCATGTATGTTTCACTCAACACATCAAGAAGAATAACATATGACTTACTTGTTTAAGCTTCAAGATCTTCAAATCACTCTTAATCCTAGCTTTCTTTGAACCACACAATCATCATCTTGCCAAAGTATAATAGGTGGGTTCTGTATCAAGAAGAAAGATAGCAAGAACTGTGAAGTAGCTAGTGATGGAAGAAAGCAAGGTTCAACTTTGATGCTTGGAGAAGAGTCTCGTGAGAAGGAGAGGAAGATGAAGAAAATGAAGAAGGTCATGAAGAGAAGAAGAAAGCAAGAAGCAAAACAATTAAAATGGTCTTTTAATATTAAAAGACTCATGGGTGATAGTGTGGCTTGGCAAGTGACACTTGTCACTTTCCACATGTCACCACCTTATGATTTCCAATGGGTTTCCTTTCTCAACCAGTCCATTTGTCTCCAATTTCTACTCCAATTGTCTTTTAATGTTTAACGACATATGTCATTAAATCCTAATGTCATTTCTAAAAATTTCCAATGTCATTCGAGTTTTATTTCTACTAACATTTATCAATTGTTCTAACACTTAGCATTTTTCCTAGTCCAAAACTATCCTTAATTCTAGAAAATTCTCAAACTTCACCGAAAATTCTAAATCAATAATTTAATTCACCAGATCAATTTTTAAGGCAAAAAGATTCACTATCCATTTCATAATCACATTTAAAAAATCGTTTATACTCGTAAAATGTCAAATGAGTGCATGAACAAATCATTGTAATTTATGCAATATTCCAGTTCATGTGTGTGGATACTAATATTATGCATGAGCATGAAATGCACTTTTCTAATCTTTGATATCTCACATATACTGTATTTTAGGGTTCTAACCCTTAGTATGGAAACGAGATGTTACAACTCCTCCTTAATAAATTTTGTACTCGAAATTCTTATATGATTGATAAAAAAGGCAGGGGTATTATTTCCTCATATGCTCTTCCGTTTCCTATTTAACTTATCACTAAGGTAATTTCTTCCAATTGATTATAGTCAATGAAATCACTCGATCTTTCGGGTAATTATTCAAATACCACAGTATCTTAACTAGTTCCTCAATACATGTATATATATCAGAATACTTGCAAGTTTCACTTCCTTTGTCGACAATACATCTATGTCAGTTATTATTGATATTTCTTGACATACTCCCATGTAACACAGTGTGAATGTTGGTAAGACTAACTTAAGTTAATAGTCCTATGCTCTCAGTAACCCCATATGGTCCAATACATTTCGAGCTTATTTTATCCTTTTTCCTTACCTAATCACATTTTGTTAAGGTGATACTCTCATAAACATTTTATTTTCTCTTGATACCTCACATCTCTTCAGTGTTAATACTTTAACTCATATGTCTATCTTATTATATTCTATATCTTCAATGTTAATTCAACTAATTCATTCGTCTTTCGTGAGTCACTTAATTTCTAATACAGATTAATTTCACTTATCAATACTATCTCGAATCAATTCTGACTTTTAACCATTTTTAGGTCCTCTTCATTTCAATATAAAGGCGAACGACTTCTTCTATTGTATAACGCCTCATACGGTATTCTAACTATATCACTATGATAATGATTGTTATGCTTAAAGTCAATTAAAACTATGACCTCATGCTCCTATGAACTCCAAAATGTAAGCTTTAAGCATATCTTCAATAGTTAAGATTATTGACAACTCATACATTTAATCACTTGCTTCTACATCCTTAGCCAGTAAATGCTATTTTGACGTGTTCCTATTAGGATGTATAGTATATGTTATTATTTGTGCTTTCTCTAATAATCTCTTTGCTCAATCATCTTTATCGAGTACACATACTTCTTGTTTCAATCACAAAGTATCATTTTCCAACGTAAACTCAAAATTTGGGTTCACTTTCAATTCCTCAATAAGATTCACAATTTCTGAATCCTTAATTTAGGCTTTGCTAGTCCTTTCTTGTAAAACTAATTTTAAATTTCAATGCAATAAATAATACTTCATTTTCCCCCAAATTTAACTCAACATTCTATATTCTTTAGTGCACTAGGTTTGGTAACCTCAATATCTGGATTTATGCTATTCCGTTATTGAATTTTCTATTCAATACATCATATACACACTAGCTTTACCAGGGTAGTACTCATCTGTACAATCATAATCTTTTAGTAATTATATCCATTGTCTCAATCTTGTATTCAATTCTTTCAAACTCAATAATTACCTCAAACTTTCTTGATTTGAATAATTCCGAAATGTTTCACCCTACATATTATATCTCCAAGCTCTTAAAGCAATTACTATTACGGTAAATTCTAAATCATATTCTGAATAATTCAATTCATGAGACTTTAACTGTCTCCATGCATATGAAATCACTTTATTATGCTACATTAGATTTCATCCTAATCTCTGATGTGAAACTTCATTATATACTACATAATCTCCAAATCCAAACGATATAATTAACATCGGTGTTATAATTCCTCAAAATTCTTTTTACATTCATCAGTCATACGATTTACACGTTTTTCCTCAAACATTTTTGTCAAAAGGCTAAGATCAGTAAAAACTCTTTAACAACCTCTGGTAGTATACAATATACAACTAGTTCTAGAAAACTCTGGATCTCTTATATATTCCTTGGAGTTTATCACTTCTTTATTACCTCTATTTTCTCTTTGGGTCTCTCAATATGCCATGTTTGGATACTATACCCAACATTTCTTTGATCAAGCTAAGATTCACTCTAATTAAACTTGGCATATAATTGTTTCTACCTTTATGATATGTAAGATTTACCTCAAGTATTCAAAACATTCTTCTCAACTTTTCAAATACATTCAATATATCATCTATGATTCTAGTCGCTAATTGATCCAAAAAAAATTAGGACACTTTATTCTTCAATACCATGATACTGTCGAGGGCATTATTAACTCAAACAGATAGTGGCAAAGCTTAATGCGCCTATAATTAATTATCGTAATTCCTTAAGTAACTAATTCCTCAATGAGGTAATATTATCTCATGTTATTTTCAGTCCTCCAATTGATTTATTTTCTCCAATGATTTTCTCCATTCATTCAATTTCCTCTGATTTCTCATTGACTCATTCTAATGCTAGATCATTCTTACTAGTTTCTCCACACATTTCAGTCTATTTGCAAGTCTCAATTTTTCGAACACACTTGCCAAGTCTAACTTGTACCTTCGGAATATATGAATATGGAATACTTCGTGGACCTAAATTTGTTCAACAATAGTAATAATGTCACCTCAAAATCAACAATCCATTTACGTAGTTAGATACTTTACATCAAATAAACTGCATACACTCTCAGTAGCATATTCTACTTGATGCCTGAGTCTCAATTAGAAACAAGACTCCAATGTTCACTTCTAATTTGACCCATCATTGTTTGTTTTTAGAAGTAAACCATCTGGTCTACTTAACCTATTTTGGCAAAATTCTTCTTCAAATGAAGATTTTTTTCTACTATCATCTATATTGTTTATGTAATCCTTATCAATCACTTGTTTTCATCATTGCTTATCAACCATTCTTGGTACCTCAAGAAGATATTTTTTAATAATTTCTTACAATATTTTATTTACCAAAACTCAGTGAGGTAGTAGATATAATTATTGTCGCATATTCCTAGGTGTGTATCATCAAAGCATCCCATTCTATCTAGAGATTTATTTCTAAAAAATCACCAATTTATATCTTACATTAATGATACTTTGATCTTAATTAATCCTAGACAACATTTCTCTCTTTATTCCTACCCACGATTGGGGTATCCCTGCCACGATCATAACAGAAACCTATTTTTGTCAGGCCACCATTATGCTATGCAATTTCTTCCTCATTTCTTCCTCGCATTAACACACATACTAACATCAATTCTACTCCAATTTTTCAGAATTTACCTCTTCTATTGTTACATCATTTCATAATGATTCAACTAATATATTGAGTGCATTAACTCTTCTTATTTGATTCATCATCTTTTTTTTTAATCTCATTCACACATAAAATCTTATCTTATATGCATTTCTAACTTTCTCCTTACTACATATCATTCATCTCATGTAAAGTCATTTATGTCTACTCCATTTCCCTTTTATTCTTTCCTCGTTTCTATCTCATCTTCCTATTGTCATTTATTTCATCTTCCATATGTATATCCTCAATTTAAAATTTTAGGAGCATAACCTCTATGAAGTTCTTACCTAGATTCCACTAATATAATCTTATGCTAAATCATATCTCTTATCACATTTATCAAACAATCATTTCAAGTCCAAGTTCAACCTCTCAAGGTCATAGAAAATTTTTTTTTTCAACTTATCTTATACACTTTAAATCTCGTCATTCATATTTATATCTCTAATTTCCTCAATCAATTCACAACAATATATTCACATCTATTTCACATTCAAGAATATATCATCATAGTACAATATTGATGTCATATTCGATGATACATCCACAAATACAAATGTAGTGAATCTCTATCTATCATATCAAACTATATACTATTTCTCATTTCTAGATATCCACGAGCTTTCATTTTCTTACACTTTGATAGATCATTATTCTTCTCACTATTTCTACTTGCTTAGGCTCTTAATAAATGTTCATGCGTGTGCTTATGTAAATACGACTTAGACTAAGGATCAATTGCCGTTGCATGCTAAGAGTCTAAAATGCATATACATTGACACATATTTCAAAAAATGCCCATATAAGATACTAAATCTAGGCTCTAATATCAAAATGTAGCATGCCACTCTCATAAGACACTTACCCAATATCTTGAGTGATGTCCGAGTACGTACCCCACAAGGGTGACATTCTAGAACAATCAAATAATTAAAACTCATTAGAAATTTTTTTAAACATCACACGCATATTTAGGAAATCAATAAACAAATTGGGCCCATCTTATTCATAAACATTTTCTTTAACAAGTGTTACTACACTCATTGATTAATCTCATACAAACATTTCCAATTTGGAAAGTTGTTACAAAATAGAATTATTCAAATAATCGAGGTATAATAATTGCGGAATATACAATTTAATACAAAAATAATTTCGATATAATCTTTAATTGTTATGTTAGAATTTATGTGTAACAACTAATGATTCGTAAGCAACAGGGATAACATAAACTAAGTTAAATGACGCATCGTATGTGGTTATTGCCTTGATTAATCGGTTTTCCTAATTCATAATGCTACTACTCAATTGAATCTAGAGATTGTATCCTAGGTTATTCGGTAGCTAGGTTTAATTAACAATCGTATCTTGATTAAACAGCACCAAAGGGAAAACTTATATTAACAATTAACCCACGATTAATAGTTTTTAGAAGAGGTTTAAGAACAACAAATCAATGAA
>JANSVA010000218.1:24276923-24290919 GCA_025504915.1 Erythroxylum reticulatum
CTTTTAACTTCCAACATATCACATATAACCCATCTTGTGTCTAAACCATCTTTTCTATTTCATTCCAAGTTCAAAAAATTTCCTTTTTTTGCTAAACATAAATAATTGCAAACAATTTCTCATTTAATAGAATGTTTCGGGGTCTAACAAACAATTCATTTACTAGGTTATAACATCATCAATTGATCATTCCAGCTTTTCTCAAATTTTTTTGTCAATTTTGCATGGCCATTAAGATAAGAAAAATAAAGTATTTAGGAAATTCTTTATTTTAAACAAATGTTACTCTATGTATTAAGTTTCTAATGAAATAAATTTCATACAATTCTGTTAGGTATTCTAAAATTTATACACAAAATACTTGACTATACTCAAACTGCAACTATACTCAGTACTCTACTTCAAGCCAAATTTCAAAATCTTTAGAGATAGAATTAAAATTGAATTTCTTCATGAAAATTGTTTAAATATGTCTCTAATTTAATATAAACTTAAAAATCATACCATTTGGATATGTACAGATTAATTTATGGCTAAAATACAACTACCTGTTCAGTGAAAACACTTCATTTAAGAAATAATATCTCACTTCGTCATTTTCATCCTAACCTCATTAATCAATCATTATCAATCATTTCATAATGAATTTATATGGACACGAAATTTTTTGGATAGGAAATTCAATGTGTGAGGAGCTTGTGGTGCAAATTTCAACTCAATCAGAGGTTCAAAGAAGTTATGGTCTAAAGAGTGAAGGATGTTCAAAACTGTCAAATATTGGTATGCCTTCACTGATCGTGCACTTCCAATTGATCCTCCCCTATTAAGATCATGCTTGTGCTTGATCATGCAAGCCCTTAATGACCCCTTTCTGTTACGATCATGCTTGTACACAATCGTGTACTCTCTTTTATTTAAGCTTCATTCTAGTTTTTTTTCAAAACAGAGTTTCGAGTCAAGTTTTCATGGCCATTTTGACAAATAAAATGAAGGATTTAGGCAAAAAATTCTTCTAAACAATTTTTCTTTTTGTCTTAAGTTTCTAAGGACACAAATTTCATGCAATTGGGTTCAGTATTATTCAAGTTATACCTACAATACTACACAATATTCCCAAACCATGACAGAATCCAAAAACTTATCTTCAAGACAAATTTTGGAACTCTTAGAGACATAATTAAAATTCTATTCCTTCATTTAAAATATATCCATATGTCTCTAGTTTAATGAAAACTTAAAACCATCCAACATGGATGTACACCGATAAAAATATGGTTAAAATATAGATGCATGTCCAGTGGAAACATTACAGCTATCATACTCTAGAAATTCTTCTTTCACTTTTTCCAGATTTTTAACTCCTACATTTTACATCTAACACATCGTATTCTTAAATCATCTTTTCTACTTCATTTTCTCTTCATTCTCAACTCATTATCATTCATAAATAATTTATAGTCCATGATTGATTGTGAGCACAAAAAACAGAACATATACATATATACCTTCATCATTAACTTTCTGCACATGTTCAACTTCATTTCCACTTTCATTTCACTTCTAACTATTACCTTAATTCTTCCCATTTGAAGACACTACACTAATGTTTTCTTTATCTTTAAACTCATTCTAGTTCATCTTTATAATAGCTACCAATAATCCACGTAATCACACCTCAAAACAGAACATAGATATATATCATCGTACATGTTTCACTTAACATAAAAAGAAGAATAACATACTACTTGTTTAAGCTTCAAGATCCTTAAATCACTTTTAACCCTCGCTTTCCTTGAACCACATGGTGATTATCTTGCCAAAGTGGAATAGGTGGGTTCTTTATCAAGAAGAAAAGGTAGCAAGAACTTTGAAGTAGCTAGTGATGGAAGAAAGCAAGGTTCAACTTTGATGCTTGGAGAAGAGAGTGTCGTGAGAAGGAGGGGAATATGAAGAAAATGAAGAAGGTCACGAAGAGAAAAAAGTAAGAAGCAAAACAATTAAAATGGTCTTTTAATATTAAAAGACTCGAGGGTGAATGTGTGGCTTAGCAAGTGACACTTGTCACTTAGCACATGTCACCACATTATGGTTTCTAATGGGTTTTCTTTCTCATCTCAACCAGTCCATTTGTTTCCAATTTCTACTCTAATTGTCTCCCAATGTTCAACGACATATGTCATTAAATCCTAATGTCATTTATAAAAATTTCCACTACGATTTGACTCTTATTTCCACTACCATTTATCAATTGTTCTACTACTTAGCATTTTTTCTAGTTCAAAAATACCCTTAATTTCAGAAAATTCTCAAACTTCACCAAAAATTCTAAATTAATAATTTAATTCACCATATCAATTTTTAAGGCAAAAAGATTCACTATCCATTTCATAATCATATTAAAACAATCATTTATACCCAAAAAATGTCAAATGAGTGCATGAACAAATAATTGTAATGTGTGGAATATTCCAATTCGTGTGTGTATACTAACATTATGCATGAGCGTGAAATGCATTTTCCTAATCTCTCATTGATATCTCATATGTATCGTATTTTAGGTTTTTAACCCTTAGTATAGAAACGGGATGTTACATCGACAATCATGCAAAAAGGTTGAGTCTTACTTAAATGAATCTAAGTGAGATTGTTGTGCATAGAAGTAGACACTACATTATAAGTTTGGTGATTGGAAGATCTTTGTAATAACTAGTATCAGAAAAACATTTCGATATGGCGGGAGGTAGCAATTTAACAAAGCATACAACTAAGGTGGAGGCACTTATTTGGTTAATTATTTTCCTACTATAATCAATTTGAGATGTTAGAGGAACAAATCCAACAGTTGTAGCATCAAATAACATATTTGATGAAAGTAAAAAAGGAGACTAGGTTTAAGATGATGATACTAAGGCATATTATTGCAACATAAGATGTTGAGTACATTGAGAGTACCAAAATGAAGGTGCGTGAACCCAAAGTTTTCAAAGGTTGCAGAATGTGAAGGAACTCGAGAACTTTATATAGGATATAGAGTAGTACTTTCTGACTGTTAAAGTATGCGATGTTGAAAAGGTCAATGTGACGGTCATGTATTTTTATGGAGATGCCAAAATTTGGTGGAGAACGAGGACCTTTATCAAAATCAGTATGAGTAAAGCTCCCATTGACACATGGGATAGGATGAAGAAGGAGTTAAATGATCAATTCCTTTCGATGAACACCTTTTGGCTCATAAGGGATGCCTTGAAGAAGATAATGCAAGATGGATTGATAAGAGAGTATGTTAAAAAGTTTGAATCTCTAATGTAGGATATTGATAGTATGCCAGATGTGGACAAACTTAACAACATTTTATCTGGGTTATAACTATAGGCATAGATAAAGTTGTGGAGGCAAAATATGAAGGATATGGTTGGCACAATTACAGTTGCTGATGCCTTGGTGGATTTTCAAGTGACAAAGGAAACTAAGATAGACTTTTCTCCTTCTTCTAAAGGCAAAAGCCTAGGTAGATTTCAAAGGGAAAGGCAAGAAAAATAGTGGCTTTAAGAGTGGGGATACATCCTCTAAGAAGGGCAAATTTGCTTGTTACCTATGTAGTGGTCCACATTTTGTAAGAGAATTTCCTAGGAAGTATAAGCTAAGCACCTAATTGCAAAAGAAAAGGAAGAATATTTGGAAGTGGAAACAAATCTAAAAGCCTTATTAAATGTGGTTGAAAGTGAAACCAATCTTTTTGACAAGTTGATATATGTAGAATTGGCAATAAATCTAAAAACCTTATTAAATGTGCTTGAAAGTGAATCGAATCCTTTTGATAAGTTGATGTATATGGGAATCCAAGTTAATGGGAATGAGGTAATTGTAAAGCTAAATATAGGTGCAACACACTCTTTTAAGGTAAAAAAGATGGTGCTCAAGTTGGGGCTTAAGGTATCAATGACCCCAATAAAGATGAAGACCCCTATGGGTAAGGCATAAGTTATGGTAGGAGTTACTTATAATGTCCCAGTGATCATAGGGAGTTAGCATTTCAACTTTAACTAGATAGTCATGCCATTTGAAGATTTAAAGTTGATATTGAGGACTAACTTCTTAAAGGCAGCAAAGGCAGTTTTGTATCCAAATTTGGAAGGTATGATGAT
Organism: Erythroxylum reticulatum; assembly: GCA_025504915.1. NCBI lineage: Eukaryota > Viridiplantae > Streptophyta > Magnoliopsida > Malpighiales > Erythroxylaceae > Erythroxylum > Erythroxylum reticulatum. Next base: position 24,281,069 of record JANSVA010000218.1, read on the forward strand.
CATATAGGAACAAAATTCCTTTTATGTTAACTATTGTAGATCCGGTGGTGTAATGATGTATGATACACAAATGGTAACACATATGTCAGCTATGAGCATCGACAAAAGGTTAAATAAAGGTATGGAGACCTATCTCGCTGCTATATGGGAGAATAATGAGGACTATAAGGACCCAATATAGTTGTAAGTTTGATGGGGGAGTTTTGGGATGTGATACCAAAAGAGTTGCCTAAGACTCTCCTCGTTGAGAGATTAATCATAAGATCGAGGTGGTTCTTGGAGTCGTCCTACTTACATGAGCCCTATATAGGATGTTCTTATTGGAGTTGAGGGAGCTTTGAAAATAACTTGGTGAATTGTTGGAGGCAGAGTTTTTCCAACCTTTTAAAGCCCCATAAGGCACCTTAGTGCTCTTCTAGAAAAAGGAATATAAAACATTTAGGATGTGTGTGGACTATCGAGCCTTAAACAAGGTAACAATAAAAAACAAGTATCTTGTTCTTTTAGATCAAGATTTGATGGACATATTGTCGAGGGTTATAGGTTTTATGACTTGACATTTAGAATGGCTATTGACAAGTACGGATAAGCAAGAGTTATGAGCAAAATACAACCTTCATGACTCAATATAGGTCATACGAATTTTTAGTTATGTCGTTTGGATTGACTAATACCCCTATGACATTTTACAACCTAATGAACGACTTGTTGTATGAATTCCTCAATAAGTACGTTATAGTGTATCTCGATGACTTTATGGTATATAACACTAATACGGCAGAACATATGGAGCATTTAAGGAAAGTATTCGAGTTGCTAAGGCAACACAACTCTATGCGAAGATAGAGAAGTGTGAGTTTTCACAGTCAAAGATTAAATTCTTAGGTAACTTAGTTAGCAATGGTTAAGTTAGGATGCATCTACAGAAAGTGAAGGCAATAGTTGAGTGGTAGATTCCCATGACAATATGATAGTGGCAAAGTTTTCTCAAACTGGCTAACTGTTATAGGTAGTTTACAGTAGGTTACTTATAGAAACCAACATCATTAACAGACTGGCTAAAGAAAAAGCAAGAGTGGTGTTGATTAGATGCTTAATATGAGGCATTCGAGAAACTTAAAGTCGTTATTTCAACCAAACCGGTATTAAACCTACCTGAGTTTGATCTTCCATTTGAAGTATACACAGATGCATCAAATAAAGAAATTGGTAGAGTCCTACTACATGAGGGTCATCATGTAGCATTTGAGAGTCAAAAGCTCAATAATGCAAAAAAATATTACTCGACAAATGAGAAGGAGATGCTTGTAGTGGTAAATTGCCTTGAAATATGATGACCATATTTATTGGGGACCAGGTTCGTTGTTTATACAGACGATATAATTAACACATTTTTTAGGATCCAAAGAAGTTATCGACGAAGTAAGCCCAGTGTTAGGAGTTTCTTACTTAATATGATTTCGTGTGGAAGCATAAATTGGGGAGTCATAACAACATGACAAATGCCTTGAGTCAGAATGAGATGTTCTCAACCTTATATGCCATTACTATGGTGGAATTTAACTTGTTAGAGCAAATTAAAGTTGTAGCTTCGTTGGACAACACATATAGTAAGTTAATATCAGAAGTTAAGGAAGATGTTGTATGCAAGTTTTGGCTCAATGATGATAGGCTTTTGATCACTAGAGTAGTCAAGTGTATATGCCAAGTTTCAGTAGCTTGCGAAAACAACTGTTGAAGGAGATGCTTAACTCATGATAGGTGTTGACAATTTTATATACAAACTTTCATACCATAAGTATACAAATCATAAATTGTAGTATAAAAGGTATCGTTCCCACAAGGATTGATTAGTCACCTAACAACTTGAATGCACTTTATCTAAGGTAATAAGAAATTAAATGAATTGAGTCAAAATAAATTAACAAAAATTGAAATAAACTAATAAAACTAAGCAATTGAATAATTTAAGTTAGCAATAAGAATAAAGTTAATCAATAATGGAAACTTAGGGGTTATTCTATCCTTGCTTTGTATTCCTTTTATCTTGTTAATTCAATTATGCTTAATCCTAACTATCTTAAGGTTTTCATTACCTTCTCTCTCAATGTAATCAAGTAATCCCAATTGAAATAGAAAGCAATAGAATTGTAAATTCTTGATTCATAAAACTACTTTTAACTAGTCAATTAGATATAAAATAATCCTAAAGATAATTAACTCACAATTAAGATGTGTCTTTAAGTGTTTATTAAATTGGTATTTGCATGTCTATCAAGTTACCAACTCTTATTGTGCATCTTAACATAAATAACTTGATTTAATCTCTTAATTTATTATCAAGTATAAGTATAAAAAATATCACAAAGCATTAATATATATTGAATTCAACAAGAATAAAGTTTAACAAAAACAGATCTATAATAATAGGGATTTAGAAATCCATAATCATGTTCAACATCCCAATAATCAAAATTAACATCTAAGAAAAAGAAAAATAAAAAGAGAAAATGATTTTATGTCTTGAATTGAAAATTTTGGAGTTGTCTTGATGTCTCCACTTTGATCTGATTGTTTTTTATGTGCAACCTCCTTTTTGTTGTTTCTCTTTGCCTTAAATACTTCTTGAGACATTTAGGGTTTTTCCTAAGATTTTTCCACTTAATTTGGTTGCAAAAATAGCCTCGAAATGTTAAGAATACAAAGGTTTTGTGTGTTGGAACATTGTGCACACTTATTGATGAGTGCTTGATTTATTATATCTTTACTCCCTAATACTTAGTAATTAATGTTATAAAGTGATTAATATAATTATTTTAGTTCATATTTTGGTTTAGGTATAAGTTAGAAGAAAAAAAAACTAAAATGAGCTAAAAGCATATTCTTGGAGCCATCCTGTTGATGTTTAAACTTATTTACTTTTGTAGAACAAGAAAGAGATGAATTAGGGTGAGGATGAGACTAAAAAATGAAAGAAATGAAGTTCCTGCAACCTACATGACCATACATAGGACTGTGTAACTCTCTAGAAGCATGTAGGATCGTTTTAACACCTTTTGCAACCTGCATGGCCATTTATGTACTTACACGATTGTGTAAGTGAGCTACACGACCGAGTAACTAGTTGTGTAGCTCACTAAAACCATGTAAAAGCAAAAAATGGGGAAAAGTTTTACATTCACAGTTAGCTATATGCTCATTTACGTAATCGTGTGTGTCCTAGAACACTAATTTTTTCTATAAAAGGGCATTAAAGCGGCCAAACAAAGGATGAAGGGTTTTAAAAGCATGAAATTGAGCATAATACTTACCTATTTAAGATATATGAGGAGATAACAATCTTTCTTCTGGTTCGAAGGGAAAATCAAGGCTATAGAACACATTTGGGCATCTCTTCATCTTGAAGTGTTATTCTCTCTCTTTAGAAATTATTTGTGTTATTCTTAGCTTAATGTTTTGGATATTCATGTATGAATTATGTACACACTTTCAATATATTATTTTTGTATGAACTCATTGCTAGAATCTAGAATATAATTGTTGTAACTCTAATTTATTTATGATAAATTAATAGGTATGAATCATTAGGGATAGTATAACATAGGTTAAATGACCTAAGCTTATGTGGTTATTTCTTAGATTAACCTATTTTCATATCATAATGTAGTTTTCATACTAAATTTAAAGAGATTATTATAGGTTGTTTGATAACTAGATCCAATTAAAGAGATCATTGTGATTAGATGACCTAAGGGACAACTTAGGTTAACAGAGCTTATTGTTAATCTACGATTAATAGTTTCTAAGAGAGTTAGCTACCGAAGATTTGATTCAAAGGCCTTTATGCATCACTTTTCCAAAAAAATGCAGTAGCCATCATATGAAAGTGGATCAAACATAGGAGATCAAAAAGAATGTCTAGGAATTCCAACTTTTTAGATTAAGACCCAAACTGAGTTTTTCTTCTTTTGTCCTTTTGTTATTTTCATTAATCTTGATGTGTGAATTGAATTACATGATGTTTATTATATTCATGAGTTTAGATTAGGGTTTATTTTGAATTTATTTTTTGATTGAGATTATTATTGATTCAATACAAATTCTGGTGTTTTGATAATTGTGCATGCTCATACTTTGACAACAAATCAACAAAGTAAGTTAATAGTAATTAGATTTTGTGCAACAAGAGTTAGCGATTTAATTTGTCACACAATTATCAAATTAATGGTCAGTAGAAGAGAGATCTTGGGTAAGAAATTGATTATCCAATATATAACTTCAAATCTAATTTAAAATATTAGGAAAGTTTTGTGAATCTAGAGGTTGTAAAATCTAAAATTTTAGGATTCAATTAGGGTTAACTGAATAAATGTTAAGAGAGAGTAATCAATGCCTTAGGAAATCTAGGATTGACACATAATTAGATCAATAATAGTTAAGGAAACAAAATAATGAAAAAATAAATCATAAGCATTCACCCTTGATCAACCTTAATTCGATTTGGCAGCTTAACTATTTTATTGTTTATTTGTTTGGTTTTATTATTCATTTTAATTTATGTTATTTACTTTTATTCAAATCAAATTTGTATTACCTTAGACAAAGCTAGGTTCAGATTATTAGCTAGTACATAATCTTTGTAGGAATGATACCTTTCGATACTAAACGATACAATCCTTATACTTACAGGTATGAAGAGTTTTATTATATATAAAACTTGCTCGACAAGTTTTTTTGGTGTCGTTGTAAAGGATCTTAACATTAAGACAATTTGAATTCCTTTTATTCAAGGAATTATTACCCTTTCTTGTGTGATTGAGGTACCTAATGCCAAGAAATTAAAAAAAAAAAAGAAGAGGAAAGTTTAGACACAAAGTAGAAGACACATCAATCTAGACATCACAAGGTAAGAATGAGGAATTTGAAGAGTTAAACACTAAAAGAGATAGAAAGAATGATGGTGGAGGAAATAGATCGCAAAGATCAAAGGACCATTATGAACTTCATAAGGCTAGGGTTCAAAACCTATTATCATGGAATTACATGACCACTAGTGTAAGCAAGCCACGATTTGTTAGAAGAGATGGCAAACACAAGCTATTTTTTGGATATTAGAACGAAGTTGACAATAATCAACCTTCTCATATCCAAAATGGGTGACTGTTGTAGATTCAATGACAACATTACAGGCTAGGATTGCCTAGCTAACCAAGCAATTGAACAACCTGACAACCACCTCTTTCTCTCCATCTAAAGCAATTCAGCACGGATATGACTTATGCAGACAAAAGAGTCATATCACAACTGATTGCTTCCTAGTGGAAAACAACAATATGGAGCTATTCAACTTCAATGAAACATGGTTTGGTCATGGAAGTAATGATCCTTATTAGAACATGTACAATCTTGGGTAGACATTGAGATTGAACCATATAAGGAAGTCTCTATTCAAGAAGTTGATGAAGAAGAGGAAGAAGAACAAATGACAAAGAACATAAGGTTGAAGAAGATATGAAAGTCTCTTTTCACAAAATAGAAGAAGAAGAAGAGAGAAAGGTGAATGATGAAGAAAGAGAGCAGTTCACCTACTTAGAAGACAAACTGTTGAATTTTATAGAGGATTCAGGGTGTTTTATTATTTCCTATTTTATTGACAGATTGTTATTAAAAAAGACATTACTGAACTTACTAGGTTTTCTTAATTTGATTAATTATGTCCTTATCATTATCTTACAATACGTAGCTTATTTACAAGCTACGAAACTGAAATTGGTTGACATGGGTGGAAACAAGCTATTCATAATTAACCCAATTTGAGCATAAATGTGAAGTGTATGTCAAGCTAATAACATTAACTAAGCGTCACTTAGGAGGCAATCCAAGAATTAGGATTTTTATTTATTTTCTTTTCTGTTTTATTTTCAGTTTATTTTGTTAGTACTTTGTTACTTTTCTTTTTATGTTTATTTTATAGGGAATTTGATTATTGCAATTTTATGCTATGAAGTGTGTCCAAATTCCATCACCCATACCATCATCATCAAAACACCATAAGTATTCTTGCTTTAACTTTACATTTATTGTTCTTTATTTATTTTTATTTGTATTGTTTTGTTGTCCTTACTGGAGACGATGTGTTGTTCAAGTGTGGGGATGTATACGCTTTGCATATACATTTGTGTATGTAGATTGACATTTGTTTTGAGTTAGTTTTTAATTAGGTTAACATAGTGTAAACATTTTGTTGCATATGTGTAAATTGTGTGAATGTGTCAATGACAACAATTAAATGGAATTAGTTTAGTTTTGAACATGGTCATTTGATTTATAGAGGCATAGTAACTTGCAAACTTTGTGATTTAAGCGTCTTTGAGATGAATATGCATGTTAATTAGGACATGACACCTATTCTTTGACTTTATGACTTTTGTTTATGTACATTTAAAATTATAGTCAATTGAATTGGTTAGCATTATTAGCATACTTTCATAAGAATGATTTACTTAAAAGAAATGAAGTAGGCTAAAGTTATGGAAAAAAAAAGCATGTTAAATAAATAACTATTCTATTGGTCCTTTTAAAACAAATATTAGGTATAAATATAGTTAGTAGCCAGTTGAGAATGTGATATAATTGAGTAATTGAGGGGTTCATGACAAAATGTTTGTCTTCTCGTCAAAAGGCTAAAATGACATTTTAACCAAACTAAAAAAAATGTGACCTAGTTAGGTAACCTGGTGACATTCACGACTAGGTATTTGCTTTCACATCAAAAGACTAGGTTATTATTCAAGAAAATAAAAAATAATGTTATAATAAATAAACTTACTAATCTTTTAAAAATAGCAAGAATTTTTATAAAAGAATACTTAGTGATATTTTGCCTTTTTTAATTGATTAATAATGATAACTGTATACCTACAAGTTCCATAGGTGGCTAAATATGGTGTTAATGTTTTAATTGATATGTATATTCAATTCAAAATACTTAAACATGAAAGGAATAAGTTAGCGTGTAAATACATTTTGAATGATTCGCGTTTAAGGTTAAGTTAATTCCATAAGATTTAATGTCTTTACACTATTATTGTAATGTTGTATGAATGTATGATTATCTATTTTTGTGTTTTGATTTGTTTGTGATTCTAGTTTTGTTTGAGGACAAGCAAAGGTTTAAATGTGGGGATAGTGATAGGTGTAAATTATACTATGTTTTGCTAGATGTTTAAGTGTGTTTTTAAGTGTTTATTAGATGGTTATCATATGTATAGACTTAAATTTATGCTATCGTTGGTGTTTATATGTATTCTAAGTGTTTGTGTGGTTTAAAGCAAAAATTTGATCTTAATTTTATATTTCATGAGGAGTTTGGTGTGTTTGTGAGTGTTGTAAATTAAATAATTGAAGAGCAAGGAAGGTTTGAAGCAAATTAGGGATATATATGGTCGTGTCTATGGCTGTGCATATCTCTTAGCCCATGAAAAATCATGAATATTGGAGATTTTTGAGTTGTGCACGGTCTGATGCACAATGATGCATTAGCCTAACATCAATTCTAGTGAATTTCAACTTTTTCAACATGCAAGTTCTTTTGGTCTTTTGACATTTTAGGGTATTTTTGGAATCAAATGAAGTGGGGAAATCGTAAAAACAACTATAGGACCTAAACGACCATTTAAGAATGTGAAACTCTTCAAAAAAAAAAACATGCAATAGCCATCATACAAAAGTGGATCAAACATGGGAGATCAAGAAGAATGTTTAAGAATTCCAGCTTTCCAAATCAAGACCTAAACTGAGTTGTTCTTCTTTTCCTTTTGTTATTTTCATCAATCTTGATGTGTAAACTGAATTCCAAGATGTTTATTATATTCATGAGTTTCGAATTTCTAGATTAGGGTTTATTCTAAATTTATTATTGATTCAATACAAATTCTAGTGTTGTAATAATTGTGCATGCTCATACTTTTACAACAAATCGAGAAAGTGAGTTAACAGTAATCAGATTAGGTTGTGCAAAGAGAGTTGGTGATTTAATAAGTCACGCAATTATCAAATTAACGATTATTCGAAGAGAGATCTTGTGTGAGAAATTGATTATCCAATAGATTACTTCAAATTTAATTGGAAACGTTAGGAAAGTTTTGTGAATTTAGAGGTTGCAGAATTTAGAATTTTAGGATTCAATTAGGGTTAATTAATTAGGAGTTGAGAGAGAGTAATCAGTACCTTAAGAAATCTAAGATCGTTATATAATTGGATCAATAATAGTTAAGGAAACAAAAATAATGAAAAAAAATAAATCCTAAGCATTCATCCTTGGTCAACCTTAATTCAATTTGACAGTTCAACTATTTTATTGTTCATTTGTTTGGTTTTATTATTTGTTTTAATTTACGCTATTTATTTTTATATAAATCAATTTCGTATTACTTTAGACAAAGTTAGGTTCAAATTGTGAGTTATTGTATAATTCCCGTAAGAACGATACATTTCGATACTATAAGATATGACCTGTATACTTACGGGTATTGAGAGTTTTATTATATATAAAACTTGCTTAGCAAGTTTTTAGCACAATATCATGGAAAAACTCCTTATCCAATTCTTTTATGAAGGATTGTTGACTATAGATAGGAGCTTATTAAATACAATGAGTGGTGAGGCACTATGTGAGAAGACTCACATGGGAGTTAAAATTTTAATCAAGCGAATGGGTGCAAATACTTGACAATTTGGCATTCGCAACGATATTTGTCGAGTAAATGAGGTGAATAATTCATCCATTAAACATCATTTAGATGAGCTAATATCTTTTGTTAGACAAATTGTTATCGGGCAAGCACAAGTTAAAGTTTGCAGTATATGTACAAATACAAACCATCCAACAAATGGGTGTCTAACTTTACAAGAGAGAAGCATGAAATATGTCTATGCTGTAGGGGGAATTCTTCTAATCAATATAACCGAAGTTCCCATAATTCTAATCCAAGTTGGAGAGATCACCTATTTTCTACTTATCAAAATTTTCATTCATTTAAGGATATTTTAAATATACCTAGTAACATTATTACCTATTTAGTTTGTTAGTGCCTAATCATCTTCTTTACACATGTATGCTCCATTAATATTTTTAATAGAAAACTTTGATAGAAAGGCGGTTTGGAGAAATTTTAACTAAGCAATTAATATTTCTTATAAAATTTTTGATATAAAACCTAATTAGTAAAATTATAAGAGAAATTAATATTTTAATATTTAAAATTTAAAATACAAAAATAATTTTCTTGAATCAAAAGTCTTTTTACCCTAATTTTCATTTATACAATTTTTTCTATTAAATATTTGTACTAAATGGTTATTGTTTTCACTTAGAAGTGCCTCTTTTTATAGAAATTTCATTTTATGGTCGTTAAGAATGTGATTTTTAATCCCACATTCAAACTCCAAGCTCTGGTTCTTCATTGAATAATAACAAAATAAAAGTTAATATAAAGCAAATAGTTTATATTCCATATTAGAATTCTGATTTTAAGTAGACAATCCGGGCAGAAACAAATTTTGCTAGGGACATAGAATTAAGGATAGCCCAAGCTCCATTGATTTGTGATAGTGAACACAGATGAGCCCAGTCCAGTTAAGCCGCGAATATTTTTACAATCTGATTGTAGGCAACAATTTACCGAACGTAAAGAGGTCGTGGCTAGTCGAAGAAACGTGTCAGTTCTCTGAATTCTGAACTCCCAAGCACTCACCTCACCCCTCTCTCTCTCTCCTCTCTGCTTATCGTCGTCTGTGCATTTCAGCGATCGTTTGGTCTGCGAAAATTGTCGCCAATGGATTTTTAAGCT
>JANSVA010000218.1:24316577-24332207 GCA_025504915.1 Erythroxylum reticulatum
ATTTGTGTTGAATCAACAAGTAAATAATGTTGTTACCGTTATTCATGATTCGAATCAACGGTATCAATTTGTTCTCTTGTTTCGCACTGTTTTCGCTATGCCAGTTGGTATCAGAACCGAGCTCGATCTTTGTGATTATGGCACCATGAAAGACTCACCAGATGGGAGAGGTGTATGACTGTGATGAGATTGAACAGTTGGTTGTCCAGATCGTAGATCATCATCTAGAGACTGTGGTAAAACATATGACGGTAAGATTCAATGAGGTATTGGGAAATCTGAACATTCTTGGTCATCTCAAGAATCCAATACCTACAGATGTTGATGATGATTTTGACAATGGAGAGGATGATGAGTATTTCGATGAGCTTGTATGTAGGCATCCTAGAGTTCGTGTTGAGAGAGATAAGTGGAAATGGGAGACTAGAATGAGGACGAAATTTCCTGAGTTCCATGGCAGTCTACAACTTGAAGACTTCCTGGATTGGCTGGATAATGTAGAGGAAATTCTAGATTTCAAAGATGTACCTGAAAATAAATCCTAGAGTTCTTGTTGAGAGAGATAAGTGGAAACGGGAGACTAGAATGAGGACGAAATTTCCTGAGTTCCATGGCAGTCTACAACTTGAAGACTTCCTGGATTGGCTAGCTAATGTAGAGGAAATTCTAGATTTCAAAGATGTACCTGAAAATAAAACGGTGCAATTGGTGGCATCCAGATTTCAAAATAAGACCACAAGTTAATGGCACCAATTAAAATTAACCTAACAAAGATTGGGTAAGTCTAAAAACATCACGTGGGAAAAGATGAAGAAACATATGTGTGCCAATTTTTTGCCCTATAATTTCCAACGATTGATGTACCAAACGTTGTAGAATTTGAAGCAGGGAACGAGATCAGTAGATGAATATACTATTGAGTTCTATCAACTCCTGGTAAAAAAAAATCAGGAGACTAAGGAGCAGTTGGTGGAAAGATACATTGGTAGGATAAGAATGCAGATCCAACATACCGTCAACATGTTAGATCTTATTTTTATTTTGGTAACGCATCAGAGAGCGCTGGTGGTGGAGAAACAGGAGCAACACACAAATTTTGGTATAGTAAGAAGTGCTAGTGGCGGCGGTGGCAGTAACAGTTGTGTTGGTAGCAGTAATAGTGGTAATCTTGTAGGAGCTAGTGGTTTTGTTGATAATCCTTCTAGGTTTAACAAACCTGGAACTAGTGGAATTAGGTGTTTCGGTTATGGTGAAATGGGGAACAAAAAAGAAGATTGCAAGAAGGAAAGAAAAAGGGCTCTCTTTGTAGATAATGATGAGGGTGATGATGAGGAAGACGTGTATGTGGGAGAGGAGCCTGCGTTTGATACTGATGCAGTTGACGAGAAGATTGTGACTGGAGATGTGGGTACCACATTGGTCATTCGGAGATCATGTATGACCCCAAGAGCAATTGTCGATGATGAATAGTTGTGGAACAATATCTTCCAGTCCACCTATACCGTCCTAGGGAAGGTTTGCAAATTTATGATTGATGCCGATAGTTACAAAAACATTGTGTCAGCTGAAGCAGAACAGAATTGGACACCCAAAACCTTACAAATTGGCTTGGTTAAAAAAAGGTGGTGAGGTAACAGTTTCTGAACAAGCATTAGTTACTTTTTTCCATTAGTTCTAAGTATATGGATTCTGTGCAGTGTGATGTTGTTGCTATGGATGCGTGTTATTTGTTGTTAGGACGTCCGTGGCAATTTAATAGAGAGATTGCACATGATTTTAGAGCCAATACTTATAGTTTCATGTTTAAGGGAGTGAAATTTGTATTAGTGCCCTCAGAGGAATTTTTCGAGATCAAGTCTATGAAAGACCATTTTCCTTTGCTGTCTTAGGTGAAGTTTGAAGAAGAATTGTAGGATGTCCATAGGGTTGATCATGAAAATCTACTAAAGGTTGCCGGTAAGTACAAAGAGGCTGCAGATAAGAAGAGACAATATGTTGAGTTCGAAGTGGGTGACTTTTTATAGGCAATTCTAATCAAGGATCGCTTTTCTGTTGGTTATTACAATAAACTGTCTACTCGAAAGATTGGTCCTATGGAGATCATCGAGAAAAATCAATCCTAATGCTTATCATCTGAAGCTACCAAGTCATATTTATACAACTTATGTGTTTAATGTGAAGCATTTGATTCCTTTTTTTGGTGATTTGTCAGACGATGACAATTCGAGGGCAAATTTTGTTTACCCAGAGGAGAATGATGCGCTCCAAGAGATAATGTAAGCATATCTAGAAAATGTTGACAAAATGCAGTCGTAATTCTAACAACTTAAAAACCGGTTAGATTTTTGTGTTTTCGGAGTCGATTTTACGTTTTTGCTATTTTTGGAAACTTTTTGATTTTGATTTGTCATATCTTTTATTAGGAATGTCCATTTTCAGTTCTACTTGTTATTTGTTTCATGTTTTTTGTCTATTTTCAGAATAAGGATACTTTAGTATTTTCCCCTTTTTTAGTAATTGTTAGGGTTTGACTATTCAAGTTGCCCAAACTATGTATTTCGTAGTTTTTTATGAATAATAGATCTTGACGCTGTGTGCCTTTCTTTGCCCTATTTCTTGGCATTCATATTGAATCAATAGGTAAATAGTATTATTACCGGTATTCATGATTCGAATCAATGGTATCAATTTGTTCCCTTATTTTACATTGTTTCCGCTATGTCAACCAAAGACATCTAGTACAACCCAAAGACGTCATCAGTTACCAGCCAGATTGGAAAATTATATGATAGGTATTGATAATGATCAATCTGACGAAAAGATTATCAAATTTTCTTTATTTGCAGATTGTGAACCAGTTAATTATGAGGAGACATCAAATGACTTGAAATGGAGGAAAGTCATGAATGAAGAAAAATATGCAATTGAAAAGAATGATAAATGAGAACTAACATATTTGCCTACTGATAAAGATCCTATAGGAGTAAAGTGGGTGTACAAGACAAAGCATAAGCTTAATGGTGAAATTGATTAGTTTAAAGCTAGATCGGTTTCAAATAAATATAAGAAAAAATCAGGTATTGATTACTTTGAAGAATTTGCTCCTGTTGTGAGATTAGATACTATTCATATTATTATCTCTCTCTCAGCTCAAAATCACTGAAAAATTTATCAAATGGATTTAAAATCTACTTTTTAAAATGGAACTTTGGAAGAGGAAGTATATGTTGAGCAATTTGTAGGGTCTGAAATTAGAGGAAAAGAATATAAAGTTTACAAGTTGAAGAAAGCATTGTATGGATTTAAACAGGCACCAAGAGCACGGTATAAAAGAATTGATTCATACTTTATGAAGCATGGTTTTGAAAGATGTCCTTTTTAGCATAATTTATATGTTAAATTTGTTGAGCCTGTTGACATTTTAATTGTATGTCTTTTATGTTCATGATCTAATTTTGACTACAAACAACTCAAAGATGATTGAAGAATTTAGGGAGGCTATGGTAAAATCATTTGATATGATAGACTTAAGTCTAATGTCTTAGCTTTTTGGAATAAAGGTAATTCAACAGGATGGTGGAGTTTTTATTTCCTAAAGGAAGTATGCAAATGATATTTTTAAGAAATATAAGATGGAGAATTCAAAAGAAGCTCCCACCCCAGTTGAAGAGGAATTGAAACAACTAAAAGAAGACAAAGGGAGATCTATAAATTCAACTTACTACAAGAATTTAATTGGAATTATGAGGTATTTAACTACAACCAGACCAGATATAGTTTTGGAGTTGGATTACTTAGCAGATTCATAGGGGAGCCTCGTACCTATCATTTGTAAGGAGCAAAGAGCATCTTTCGATATATCAAAGGTACTATGAATGAAGGAATTTTTTATGCAAATGTCAATTATGTGAATCTTGTAGGTTACACAGATAGTGATTGAGGTAGAGATATAGAAATAAGAAAAAGCACATCAGGCTATGTTTTTCACCTTAGCACTGTCGCAATATCATGGTCTTCAAAGAAACAACTTATGGTTGCATTATCTACAGTTGAAGCATAATACATTACAACAACTAGTTATGCTACAAAGGTAGTATGGCCAAAAAGAATGTTTGAAGTACTACATCAAAAAATAAGATGCTCAATCAAAATTATTCTACGATAATAAATCCTTAATAGCACTATGTAAAAATCTAGTTTTTCATAGGCAATCCAAGCATATAGACATTTTTGCATATAGACATTTAATTTCACAAAATTTGCGAGCTTATAATTGAAAAGGAAGTAGTGATTAATTATTATCACACTAAAGAACAAGTTGTAGATATTTTTTACTAAACTATTAAAATATGAGTTGTTTCACAAACTGAAGAAATTGTTAGGAATGATAAATTTCTACTAGTTTGATTTAAGGGAGGCAATGTTAATAAATAAATCAAGCTAACCCTATAAAAAAAAAAGCTTGATTCATGCACATCATTAAATGATAAAATTTTTATCTTGTATCATTTTATCAAGCCAATACAAAATTTATCTTACCTAAATCTTTATTTTAAGCTTTGCTTTTAAACATGTAGTAGCCTCATAGACCCCTTCAGATATTTTAATAAAATTCATATTATCTACATATACATCAATAATGACAAATTGATCATTCAAATTCTTAATGAAAAGGCATGTGCATGTGTAATCATTAATGTATCCCCTTATTATTACATATTTACAGAGTCGATCATATCAAATTCACTCAAATTTCTTTAATTCATACAATGATCTTTGCTCCTTCAATGAATATAGGTCATATAAATTAAAATAATTTATTTTAGATAGTTTAAATCTTCATAAACTTTCCTATAAATGTCACAATCAAATGATCCACACACACACACACACACACACACATACACACACACACACACATGTGTTTGTGGATCATTAGATTGTGACATTTATAAGAAAGTTTTTAGACATCTGAGAATGATTCGAGCTATATAAAGGGAAACTCTCACGTACATTTCTTTGGGGTTCCTCCATCCCCCCTACTTTCTTTTTTCGATATGCCGCTCTGTGAGCAAGGAGTAAGAGAACCAAGTGAGCTATGGTGATGTCAGAATTTGAACCTATTTCTTTATTAGATTGTGACATTTATAAGAAAGTTTCTGGACACACATACACACACACGTGTGTGTATGTGTGTGTTTCTAGAAAATTTCTTATAAATGTCGTGATTTAATGATCCACACATATATATCTGTGTGTGTGTATCATAACCACCTCTATTAGTTGCATATCAAGGCTTTCTTGAACTGTCATGCTTATTAAAAAACAATGTGAAAGATTTTATTACAGGGACATATATCTCCCTGAAATATATAATAGGTCACTGCGAGAAACCTTGTGTTATTAATTGTATTTTGTACCCCCATCACTTCATTTTTTCTCATTTCATTTTTGGGTAAATACCTATTTGTAACCGAATGGTTTTACAACATTTTTATGTTGACATTACTATTCTAAAAACCATACAACCATTCAAGGAGTTTAACTAAACTTGAATGACCTCTCTCAATTTTTCCAATCATCTCTTTTATGGCATTCTATAATATTTCTCGAATGAGAGTCATTTTGGACAATATTTATTATATTTTCATATATAAATACATCATCATTAGCAAATTGTTTATAATCTTAAACTGATACCATTGAGATGCAATTTTGTATTAAAAAAATTAAGACATGATTATTTTTAGAAATATCAAGAGAAAAAAATGCTAGTTTAATAAGATTTGACATATTGATAGAAGAAAAATGAGTACCTTTTATTCCTTAGATCTTTATTTTGATAATATGTTATGAAAATTTAAGAAAAATATGTCAATAATTAAGAGAGTGACTATAAAATAAGTGTAAGATATTAGAGAAAAATTAATGTGAAAACTCGCTTATCTTATTTTCTGTATGAAAACAAGTCTCTAAATGCCTTTATTTATAGTTCTATAAAGAGATAACAGTTATAATCTATATAATTACCCAGTCTAGTATATTAGGTAATTTTATAAATTGGAACATTCATTTGATATAATTACTTTAAAATCTTTTCTCATTTTTGGCTTTTTTATTTTCTAGGAAATTCTCTTAGGTTGGACCTTTTCCGCCCAATTGAAATTTCAATTCCTTACCTCTTTTAGTATAGTTTATTGAAGTTCTTTTTCTCCCATTCCTCCACCTATTTATGCTTCCTCTAACATTTCTAGTCCTGCTTCCCTTCCTTTGCTCTCCCTTCTTCCTTCCTTACTAGCCTAAGGTATCCTTCCACTTTTGACTCTTTCTTGTTCTCTTCCTATTTCCAATATTATTGTTGCCTCTATCATCTCCTATGCATCTTTTGACATTCTTACACACCTTATGTTAACCTCTCCTTCTTACTTTGTACTGTTGACTTCTTCCACTCCTTCTTCCTTTAAGCTCTCTCTTTCTTCTCCTGATAAAGTTGTCACGTTTTAAAGTTATTGGTGATGAGAAGCCTTTCCAATCTTTATGTTTTATCCCTCTATCTTAATCCAATCGTGAACTGGTTATTTTTCCTTATATTGATATCCTTTCAATAGTTTCAAAATGGTCCACCTCTTGAGTTGGTTTCTTCTTTAACAAGTATTACTCATCTTTCCCTCTAGTTTAAAGATGAGCTATAACTAACTAGAATCATTTTGTCCTTGAGCATGCTTTTATTAAGAAAACTAATCTCTTTATCTTCAACTTTAAATTGTCTTTTAATTTGATGAAGGTCCTGTACATAAACCTTGACATTTAGGTGGAAAGAATCTTTTCCTTTAAAAATGGAGACTTAGGACTTAAATGGACAAATTTAATCAAAAGGCAACTCCTTTATGGGTGACATTTCATATCATTCCTTTTAAATGCTGCAACATCAATAGTCTAAGTTAATCGGAAAGTATAGTTAGAAAGTCAATTTGTTTAGAAGAAACAACTACATTATTGAAAAGGCTTGGCTTTGCCCAAGTTTGTTTAGAAGTTGATATGGAAAAAGAGATATCTAAAAAGACTAAAACCTATAAACTATATAAAGAGGATGATTTAATTACTATTTAAATGGATTTGGGCTATTGATGAAAGCTTAACCTTAAGCAAATTCTAAAATTTTGCAATGTCATGGGTGGGAAATTTCTCACTAAAGAGCATAAATGGCTCAAAGGTACTTAGCTAGATCCAAATCCACTAGAAAAGGACAATATGATTCTTTTTCATTCGTCATTTACAAATGATGATCAATGTACAAGCTATCACTTGAGTGGAGGCACTTCTAAGCAACATAGTTCTGGCTTGCTTAAAGGGACCAATGATCCTAATGCAAAACCTCCATCATCTATTTTTCTAGGTGTTTGTGATTCTTTTAAAATAATCAATCTTGCTGATAATTCTATAACTAGTAAAATAAAGAAGAAATCTAGAAGAAAACCAAAGAAAAAGGCAACTTCTGATGCCATAACTTCTCCATATTAATGTTTATTCTAAAATAGAATGTGATTGGATTAAATAGTCCCTCAAAGAAATAGGTTGTTAGAGACTTTTTTCTCTTAAAACCTTTTGGTCATGGGACTTCTTGGTGAGTCTTTTTCTACTACTTTAATCTTACAAGGAAGCGTTAAAATACTAGTAAACTATTTTACTATTACCTAGCTAAATAATTAAGAGAATTTTTATTGATTGATATAATAAAATAAAATAAAATTGTGCTGAAGACAAATTAAACCATTAGAAATAAATCTATCATTTAGTCAAGTTATGAAAGTAAGATATAATAAGCATCTCGATAAGATTCTTGCTAATATCATCCTTTTATTCATGATTCAATTTATTAAAAAGATTCTATACTTTAGATTAAAAAATTTACTAAGGTAACGAAATACTCTTATTCAAGTTACAATCACCTATTCTTACAACAATTGACCAAAATCTTTATTGGATTAAGACTCACGAGAACATATTAAGATTTGTGAAATCTCATGATTTATATTAGTTTGTATCCATTACACTCTTCAATTCCTAATATCTAAACCATAGTTCATTCATTTGTAGTTTCTTTCGAATCATATATACACAAATTAAGATTTGATCTAATCATTGTCTTCAATTAAATCAACATTGAGAACACTCAAAGATATTTCTCATATATAAAACTTCAACTCATAAATAATCACGCAACTTCACTAATAGTTACCTAAAACCATAAAAATTGATTAAACCAAGTTAGTTAAAATCATAGCGAAACAACTATTCAAATATCTATACATTTTATATGCATCACTTTTTAAAACAAATATAAAGGCTCATAGGCTCGATGAATGCCTATGTTTTGTTTATAGTAACTGCATTGCCTTTATACAATCTCTAACACCTGGGAGGATTTTGGTTTCTTTTGATCCATCTAGAGTTACTGCTTTCTTTGCATTATAAAATATCACTTTTTGCAACTTGAAATTGTTGTCCTTGAAACAAAGATGACTTTCAGTAACATTTTTCTTTCCTTTAAAATCCCTCTACTTGTAAGCTTCATAAGTCGAAACTTTTTAATTTACTTTTCCATGAAGTATCCAATTTCCAAGCCATTTACATCTCTTTCTTTAATTTTCTTTTCCATAGTGTATCCATTATCCAATTTCCAATCCATTTACATCTGTTTCTTTAATTTTCTTTTCCATAGTGTATCCATTATCTATGCTAGTTACATTTTGTTGTACAATTTATTTTTTATGATGTGTCTAATATTTAAACAAGTTGCATCTCGTTCTAGAAATGACCCTTCTATATCATATCCAATATCTAAGCTAGTTGCATTTAATTATACAACTTACTTTTTCTTTACTTTCCTAGTATCCAAGACAATTCAACATCATTATGCAGTTCTCTTTTTCATAACGCATCTAATATCCATGACAACAACATTTTATTATATAATCTACGTTTTCATAATTTATCCAGTATCCAAGTTAGTTACATGTCATTTGGTAGTTTATTTTCATAGTGTATCTAATATCTAAATTAGTTCCATATTTTTCTATAATTTTATTTTTATAGAATATCTAGTATTTAAGCTAGTTGCATTTCATTTATCAATTTACTTTTTTTTACACTTTATTGAGTATCTAAGCTAGTTATGCTTTATTTTAAGCATTCATCTTTTTGTAGAGTATCCAATATCCAAGCTAGTTGCATTTCATTTCAAGCATTTTATGAGTTCTACATCTTCCTATCTTTAAAATTCTTGCACTTACTGAATAGTTGATGTATTAAGACTAAAATTTGGATAAAAATAATACAGTTGCCACTCTACCTTATCAGTAAAATTTAGAGAAGAAAAACTAAAGGGAAAGGAACCATAAAGTACTAAACTAGAATATGAAAGTTTGAGAATCGATTATAACATAAGGGAATGTGTTAGTCAACCCACCATGTACACCTAAATGATTACCTAGGTCTTTAAGTGATTTTGGAAATCTGGGGAGTTAGAATTGAAAGTATTTCATGTGTGAGTTTAAGAACTTACTAAAAAAGCGAGCAAATGGTTGAGTGACTTAGAATTTATGATTTTACCTAGAATATAAAAAATGAGAACAAAATGACCAAAATGGATCTTAAAGCTTTAAAATAGAGAAAATTCCTAGAATGGGCCTTAGGACTTGAATTGAAGATGAAATTAAGATAAAATGCCTAGAATTGGGTCTGAGGGTTTAAAAATTAAATAAAATACCTAGATTTGGATCTTAAGGCTTTATACCAACATAAATAAAACTTCTAGAATGAGTTTTAAGGCTTAAACTTAAGATAAATTGCATATAACTAGGTCCTAAGGCTTGAAAGTAAAATGACATGCCTAAAGTTGGATCATAAGGCCTGAAATCACTATATTTGGCTCTTATGGCTTAAAATTAAGACGAAATGCCTAAAACAAATCTTAGGGTTTAAAATTAGGTAAAATGCCTAGAGTTAGGTCTTAGAGATTGAAATTAAGATAAGATGCCTCGAATGGATCTTAGGCTTGAAGTAAGATAAAATGACTATAAAAAATCATACAGATCTGAAAGTAAGATAAAATGCCTATAGTGAGTCTTTGAACTTAGGAAAGTAAGATAAAATCCTATAATGGATCCTAGGGCTTAAATGTATTTCATATTTTGACTTAGAAATGGTAAATGCATAAGATTTAGTGATTTGACTCCTAAGGCTTTGAATGATTTTGGGATTTGACTTTAGTTGACTAAAAGATGGGTTATCTGAAATAAATATACGTTTGATTTAGATTCTGCCCAAATGAATTGGGTTTTTCCATTTATTCATACATTTTTAGGGATTATGTAAGCCAACTTCTCAAAACAACTTGAAAAATAATCTTCAAATTTTAATCAATCTCACGTAATACATTCCTAACATGTCTAAAATTTTTCTTTATATAGGCATTTAAGAAAATGTTTTGAAATATTACCAAGATTGGTTGTAAAAGAAATATATCCAGAGGGATTTGAATTTTCTTAACCAAACCCTTAAACTTAGATCTAACCCATGTCAAACTATGGTCAATTTTAAAACATATCACCCTATCGATAGTAAATCTACAACGATTATAAAAAGCGTTGTCTCCTTCTCATTTAACCAAGTCTTATCAACTTGTTAGTATCACTCATAATCTCATCTATTATATTCTTTGAAAGCCAAGTATTGTTTGGTTGTCAACCATGCATAATCTATTATGGCCAAGTATTGTTTGGTTGTCAACCATGCATAATCTATTATGGCTTATATAGTTACTTTCTTGCAAACTCAATTATTGCAAGCCCTACACCAAGTTATTTTTAGCTAAAAAATAATATTGTTTAACCTAATATATTTTATGCATTAAGGTATTCCTAGAACTTATTAGCAGTGGCATCTTCTTTATCAATACACATCCATTATGATAAGCTTGTAGGCCTAGTAGATAGGTCAGCTAGTGAAGTGCATAATTTGGGGCAAGATGTTAGTAGATTAGTTGAAATTAATGGAAGGCTTATACATAACAAAACAAAACCCAAATTGTTTTAATATTTTGTTTAGCAACATTAAGAGATTTTCCTAACAAAATTGATTAGCTGTTGGGGAATATTTAAAGTACCTAAATAATTGTGAGAGGATGGTCACACTTGTTTTCATCTCCTCATTTTAGTAAATACTTATTATATTTATAGGCATGTTTATGGAATAAAAAACCATAATGAAAATTTGCCTTAAATTTACTTTTGTTCTCACCTACTTTTCATGGAGAGTTATCGCCTTTTGATGTGAGAAAATAATTATCATAGCTTACACACTATCATTTGGTGCGTTTATTGCCTTTTTATGCCTCCTAAACTTTCCCAGTCATAATCTAATCTAGCTTTAGAGGATGTGGTTGTCTCTCTCATAGTTTAGGTTCAAAAAATGCAAATTAGAAAAAAAAACTGAAATCATTTTTGGATAAAAATCAAGAGTCTATAATGGTTATATTTGTTGGTACTATTAAACAAGTTTTAATCTTATAAAAGCCTTAATATACCACAAGGTCACGAGTTATGAATGTAGTATATGATGTGTCGATCCATTGAGGAGTTAGTGAACTAATCTAATTCTATGTTATCTAAGGGCTAAAAGGATTATTAAAAAGAAAATAAAGATAAACAAAAAAGTAAATTCGTGAATATAGATTGATTGAAAATTAAATTGTAAAATTAACATAAAGAAATCAAAATTGAGCACCACCAATGAACAACCAAAATCACATAAGGAAGATTAGCCGATTATGAGAAGGGGGATTTATCCTATCATTAAGTGCTAATATGATTATTTTTTAGTTAATACAGTATCGGTCCTAGACTTTCGAATGGTAGATTACTCTCTGTGTAGTTATAATTATTAAACCTTAAATCATAACCCCTAATTGAATTATGGAATTTGCAATCTCTCAATTAATAAAAAACCCACACATCCAATTAGATCTTAAACCCTCTAATAGACTATTGGGTCCTCATATGAGATCTCTCTTTATATAAATTACCGATTTGATTATTTGCATGATCCATTTGATTGTTTAACTCTCATTACCCAATCTAATCGTTTTGCTATCGGTTCACTCTCTCAATTTGTTACCAAAGAGAACAAATATAACAATTAATCACAATACCCGATGTATTAACATCAAAAAGAAATCACATTAACATTGATTCAAGAACAAATAGTTTAGAACATCATCATCAAACCCAAATCCATCAATATCAAATCGATGTCATACATTTAAAAGAAAGAATAATAAAGATCAAATGAAATGTCACTTGGAAGGGTCGGAATAAATTGGGAAGATAGCAACATTGCATCCCTTCTTCTCCTTCTTCCTTTCTCCTGCTTCTCTCCTCTTCTTCCTTTCCCTTGGATCTTTCCCAGTGTACCAAAATGGAGGGTTCTTCTACCCTTTTTGTAGTATTTTCTATTTAAGGTAAAAACTAGGTTTAACTTAGGCCTAAAAAGTATGAAATATTCCTTGAAAAGTTGAGTTTAGAAGCTAGTCTATGGCTGTTATTGCATAGGATATGATCATGGCACTTAATTTTGCTCTTTTTCATGATCGTGGTAGATGGGGCCATGATTGTGGTAGACCCACCAAGCTTCTGTCACGATCATGGCCTTAGGCCTTACTCAGAGCTTCCTCGGATTCTCCTTCGTTCTTCAATATCTATTCTCAAACACTAACAAATACATCAAGGCATCTCAATTACATAAAATTTAAGCTCAATAGCATGCTCTAAACCATAAAACACTCAAAACATAAATATCTAACTAAATAACATAATCGTAACCTAAATATGCACTAATCATTCAATTTAACAACTAAACATATACTAAACTACCCACTAAAATATTGTGCAACCTACAACTATCAACATCTTCACATTTAAACTTTTGCTTCTCCTCAAGCAAAACACACCTAACAACAACACATATACGGAAAAATGGTACAATGGTGTTGAACTTCACGAAACAAATTCAACTATAAACATGATCCTTCAAGTTGTTCAAACTTATTAACTCGTGAAATCTGTGTCTAAGTAGTTTGGACTAAATATACATAATAATCAGAACTTAATGTCACATTAATTCACTCATATCGCTTACACACATGCACTAATAATTTGTTTAGTTAATCAAAATTGTAGCTATCCTTAAGTGGCTTTCATAAGAAATAAGGTCATTCACAATATCAATAGGATTTATTAAATAACACACTATTTTCGTTAATTTTTATTAACATAAACCTAGTCTTTTGACGCTAAGACAAACATTTATGATGAATATCAACTGGTTACTTAACTAGGTCATGTTTTTATTAAGCAACTTGGTTGAAATGTCATTATAGTCTTTTGACACGAAGGCAATTTGTAATGAATGTCCCTTGGTTACTCAGCTAGATCACATTTTCAACTGGCTAGTAACTCTATGCATAACTATTGTGTCTAATTTCTATTGCTTTTAATTGCCTTCATATCTTGATTTTAGTTACAAATCCTCGTTCTGTGGTCCAAATGTGATATAAATTGAGTAAAAATGATGTGAATATTACATGAATGTTAATTAGATTATATTGTGAATTTTTTATAAAGGTTGAAGGGAAAGTTGATGTAAATTTTGCATGAAAGGAAAAGGAAAAAAACAAAGAAAGGTGGTGACTAATTTGTCTTGTTTGAGTGGGATATTAATTAATGTTAAGATAATTTTAAGGTTAAATGAGATTAGTTAGATAATAATAGGAAAGTTAGAATTAGTAATAAATAAATACTCATAGGATTGATACTCTCCTCGTCGCAATATTACTATAAATAATCTTTACACTTTTCTAAAGTCGATAGTATTAAAATGGATAATAATTTTTTTTGGATTAAGCTAGTCTTTTATTTAAAATGTTATAGCCATAAGATAATCGTCATTCTCCATTTTTATGCTCTATCTTGTCTAAAATGTTACAGCCATAAGCCTTGTATCATGGTTGTTCCATTTCTTTTAACTTAGTTTTTATTATACCGAAAATGGTGTGACAACTGGGATTTTTGGGAGACAAATGATCAGCCCCCCAATTGTCTTACAGCTGTAACAATTAAAATGTTACAGTCATAAGATCATGATTGTATAACAATTAAAATGTTACAGCTGTGACATGAATTACAAGATAAAAAAAGACACCTATCCATTCCATTAAAACCTAGCTTTTAGAAGGTATGTGGAATATAAGGTGTCGGCTAGGGAATGAAAGAGAGTGTGTGATAGCTAGAGAGTGTGAGGGCAAGAAGAGATAAAATTGAGACAACACTTTGGCATTTCATGATATAAGGACGGCTAGAGCAAGTAAGTGTGGATGACTAGAGCAAAGGTAGCTTATCCTTCTTCATTATTCCTTTTCAATCTTTAAGAAAAAGTGTGGATAGCAGCTAATTCTTCTTCATTATTGGAGATTACAAATGGAGAGAGAGAAAAAAACCAAACAACCCTCATTCTTCTTGATTTTCTAGTTAGTTCTTAACAAGAATGGAGAGATTCTTGGCGTATTCTTAGAGCTTGATGAAGAACATGGAGGGCTAATTCACTTGATGCCGATTCAGAGGTGTAATTGACCTGAGGGGAACATTTAAGCATATGTCATTGTGTATCGTTTTCTTTCCCTTTGTTGGATTGTTTACGTTATCTTAAGATTAATGATTGGGTATTGTGTAACAATGCTTTTGATGATATATTGAATCATTTTTCATGAAAACCCATTACTGGAATTTGAATACGATACGTAATAGTCATGTTTGAAGTTGTATATGGCAACTAATGGTATTAAATTGTTAGGGATAACATAACATAAGTTAAATAATCCAAACATGTGTGATTATTGCTTACGTTGGTATGTTTTTCTCATTCATAACGTTGTTTTCCGACTAAACTTAGGGCGATATTTCTAGGTTATCTAATAGTTAGGTTTAATTAATGAGCTCTTCTATAACACACCACTACCATAAAGTATATGCCCAAACATCCAGAAGACATCCGAGAACATACCCTATAAGAATAGCGTGTTAGAGCAATCATATTTACTTATTATGGCATCACAAAAACACAAGTATTTTAAGGATCAAGTTTTCCCATTTCATTAACAAAACATAACTTAAATTGTAGCATTACAATTCACTCTCCATATATTTACATTAAAAAACATCTGTGAGTTCACTATTCTATACAAATTTTTCTATATGAAATGAGAAACTAAACAAACACATTTTATCTAAACTCCTCAGATATTAGCTGACCAGACCTTTGAGCCATTTTTTATTCCCAAAATTTATAATACTAGACTTCAACTAGATTGCTTTAGAAGCTAGGTCTCGTCAGTACCTAAAAATCAACATTGCAATTTTGATGAGTTTTATGAACTTAGTGAGTGAACCATCATCGATGTACTCACTCAAGTCAGAATACAAACATCATAAGTATATAACCAAATTTACAAGTATATCACTTTATTCAGAATCAAATCCCATATATCACAGCATTCAGTTTTGTATACCAAATCAC
>JANSVA010000218.1:24348329-24359048 GCA_025504915.1 Erythroxylum reticulatum
ACATAATATATGCTAGCCTATTTATATTCTATTAATGCCTAGTTTTAATAGAACAATAATTATGAACAATTTTGAGATAATACATAAATATAACATAAATTTCATAGTTATAATCTCATTATAATTTTATTTGTAATTTGTAATTATCCTGTATTATATATATCTAAACATGTACAAAATAAAGAATGTATTTAAATTATTTTGTCACTAAATTATAACTAAAACGATTAATTGTAGGGCATAAACTATCGCGATACTACATTCACGTTCACTTCCAATAAGAAGCAATCCTCTCTTAGATAAGAAGAAAAGCTAGTAAAGAATGAACATGCACTTACTCGCATATGGTGATTGGGTAAAGAAGCCTGGATAATCCACCGACCATTGCTTAGCTCCTCCCCCGTCGAAGATTGTTGGTAACATTGGGAGATGTAAGACTGAGCTGAGAGCGAACTGAACTCGATGGTATAATGATGTATTGCTACAGGGATAGGGATGCATGTTACAGACATGTAATTTTTGCCTCCCTCAGTCCAGATTGTGTTGGCTACGTGTACCATATAACTAAGTTTATATGTAGCTAAGCTAATTATTTTTTGAGGTCTCACATACCCTTGTATTTACTTTTGTCCATGGTTTAATGGAATGCCCTTTTAGTTTTTTTTTTTAAATCTTCAGCTCCAAGCTCCGTTTCTGTATGTCACATATCGTTCTTAGTCAAGTTCTCTGAATCAGGCTCAAAATAAAAAAAGAATAGAAAAATTATCGTAAGTGCAACCAGTCTTATTGTTAACATATCTTTGGTTACAGAGAGTATCAAAGAACACGTGTTTATCCATAATTAGTTTCTTGACAGCTCAAACTATGAATAATTATACAAAAATTACATTTGATCTACTTTTATAGAAATCCTTACGACATCACATTTAATTCCCTCGGAAGGAAATAAAACCAGAAACAAAAATATACATTCAAGACAAAATTAAATTATGCTATATACTAAAATGTTGGTTAATTGTATTATAACTAAAGCGATGGTACGACGCCGAATCTATAGATGTTATGGTCCACTTCCACACTAACATCAGATCGCTTAGCAAACCTTCCTTTGATTCTCGGTCTCGTCTCGGCATATGCTTTTCTAGATGCATATCGAATTGTTTTTTCAAACTTCCTATTCTTTCTCTTCTCTTTGTACCTCAATACGCGTGCTTCTCTATCAACTCCTGAAAGCTGAACCACACGATTAGTTGAATCAAGACCTCTACTGTACGGATTTGATACATCAGTTCCATCTGGTACCAATCCCACGTCAACCGACGAAGATGATACCTGAGACCCAAGCACACAATTAGACCTCGGTCTGCTTCATTTATTTTACTTTCTAGTATTAAGGTTCACATTTAGAAAACTTACGCTATGGCTCAGACATTGAGCGTTGTAACCGTAGTGCAACGGTTTCGACCCGTAGAAGTTTAACTCGTAGCAGTGTTCGGTCGTCGGAGGATTGGCGGTTTTGGAGTGCACCGGTACAACACCGTCGGTACCTGAGCTGTTCTGCTCCTGTGCTTCTAATTTCGGGTCTACGGGCCCGTAGTCCATGTCCAGATAAGGATCCATGTCCGAAAACACGAAGTGGCCCGTACTTAGATCCGGACTCTCCGTAATCTTCTGGTCTGGAGGATTTGGAAGCAGCCAAGAGGCGGCCTCTGCTTCCTCCCTGCTGACGTCAGCGTCTCTGTCAAAGTCCATTAAGAAACGGTCGTTCAGGAAGTTGACCGCTGTATTCTTAGCGGCAGGGATGGAGCTCACGGCGTCAAAGAAAGGAGTTACGGGAACCCTCTCATGGCGGCGAGCGAGCGGATTGGCCGAGTGAATGTCGCGGTCACACGTGACGCAGAGCACGGCAGCGTCGGCCTTACATGTGACGTGAGCGGGAGCTTGCTCGCAGACTTCGCAGAGCCAAACTCGTGCATGACGAGAAGCGAGCTGGTTGGCCGCATGGACTTTGGAGTCGCAGTTGACGCAGAGAAAGGCTGAGTCGGATTGGCAGAACAGAGCCGCCGTCGCCGATTTGCAGGAGTGGCAGAGCTTCGAGGCCATTTTAGGAGCTGAACTTTGATTTTGCTCTACTCTACACAACACTTTGTACGAAAAATGCAAGAGAACGACTAGACCTTGGCTAGTTGATTACGGTGTGTTTGAATGGGGTTTGAGTAAGGGTCTATCTGGTGGGGCCCAGGAGATCTGGACTTTGACCAATGGGACGTCGACACGCGGATCAGTCTTAGCCATATAAAGGGGATTTTGATTGTTGGTTCAAAATATTGCGAGATTTTGGGAAATTTTGTCAATTCTTAACGTGGGCCTCACCTGACAAATTATTTACGGCAAAAGACTTTTTGGTTGTGTAAGAAACAACCTGTGTTTTGCCATTAACCTTCTTAATATGTTAAAAAAGGCTACTCGTTAAAAGTTAGAACTTAGAACAGATTATTTGGTTGGATAATAAAAATGGCAATAAATGTGGAGAAAAAAAAATAATTAATATAATTATAATAGTTAATTAGGATGGATGAATGATTTTTATGACTTCTAATAATAGTTGGTTTATTAAAAATTGTCAGAAATATAAATTTGTTAAAATTTTATTTTATATTAAAATTTTATATATTTTAATTAATTATATTTAATTATTAAAAATATAATTAATTGTATTTAATATATTTTAATTAATTATATTTAAATATTAAAAATATAATTAATTGTATTTAATATATTTTAATTAATTATATTTAAATGTTAAAAATATAATTAATTAATTATATTTAAATTAATTAATTATATCTAATTACTAAAAAGAAACAAAAAAGTGTCATGCCTTGGACACTTCTACTTTTAATTGAAATGACTTACATTCTTCTTATAATCGGTGGCAAGGAGTAATACTCAATTGTTGGGTATAAAAATACTGGTCATTCAAAAATAATATATTATCAAGCCATTCTTCTTTTTCCATATCCATTAATTAAGTACTCTCTAAAAAATTACTAATTTATCTTAATTTTGTAATATTAATTTAAAATTTAAAAAGTAATATTATTTTTTAACTAATAAGTAATTGTTATATTAAATATAAAAATTAAACCTAATTCATTTTATAATTGAGAAGCAAACAAGTATAATTCAAGATATGTAGGGGACTTGGGTGGTGGGTTGCTTTGAAGCTGCAGCGGGCCAGTGAATAAACATCGAAGGCATTGTTTCTTCCGCAGCTGTGTTCGTCAAAGACCGTCATTTACCCTCCCCATGTTTCAGTCCCTGATATATATACCCTACATTGACTGGAAGAAGCTGCGTAAAAGAGGCTTCAGATGAGTGGCTTTTGACAAGGATAATACCCAAAGTCCCTTACTCTTTGAAGTCATGGGGTCCTCTGGAGTCCTCCATAAAGCATTGTAAATCAGTTTTTGAGAACGAAGTTGTGGTTAAATACCAAAGAAAATCAAACCCAAATGAGTGAGGGGAGAAGCAAATGAATTAGGTTTATATTTTAAATATAATAAAATAATTATTTGAAAAATATTGTACACATGATAGTTATCTGACAAGTATAAAAAACTTGATATGGCATTTGTTAAAAGAAAACTTAATTTTAAGTTACTTTTGTAATAAATTAAAGTTTTAAATATTTTAGTATCGCTTTTTAAACTTTGACCTAATATTGCAAAATATAAATAAAATTGAAATTTTATATATTTTGCCCAAAATAAAATAACTTCAATGTTTTGCTTACTTTACGTATTTAATGGCGAGACTTTTAATTTTGATGAGATTTTATTAATTTTTATTAATTTAAATTTTTATATTTATACTTGTACTAGTTCAAAGTTCAATTGATTAATGTTCTTTATTTTCTCTACTTTTCCATTGCACTTGCAAAAAAATTCTCTAAATATTTATGAAAGGAATGAAAGCTAATAATTGCTTCATTCTTTGATGCTTTTCAAAATCCTCCTACCCACTTTTTAGCACTAATATTTTTATTGACATTTAAGTTGAGCAAGAAGCGAAATTATAAGAAAGTTTTCTTTTACGAATAACTAATCAATCCATTTTCAAATATAGTTAAAAGACTTACCTCAACAAATGAGTCAGAAAATGAAATATCATGGCGCATCCTGTTGATAAGTTTATATAAAGCTTTCAATACTGCAAGTATACGAATCGTAACTTATAGTATAAAAGGTATCGTTCTCATGATTATTAATTAGACACATAACAACTTGAATAAGCTTTGTTTAAGGTATTAAAAGATAGATTGAATTAAAATAAATAATAAAACGTAACAATTGGATAAGTGAGCTGCCACTAAAAATAAAGTTGATCAAAGTTGGAAACTTAAGAATTATTCTATCCTTGTTTTATCTCCCTTTATTCTTGTTAATCCAATTGTGCTTGATTCTAGATATCTTCAGATGTTATTCTTGTTTAACATCCTTATAATCCAAATAAAAATTCAACATAATCAAATAATTAAAGAGAAAAGAAAGAAAAACTAGTTGGAGTCTTGATCTGAAAATTTGGGATTCCTGAAGCTCTTCTTAATGTATCATCTTGATCTTATATTAATATAGTGGCTATTGTTCTTTTTTGTATTTTTTTTATCCTTAAATAGTTCTTAAGGCTTCTAGTGTTCTCTCTAGGGTTTTTTTTCCACTTATTTTGGTTTCAAAAATGACCAAAAATGCCAAGATTACAAAAAAAAAAAGCAATCTCAAAAAGCTGAAATTCACTGAAATTTGCTTTCTGTCACACCTGTTATGATCGTGGGAGTGCCATGATTGTGGCTTACATTGTTTCATGCTTCTAATTCTTCTCTTTTCTTCAATTTCCTGTTTCCATGCACTCACAAATATAACAAACACCCCTTGAAACATAAAAGTAAGATTAAATTCTTAGTCTATACCAGTCAACATTTAAAACACACAAAAACATTAACAATAACACAATTCTAAGTCCTAAGCACGTGATTATCATCTAAGAAAACAATTTAAAACACACTCAAATACCTAGAAAATATACTATAATCTACACCTATCAACATCACCACACCTAAATATGTGCTTGTCCTCAAGAAAAACTAAAATCCACATATAAAAAAAACTCATAGACACACAATCATGCATCCATGCAATAATGGTATACTGAAATCAAAGCTCATGGAATTATCTTAACCTCAAGCATCAACCACTTAAAAGTACCAACATGCTAACTTATTCCGTTCATTTTTAAGTGCTTTGATTTGAATATACATATCAATTAAAATATTGACATCCTATTCATACACCTATGACACTTGTAGGCATGCACTTATTATTATTTATCAATTAAAAATGCAAAGTATCACTAAGTAACCCTTTATGAAAGTTCTTGTTATTATTAAAAGATCAATAGGTTTAATTTATTACAAGCACCATCTTTTTATATATTTTTTAATGATCACTTGGTTTTGATGCGAAAGCAAATACCTTGTTATGTATGTCCCCCAGTTACTCAACTAGGTTGCATTTTTATTATTTGTCTTGGTTGGAGTGTCATAATAACCTTTTGATAAGAAGATAAACATTTTTTCAAGAATGCCCTCGATTACTTAGCTATACCATAACTCTCAACTAACTACTTGCTCTATTCTTAACCTAATTTTCTTAAAAAGAGCTAACAAAATATGAATTTTTATTTAACATACTTTTTTTTAATTTCCCAGCCTACCTCATTTCTTTTTAGTCAAGAATTCTCATAAAAGGGTACTAATGATACTAACCAATTTAAATGAGTGTAAAAATAAATATATCTAAAAAACCTTTCTAAAGTGAAAGAATAAATGCCATATCATAATTAACTTAAAAACTAGAAAAACAAAATCCATAAGTTAATACGCCTTTACAATTTTAATGACCATGTTAAAAAGTAAGTCAATTCCATTCAATTCATGTCATTGCCACATCCACATGACATGTAACAAAATTGTCATACAATGCCAACCTAATCAAAAGTAACACAATGTAAATGCCAATTTCACACACAAATGATATACAAATGCATAAATGTCCCCACAGTTTAACAACATATTATCCTTAATGTAGACATAAAAACAATATAAATAAAGATAAATAACAATAATGAAAAATTTAAAGCAAGAAGACTTATATTGAGGCAGTGATGGTGTTGAAGATGGAATCTGAAAATTTAAGTATTTTGTTTGTGTAATACTGCTATTGATACTGATGGTGCACGACCCCCTTCAATTGCACTCATTAGTGTCTAGGCAACCCTCTAAGTACTTGTTATTTGATGTCATTTGGTTATGCACTTTCTCCCTTCATTCCTCTTCTTCCTCCTCAGATTCTTCCCTAGATAAGACTTCTTGTTGGTGTTATGTAGGAGTAAAATTAGAGCTCGTCTGTCTAGTCTATATTTTACTTATGATTTTGGGCCGATATATTAGAGTTCCAAACCATGGAACTCTAAGATTTACACTTGCCTTAAATGTGTATGATTCAAAATCTCAGGAAAGACAGTGATTAGTCCATCAACAGAAATACCATGAAATTAAGCTAATGCAGTAATAAGAAAACCCATGCCGAGATAGCTACTTTTCTTATTAAGAGAAGTAACTATCATTTGAAAAATGTGAGTTGATGTAAAAACTTGAATTTGATGATCCATGCACTAAAGAATAAATAAATTTTTTCGAGAATACTTGTTAATTTGAATTTTTGCAAAAATAGTGTGATACATAAATTTAGGTAGTAACAAATTGTCATTATTAAGAATAAAATTATTGGTTGTATTTTTTTTGAGTAAATTCATCCAACCCTATTAATTTTCCTAACATTGGTCAATATGAAAATTTCCTTTTTTTTCATTAATTTTTGATTTGGGAAAACCATAAATTTCTTCCATAATATCATAACCTACATTATAAGGGTTTCCACGCAATCTAAACCAAAAATTAGCCAACTTTTGTGAATCAAAATATAAAGTCGAGTAAAATTTAAGTGTCAATTCCTTATATATAGGAAAACTAAAATGAATAAATTTGTCCGATTCAATTTTTGCACTCATAGTCCCAAATTTTCTTTTCAAACATAAACTTTCTAAGAATGTGAAATCGAAATAATATGGTGTAGTAATAATTCTTGAACGAAGTGTTTGGAAAATTTTACCTTCTTCTTCCGAGAAGATTAAAAGGCACTCCAAAATTCTTACCTAAGTCAAGTGCACCATCACCTGATATTGTTTTTCTTTTCCTTATGATGTTGAGCATTTTACAATTTGCTTGATTCTTGAAGCCATGATTGAGTATATAACTTGCAAAACAACCAAGAAAATACGGAAAAAAAACACAAAAGAACACCCAAAAACATAAAAGAGAATAAGTGTAGAGAAAATCTTGCAAAACCCTTTAAAAGATATAATTTTGTATGGAAATCACTAGATTTGTGTAAAAGGAATGATAATCAAGGTGAATGATGAAAGAAAATATTGAAAAACTAAGTTAAGTGAAGAGAGATTTGAGAGAAAGTAGAGAACTTTATAGGTGGTTGCAAGTTTAGAGAGAGAATGTGAGGGTTGAAAGAAGTTAAAGTGTAAAGGTAAGAAAAGAAGGGAAAACTAGGATTTTTCTGGACATGGGTCACCCCTTAATCATGGTAGATGAGAAAACTAGGATTTTTCTGGACACAGGTCACCCCTTAATCCTGGTAGATCTCATCTACCATGATCAGACAGAGAGATCCTGCATTCACCATGCATGATCGTGGCACCTCCCATTATTGTGGCATAGCTGGAATTCTCCACCTTTCCCACATTTTGCTCTATTTACCTCATGTATCCTTCAAAACTTGTTCCCTATCCTTTAACAACTTCAAAATATGATATTATCCATCAAAACAACTCTAAACACATTAAAAAAATAAAAGCTTACATGCTAGAATTCATGAAAATCCTAACAATCATAACATGCTAAGTTATGAACTAGAAATAAAAAAAATGAAACCTATCATAAACATTATTAGGTTGACGTACTCTTCACATTTACCATCAATTGGGGTCTATTATGAGTGGCTTACTGTGACATATTTTGCCCTATGGTAGTTTAGTAGCTTATAAATAAGCCACAAATTGTAAGATGATAAAAGGTACATAATTGATTAAATTAATAAATCCAAGTAAGTTCAATAATGTCGTGTTCCATAACAAAATGTCAATAAAATAGGGAATGATGAAACTCCCTGAATAGTCAATTGAATCCAATAGTTGGTCTTATAAGAAGGTGAATTACTTTTCATCTTCCACAATTACCCTTGTTCCCTTTTCTTCATCCACTTTGTGAACAAAGACTTCCTTCTCTTTTTAAACCTCTATTACCTCTATCCTCTATTTTTCGTTCTCTTCTTGGATTGCAACTTCATTCATGTCTATGAACTTTGTCTCCTCATCACTTTGAGGCATAATGAGCACCAAGAATACGCTATATTTGGCTCAGTGTCTTTGTTCGAAGAAAAACTATTTTGGAAGACACGGTGGCTAGCTTCACTATTGGCAAGATCTTCCATTAAAAATTTAGTTGAAGCATAATTTTTCAATGCATCAATGTAAGAGTTTATCCACTTTAAATTTTCTATATGCTCAATTAGTGTATTCTAAGAACATTTTCATAAGTAATATGGATGCTCCCATATATAATATGGTGCCTAACATTGAGAATTGTAGTGGTTACCCCTACAAATGTCATAACACAACATATATGCTAATTGTGGTTCTGTGTTACTTAGAAGACTACCCACATTCCTTGTTAACAATGCATTGGAAGGTTGACCAACTTGAACCTTTGAGTTATGAAGAGCAGAAGAGTGGTTCTTTATGAATTGATCAAATTTGGCTTCAATCCTTCTTTGGCTTTTATCTTAGCTATCGTTAGAGCTCAGTATGTCTATTAACTTATCTAACTTTGACTCTAAATATCCAAGCTTATTTTGTTAGAAACTTGGTGGATCTTGTGTTCTCATATAATTTCCTACATTGTTAATCCATGAATAATTTAGGTAGTACTACCTCCCAAGATTATATGTGTTAAAGTAACTCCCATCTATATTGTATTGCCTTAATTAAGTTGGAAGAAAACATCTACAATTTTCTTAGCTTAAAGTTGCTTTCTTCTCTCTTTTTTTTAATGTTCAAGCACCTACTATCACACAAGAAAAGTATCAAATCCTTAAATCGAAGGAATTTCAATAATATAAGATGCTAATTTAATCCCCAAAAATGACATCAAAAGCTTGTTGATAATTTTATATAAAAAATTTTGATGTTATAAGTATACGAATAATAACTTATGGTACAAAAGGTATTGTTCCCACAAGGACTAATTAGACACTGAAAACTTGAATAAAATTTGTTTAAGGTATTAAATGTGGATTGAATTAAAAAATTACTAAAATTGAAATAACTAATAAAACAGAATAATTGTATAAGTGAGTTGCCTATAAAAACAAAGTTGATCTAAGTTGGAAACTTAGGAATTATTTAGTCCTTGTTTTGTCTCCCCTTGTTAATCTAATTATGCTTGATCCTATATATCCTGAGCTTTTGATGACACTCTCTTAAGATCTAATCAAATAATCCCAACTGAAATTGATAGTAATTGAATTGTAACCTCTCGATTCACAGAACTACTCATAACTATTCAATTGGATTTGAAACGATCCTAAGGATAATTAATTCAAAATTAAGATCTGTCTTCAATTGTTAATTAATATTATAATTGTAGGTCTATTAAGCTACCAAATCTCGTTGCGCACCTTAACATGTGTTACTTGATTAATGCTCTTTATTTATCACCAAGTACAAGCATAACAATTATCATAAAGCATTGATAGATGTATTGAATTCAACAAGAATAAGGTTTAACAAAATGGATCAAGAACAATCCATAATATGAATTTAGAAACTCATAATCATGTTTAGCATCCCTATAATCTAAATAAACATTCAATAAAATGAAATAATTGAAGAGAAAAGAGAGAAAAACTAGTTGGAGTCTTGATATGGAAATCCAGAATTCATGAAGCCCTTCTTTATATCTGCTCTTGATCTTCTTTTAATTTGGTGGTTATTGCTCTTTTTGTCTTTTTTCTTATCCTTAAATAGTTCTTGAGGTGTCTAGGATTCTTTTTAGGGTTTTCCTACTTAATTTGGATCCAAAATAGCCCTAAAATGTCAAGAATATAAAAAAAAATCATGAGCTAGAAAAGCTGAACTTCATTGGAATTTGCTCTGTCTGCCTATTTGCATTGTTTCTTACTTCTAATTCTTCTCTTTTCTTTAATTTTCTATTTCCATTTACTTACAGGCACATCAAACACCCCTTGAAACATAAAATTAAGATCAAATTCTTGCTCTAGACTAATCAAACAATTAAAACACTAATAATAAACAATTCTAAATAACACTTAAAAACACACTCAATGTAACACCCCATTACCCTAGGGTATGTACCGGGACGCCCGTAGGTCATTCCGATACATATCCTAAGATAAGGGAGTGCTACGTGCGATCACTACTGAAACTCCACATAGCATCTCATACATTTAATCATAAAACCAGTAATTATAAATTTCAAGATTTTCAAAATCAATTCCTTCCTCTTTCATT
>JANSVA010000218.1:24452030-24464416 GCA_025504915.1 Erythroxylum reticulatum
TTAGTGCGATTTGAGTTTACATATCATTAGACGAAGTTGTAGGTATTTTATATTTATTGTTTTAATTTCACTTTTATTTGATGTATATGTAAAATTTATATATGCAACACACATATAAAGCTTTTAATTATAATTTTTTTTATTTCACTTTTACTTTGCTGTGTTCCTTGACACAAACTCTTATTCTAATACATATAGATTAAATTATTTTTATTATATGATGTAATTATTTATTACTATATAATATAAATTGTAATATTTTAAGTACTCTTTATTATTCGTAGATTTATATTTGTATAATAATTATACGATCTTTTTCTTATATTACTTGTAGTTATTATTTATATCTGAAATATGTGAAACTTAATATTAGTAGAAATAAAGAGAGTTGCTATTTTAAATGTATATTGTTAGGAATTTTTGAGATACCGTCTATATGAAATTAAAACTTATATAGTACAATATATTAACTGATAATTTTATAATTTTAAAAAAATTAAAGACTATGCTGTAATTTTATAAGATTACCTAAAAGAGTACTCAGTATTAATTGAAACTAATATCATATTGTACTTGAAATAAATCCGATATTAAATATGATATAATATTCGTAACATTTCACCAAAAACTTCTTAGCCACGATTAAGAACACCACCGCAGTCAATAGCACTTCTTGATCAGCTATAAAATTCTTTGAACCTTCTTGTGTGGAAATCTTTCATAGATGCCTATTTCTGGCTTATTGGGATACCAAATTTTAGCACTTTCACTTGCCAAGACTTCATTGCAATTTGTGAACGGATGAATGAAAACTAAAAGAACCACAAAGATCGGGCCTTTTGCTTTCATACTTAACTAAAAAGAGTCTGTAAGAGATCAAACTAACTAGATTTTTTTTAACACCATTATAACTAGTCCATAAGGCAGAATCAATTGCAAATTAGTGGAAACTCAGTCATTGAGTTTCTAGGGACGGAAGTATTAATGGGAATAGCAGCCACACAATTATCGGAGTTCCCAAACATCCTGGGAACAATAGAAAAACAATCTTAAAGAAACAAAATAAAAGGAAAAATTCTCCTGTGAATCTGATGTAAAATCCTTTCCAATGTTTTCTTATATGTAAAATACTTTCTTATGTGCCTCACATCCACTTGCCACCGTCTGTCTCTCCGAGTTTAGGCAACTTTCTTGTATTCATGCCATTAAAAACAAACAGCTCAATTTTAGCTACGTTTCTTCCGTCATCAACAGAGTTTTCTGCTTGGTTATGATGGTCACTCTCTCTTTCTACTCTAATAGCTTTTAAAGACACTTGGAGTTTTATGTACATGTGCAGATAAACCTTTTGTTTTATGAGCTTAGCTCAAACCGTTTCCATTTCTCAGTTTGAAATGACGAAGGATCTGTGAACTCTTGTTCTGTCAAAACTATATTTTTATCGTTCCTCTTCCCAGTAGTCGTTTCCTTTTCTTGTTATGGACTCGAATAAAGAGAAGTTAGTTCGGTAAGTGATTAACCCAACGTCTGTTGAAAGATTTGCATCAGCATTTTTATTAATTTGGTTGATGAACTCTGAAAACCTGTAGGTTTAATGACAACGAGCAACAGCAGAAACATTTGCTTGCAAACAAGAAATCTTTTCCGTTGTTGGTTCTTGAAAGTGGCAAAAGAGAAACAAAGCTAAACAGCACAAGCACAAGATATGGCGGGTTAAATGTGGTTCCGGAGAATCAGGAACCGTCGATGAACCACACGATTGATCCAGAAAGTGATGTTTACCTACAATGGAATAGAGTTTTTCTCTTTTCCTGCCTACTATCACTATTTGTTGATCCATTGTTTTTTTTCCTTCCATCTATGATGAATGATGATACTTCGTCGTGCATCACCACAGACTTCAAGCTAGGAATCACTCTCACGTGTTTTCGCATTCTCACAGATTTGTTATACATGGTGAACATAGCTGTAAAGTTCCAGACAGCCTATGTAGTAGCTAGTTCAAGAGTTTCTGGGAGGGGTGAACTTGTTACGGACCCCAAGTTGATTGCTATACGTTACTTGAAATCAACTTTTGCGCTCGATTTTATAGCATCATTACCGCTTCCACAGGTAAGTCATTAACATTTTGACTGACATCTAGTGCCCTGTTGAATGGACATGCAACTGAACAGATTGTTTTATTGACAGATCCTCGTATGGTCTGTTTCACCGACAACTAGTCCAAACTCTGATGAGAACAACAATGCCCTTGTACTTATTGTGTTCCAATACATTCCGAGATTGTACATGATTTTCCCATTAAGTTCTGAGATAACCAAAGCCGCTGGAGTTGTCACAAATACTGCATGGGCTGGTGCTGCATACAATCTTCTACTGTTCATGTTGGCTAGTCACGTAAGCAAAATTTGTTACGTGGTTATATATATGTAAATAAAACTTAGCGGTTATAATCAGTCAGACTTACAATGAAAGTTATTCTTATAATGCAGATCTTAGGGTCTGCATGGTATTTGTTGTCTTTTGAACGTCACGCAACATGTTGGAAGCATGCATGTAGGGAAGAAGTTACTCCTGTGAGATGTAATAATAGATATTTCCATTGTAGAACTACGAACCAAGTTGATCGGCAGATATGGGTGAACAGGACTCTTGTATTTACTCTCTGTACTCCAGACAACGGCACTATCTTGGACTATGGCATTTTTGCGAATGCTCTGTCGCAAGGTGTTTTGTCCGCCACTTTCCTTGAAAAGTATTTCTATGGTCTATGGTGGGGATTGCGGAACTTGAGGTAAGCCTCTGGCCTTTCTGTATCAGTTGACAGTGTTTAACTATATTTGAAATTTCTGTCATATATGGCGTGCTTTTCAGTTCCTATGGCAATAATTTGGTTACAAGCACATTCATTGGGGAAACGACGTATAGCATTCTCATTGCGATTTTGGGTCTCGTTTTGTTTGCCCTACTGATAGGAAATATGCAGGTATAAGGAATTTTTTATTCCCTTTAGACTCCATTTTGCATTTCTGGTGCTTAGATTTGTGAGATAATCGATTCTTTTCTTTGACGGTGATTCATTTTAAAAAAGGTCATTCAACTTGTGTTTGAGGTTTCTATTCTATTTGTCTCTTATGGAGGTTTAATTGCACCTATGCTTGAATGAAAATAAAGGACAAAGACAGAAGGAGCTATCAATATATATACCCAATAATTAAAATCATAATTATGCAGAATCCTTCATTTTTTAACTCAAACCTGATCTAGAAATCCTTTCCTCTGTAATTTTACAATTACACGACATTCTTTAAGATGCTATGTATATCTCACACGAAAAATTGGCTGCTTGTGTAGACGTACTTGGAGTCCATCACTCTAAGACTTGAGGAGTGGAGGCTAAAGCGACGAGACACCGAGGAGTGGATGAGACATCGACAACTCCCTCACGATACGAGAGAACGTGTTATGGGATTTGTTCAGTACAAGTGGATCGCAACTCGAGGGGTTGATGAAGACTCCATATTACGTGGATTGCCAAATGATCTTCGTCGAGACATTAAGCGCCATCTCTGCTTAGACCTTGTTCGACGAGTAAGTTGTATTGTGTTTGTTGGTGAAGATCACACGATACACATTCGTGCACCCAATTTAGAATGAAGAGAATAGGAGAGAAAACACATGCTTTTTTACTTGGTTCCAATCTACTATGAAAAAAGATATGAACCACAACTCGACAATCATTTGATGGAAAAAACACAACTCTTAACCTAAACCTTACCCCATTTTCAGGTTCAATTTTTCTCCCAGATGGATGATCAGCTACTTGACGCCATATGTGAACGATTGGTATCCTCCTTAAGTACGAAAGACACATACATAGTTCGTGAAGGCGACCCAGTCACCGAAATGCTTTTTATCGTCAGAGGAAAGCTTGACAGTTCAACTACAAACGGAGGTCGAACAGGTTTCTTTAACTCAATCACTTTGAGTCCTGGAGGCTTTTGCGGAGAGGAACTGCTCTCATGGGCATTGGTACCAAAATCTACTACCAATCTGCCATCTTCGACAAGAACGGTGAAGGCTCTAGAGGAGGTTGAAGCCTTTGCATTGCGAGCAGAAGACCTCAAGTACGTGGCCAATCAGTTTAGACGACTCCATAGCAAAAAATTGCAGCATACCGTCCGTTTTTACTCTCACCACTGGAGAACATGGGCTGCATGCCTTATTCAAGCTGCTTGGCGACGATATAAGAGGAGGAGCATGGCAAAAAGCTTGATTATGATGGAATCTTTTGGGGATTCATTGGATGACCAAATGACCGGTGAAATAACAGAAGAGCGGGGAAAACATGATAGTGCTCCTTCGTCGTCGACTGAAATGCAACAGAACCTATTAATGGCTTCAATATTTTCTGGAAGCACGAGGAAAGGAAGTACCAAACTCAAACACGGAAAGAGCCCAAGGTTGCAAAAGCCTGATGCACCAGACTTCTCGAAAAATCTTGATGATGATGACTAGTCATAACATTTCTCGTTAGCTGATTTTGAGAGGTAGATTACTTTTAAGAGAGATATATACTCAAAAGTCTTTAAAGTTTAAAGATAACATCTGCTAGGGCGGTGCATTTACGGTAGCTATGATATTGGAGGCTAAGCAATATAAAATGTATGGAGGTTTGCGGTTGCTGTGATACTAATCAAACCATATGTATACAGGCAGGACGTCTTTTCTTCAAGTAGAATTTTCTTCGTAACTAGGCACCGTAAACAGCAGCTGTCTAGAAATTAGCAATAAATGTTGGAAAATGGACCAATTAATTAAACTTGATTCAAGTATTTCATGTACTATTCTTTAAGCATTTATCTCTGCATTCAAGAACTTATAATTTCTAGGGCTTATAATTTCAAAAACTTTATTGTATCTCAGGTATTATAAGGTGTCTTGTACACCTATAAATAGCTCCTAGACTAGTTCAATTGAAACCAAGTGAAGAAGTCAAGATATCAAAGTTAATTAAGTGAATTTACAAAGCGATTTTGAGTGTTCTCACTTCTCTATTTATCTCCTTATTTTCCTTCAAATTGTTATCAAAGCATGGTTCTTCGAAATGTATAACTTCCACTAAAACAGAACATACTTTCGGCATCGAAAATTATTGTCAAAAGTATTTAACTGGCACCAAATCTCCATAGGTAAAAAGTATAGTCGACATTTTTTTTCATATTCGTCTCAAACATTTTGCCTACGCATCACCTTCGTAGCGAAAAAGTATTAGCAATGTATTGTTTCGCTACAAAATATTTTTGTAGCGAAATAGTATTTGTTACGTTTTCCAAAACATAGGTAAAAGTTTTTAACTATGCTTTTGTAAATGTAACCAAAAACTATTAGCGACATTTTTGGAAATGTAGCAGAAAACTTTTAGCTACATTTTTTAAAATATAGCCAAAACTTTTAGCAACATTTTCTAAAATATAGGCAAATTTTTAGTATACATTTTAACTAAATATTATACGATGTTAATTATAATTATTTGTGACATTTTAAATCCATATTGTTGTATATACTATTTCAATTTTTGTTGTTAATTTATTGTACAAAAACATAATAAAAATTAAAAACTTAGAAACATTGTATATAAACAAATGTTATTAAATTAGATTGTGTACAAAATTTTAATTACAACTTCAAAATATTTGTATACAAAAGATTTTCATAAAAGAAAGTAGCTAAAAGCCAATTTTGTTGTGATGTTGCAATTCTCAAACTAAATAACAAAACTATGATAATAGGTGTGTTCCTATGAAGGCAATTCTTGGCTAACAAGATGCATAGGAGATGGTAGCGCAAGGATATAAAGAATCGGTAATTGGAGTGTTGAATTAAGCACAAAGGAACATGTTGCAAAGGAATATTAAGATGGATCAATATGCTCTTCGCATTATTCATGTAACAATAGATGATGAAATGTTTAAGAAAGTTTCATGTGCAATAAAGGCAAAGCAAGTCTGGTATATTCTTCAAAATGTTCACAAAGGAGTTGACAAGATGAAAAAGGTATATCTTCAAACCTTAAGAGGTGAGTCTGAATCCTTGCAAATGAAGGAGTCTTAAATCCATTTATGATTATTTTACAAGAGTCTAGAAAACTACCAATCAAATGAGGAAATATAGAGAAAAATTAGAAGATGCTTGAATGGTGAAGAAAATTATTCATGCTGTTGTCCAAACTTTGATCTTAGTATTGTAGCTATTGAACAATACCAAGACTTGGAAAATGGACCAATTCAAGTATTTTTCTTTATGCATGTATCTCTACATTCAAGAACTTATAATTTCAATAAGTTTACATGTATTATAAGGTGTCTCATACACCTATAAATAGCTCATATACTAGTTCAATTGAAACCAAGTGAATAATTCAAGAAATCAAAGTAAATTAAGTGAATTTACAAAGAGAGTTCGAGTGTTCTCACTTCTCTATTTAAATTATCATCGCTAATAATAATTAGTGACAATTTAAATTTGTTTCTAGAATTGTCGCCAAATCCCTGTAAGTAAAAAGTATAGGCGACATTTTTCCATATTCATCTCTAAAACATTTTTCCTACGCTTCATCTTTGTAAGGAGAAAGTATTAGTGATGTATTGTTTTGCTTTGAAATATTTTCATAGAGAAATATTAATTGCTACATTTTCCACAACGGAGGTAAAAGTTTTTAGCTACATTTTTGTATATGTAGCCAAAAACTATTAGCGATATTTTTGGAAATGTAGAAGAAAACTTTATCCTACATTTTTTTAAATGTAGCCAAAACTTTTTAGCTACATTTTCTAAAATATAGTCAAATTTTCAATATAGATTTTAACTAAATGTTAGACTATGTTAATTATAATTATTTGTGACATTTTTAATCCATATTGTTGTCTATACTATTTCAATTTTTTGTTGTTAATTTATTATAAAAAATATAATAAAATAAATAAAAATTAGAATCATTGTATATTAAAAAATGTTATTAAATTAGATTGTGTACAAAATTGTAATTACAACTTCCAAAATATTTGTCTACAAAAAATTTTGAATCGTCGTAAAAGAAAGTAGCTATAAACCAATTTTGTTGTAGTGTTCGATGTTGCAATTCTCAAACTAAATAATAGAACTATGATAATAGGTGTGTTCATATAAAGGCAATTCTTGGCTCTCAAGATGTGTAGGAGATGCTAAAGCAAGGATATAAAGAACCGATAAACGAAGGAGTGTTGAATCATGCCTAAAGGAACATATTGCAAAGGAATATTAA
Organism: Erythroxylum reticulatum; assembly: GCA_025504915.1. Lineage (NCBI taxonomy): Eukaryota > Viridiplantae > Streptophyta > Magnoliopsida > Malpighiales > Erythroxylaceae > Erythroxylum > Erythroxylum reticulatum. The sequence goes on from JANSVA010000218.1 coordinate 24,459,334, forward strand.
AATGGATCAATATGCACTTAGCATTATTGATGTAACATTAGATGATGAAATGTTTAAGAAAGTGTCATGTGCAATAAAGGCAAAGCAAGCTTGGTAGATTCTTCAAAATGTTCACAAAGGAGTTGACAAGATGAAAAAGGTATATCTTCAAACTTTGAGAGGTGAGTTTGAATCCTTGCAAATAAAGGAGTCTTAAATCCATTCATGATTATTTTACAAGAGTCTGGAAAACTACCAATCAAATGAGGAAATATAGAGAAAAATTAGAAGATGCTCGAATGGGGAAGAAACTTATTCATACTTTTGATTCAAACTTCGATCTTATTATTATGGTTATTGAGTAATCCCAAGAATTAGAATCCATGACCATTGATGAATTTCAAGGACCTTTATAAGCTTTTAAAGAACGATTGAAGAAGAAGGAGTCTCTAGTTTAAGAACTTCAAGTCAAGATTTCCTTGAAAGACAAAGAGCAGAGGCCCTCTAATTCATATGAAAGAGAAAGAGGTCAAGGTTAAGGTGATGAAAAGGGTAGAAATAATGGTGGTTGTAATAATGGATATGGAAGAGGAAGAGGAGGAAACACATACAAATTTAATGGTGAAAAATCAAGCCAACAATCATAAAACTGAAGAGATCATAGAAGCTATGAATATAGGAAAGGAAGTAGAAAAAGATATGACAAATATAATATTCAATGCCATAATTATATTAAATATGGTCATTATTCCTATGATTGTTGGAGCTTTACTAGCAACTAAGGAAAGGTTCATCTTGTAGAAACAAAAGAAGAAGAAGAGTAAGAAGATAAACTGTTGTTATTAGATAACAAAGGCAACGAAAATGAATTAAGTTGGTATCTTGGCATAGGTGCAAGCAATCATATGAGTTGAAATAAGGAGTTATTCATAGATCATAATTAGAAGTAAAAAGGCAAAATTATTTTTGGCAATGATTTAAAAGGTCCAATTAAAGGCTAAGGTGATGTTCTTATCCTTATAAAAAATAGTAGCCATAAACTTTCAGGTCTATTATGTTATTTCTCTAAAATAAAATATCTTAAGCTTAGTTGTAAGGCCCTTAGGTATACCCTACTTGAAATGTTACATGTCCATGAAAGTAAAAGTGATAGGTGTTAAAATTGCAATATGATTGTAAATTGCATATGTCTTGAATTTATGGTCCATTAAGCCATGATTAGTAACTTGAAATTAATTGACACCATTAGAAAATTGAAGTACTAAAATGCATATTTGGACTAGGAAAATTGTCAAGTGGCAAGACAAGTTGGAACATGAAAATTTGAATGACTAAGCCTATGAATTAGTGACATTTGGCATGACAAATTAAGTGACAAATGGCATAGTTAATAAATTGACAAGTGGCATCAATAACTGAGTAACAAATGGCCCAACATATTGGTGACATTTGCCAACTCATATATGGGACAAATGAAGAACATGTATAGTGACAGTTACAATTTAGTCATAACTAGCATAGGATGAGTCAAGTTTCTGCTGGAATAATTTTGTTTTGGCTCATTCTTCACCATCTTCATCTCTCACCACCGAAACTCTCACTCTCTCACAACTCTTGGGATTTTTTATTCAATTTGCGTCATCATTACTTTGCATTAAGGAAGCTAGATCTTGTTATGTTCTATGTTATTTTCTTGGTGCTAAGATTTGCACCTTGATCTTCGATGTGTATTGGTTGCTTGGAAGGATTAGATTAACTTGTTCTTTGGAGCTGGAATTTGAAGTTAAATAGGTAAGGAAATTCTAAACTTGATAGCATGTATTAATACAAGTTCTATGATGATTGAATAGGCATGGAATATGTGTTATGATGATGATAAATGAGTGCTAGAAAATTGATTCTTGTCTGGCAAATTATGTTTTGGTTTTAATGTATGAAAGATAATGATTTGTGAGTTGCCTAATGAATGATTTTTTAATTAGATTTAGACATGAATTTGATAAGGGATTAAAGCATGAATAAGGTAGAATTGAAGTGAAATTGATGAACTTTGGTAAATGTGTGTTGGATGGAGTATGAAGGAGTTAAATTTGGAAACAAAATAAAGGTCATAGGTGAGTGAACCTTCGATTCACTCATCCAACGATCGTGTGATTTATATGACACCTTCCAACGATCGTGGGAAATGCTTTAGCAGGGAAAAAGGTTGGTTTTGTACATTTGTTGGACTATATAAGGTTAAAGCACTTTTTAATGGTGTATTGGACTTGATTAAAGTGCAAAATGTACCTAGTTTGATGTGGAATTAGTTAATTAAAGGTTGGATAAGGTTTAGATTATTAATTGAAGTAGTAAATTAAGGAAGGTGTTATTTGATATCAAAGTATCTAATTTTGGAAATTATAAGTTGTTAAAGGAATGAAGTTTACTTATGAATGCTAATGTGATTTAAAGAACAAGAGTAATGTGTTAATTGTGAATGTTTGTGAATTGGGAACTTGTATGAATACATGTAATGTGTAATTACTTATTGTATTCATTGTTGTATTATTGCAAATGTTTATGTTTATAAGGCATGTTAAGTTTGATCAAATGTGAATGAACATGTTAAATTTGAGCAAAATGGAATAAATTCATATGTTATGCACTACATCACTTACATGTGATTTTGAAATATAAAATGTTTTGTTTTTAAAACTATTAAGTCCTAGTCATGGGTAAATACGTATGCCTAGAAGGGTCTGCAGTTGCTTCTGTAACTAGACACTAAGGTGTCTTCTGTATCTAGACACTTCAGTGTCTTCTATAGTTGACACTTTGGTGTCTTCTAATCTCAGACACTTCAGTTTCTTTTATTTTAGAGACTTAAGTATCTTTTGTTTCTGAGATACCAATCACAGGTATCTTCTTTTTTGGTCCCATTACCCACTTCTATAAAAAGGACGAGGAGGCTAATCTATTTTGTGTTTTGATATATGTTCTGATTTGATACAAGATAAGTTCTGATATGATATAAGATAAGTTATGATATGTTACAAGACATATTCTGATTTGATACAAGTTCTATTCAGTTCTGACACAAATATATCCTATTCTGAGACTTGCACATTTTGTTCTGAATTAAAGATATTATTTTTTTTATAATTATATGTTTTGTTCTGATGCAAAGATATTCTGTTATAATGTATTATATAATGTTCTGATGCAAATAATGTTTGGATTATTCTTTAATTTGAATAAATAAAGATTGCTTGATATGATCTGATTCAGTGCATGTGAATGTTAGATCATTGTTAGAAACAATCACCATTATGTATCTTGTTTAGTTATTCCCCACTAAGTTATATGCTTAGCATGGTAGTTTTGCCTCCGTGTAGGTTCTGATAAGAATAAATGAGACTGGGACAAAGACAATCGCAGTGCTTAAGAAGGATTAGTTTTGTTTTGAAAAATGTTTAGTTTGTTTTTAAATTATACTCAATATGATAAGACATTTTGTATTTTGTGTATATGGTTTGTAATAAACTTAATACAAGATGAATTTAAAATTTATGGCATGTATTTTGATAAGAATAAGATATATGATATGTTCTGTTTTGAACTTAACAAATTATGAATGTGAATTATGCTGCTTTATTTTCAAAGAACTTCTGGAGTATCTTGGTATGTGTTAGGAATGTTATGTGTAAGGTTTTGGTCATCCATCTCATATATAATATATATCAAATATACACAACAGAAAATAAAACGGAACCTCAAAAACCAGATTTTACTCATGCATACATGAAATGTAAGTTGTTTACATACCTTTCCAATGATTTCTTTCGTTCTCTAATCTTCTCCGCGTTAGGTTGTCATAAACCATAATGATCAACATAGATCATCTCTAATGAAAGTCCACAGCAAGATAGAAGAATGAAACCCCATTAAGAGATGGCTAGAATTCTTTCTTTGTGTTAGCAAAGACAAGAACTTTTATGAGAGTTAGAGAAAAAAAGAGTGTGTATGCTAGGAAGAACCTTTCTTTTTCAATTGTGTCTTATACAAGATGCACGAAAATCATCTCTGTTTTTTACACCCTTTGTCCTTCCAAAACCCCCATCACGAATGGAGAGTTATGAGAAGTTAATGGTCATGAATAACATGCATTAATGGAATTTATGGGAAGTTAATGACCACAAATAGCATGCATTAATGGAAGTTATGGGAAGTTAATGATCAAATTGGTAGACAACAATACTTGTTTCTAATCCATTCCATGTAACATTTTCTACCATGATCACATCGTGATACAATCTCGGAGCACTTTCTCATATCTTGAATCACCATTCAAGAGCATTTTACTCATCCTTCGGATCTCCTATGTGTGTGACCCATTAGGTTCCCTGTTATGTTGGCCACTTGAATTAACACTTAATTCAAGTATGTCAAGAGTAGCATCTAACAACGAGTCATGAACCCTAATTTTTCGAAAAGTTAGTAGTTTGATTACAAACCTTCTATAAGAAAAATTGCTATACAATTCATCCTTTCACCATCTATACCCACTTGGTTCATAATATGGTCAAAGTGTCAACTCCTACTAGACTGACTATGTCACATCTAGTCCAACTGATATTAGATCTTGTCCTAAGGATATCATTTCTCTATGTATCATTGAAGACTCTCTTTATGACACATATCTGCTCTGGCTAGAGACTCTCGAGTAATGACCTTGACAAGAGGCCGTGGGTATCATCTCCTTTTATTAGGAGTGGTGAATCCTTCATTGGCTACTCAATTACCTTCGAATACATCAAGTTGTACCCAATCACCTCCTTATTAGTAACCCCTGAAAGGCACCGATGAATGGAGTCAAACATAGGATCAGTATCTGAGATATCCTTGAGCACCTCAAGTTAAAGGATACTTGTACCATTCCTATGATGAGATTATCATTGACACTGAAATAGAATATCCATATGATTATTTCATAGTAGGTCAATCCAATGTACTTACTACCTTTAGTAAGCATCCACATGTTAACTCTAAATGTAACGTCCCATCACCGATGGGAAGGGTAAAATGGAAATTTGGGACGGGTTATGAGTGTGTATATGGATCT
>JANSVA010000218.1:24464516-24491775 GCA_025504915.1 Erythroxylum reticulatum
TATTAGATCTTGTCCTGAGGATCTCATTACTCTATGTATCATTGAAGACTCTCTTCATGACACATATCTACTCTGTCAAAAGACTTATGAGTAATGACCCCGATAAGAGGTCGTGGGTATCATCTCCTTTTATCAAGAGCAGTGAATCCTTTATTAGCTACTCAATTACCTCCGAATATCTCAAGCTGTACCTAATCACCACCCTATGTGTAACCCCTGAAAGGCACTGATGAATGGATTCAAAGTATAGGATCAGTATTCGAGATATCCTTAGGCACCTCAAGTCAAAGGATACTTGCACCATTGTTGTGATAAGACTATCATTGAGACTAGAATATAATATCCATATGATTGTCTCATAGTTAGTCAATCCAATGTACTTACTACCCTTAGTAAGCATCCACATGTTAACATTAAACAACTTATGACTATAACTTATGAGATCTACTGCTTGATGCAGTCAAAGAGTATAACATATATTAGTCTATCTGGATTAATGATATCCCATCTTATAAATCCTATGACTAGCGAAAGTTTAGATACTAATATAATTACACATGATAGGAATCTCATTATCATGATCTCATTATCATTTCCTCCATTTCATGTTTTGTATTAAGGGCTTCATTAAATCAATTTATGGTCAACATCAAATCCATAAATGTATGAACATCAAAATAATGAAAAATGCCTTTATTACTCATAAAATGATTTGTACAATAAGTGCTAAAGTTGAAAGGTATTTTGTTTGTCTCGTCAACACTCTTGGCTTTTCAAATGGTTCACTCAATGATCTTAGTAAAACAATTTTGAAGCAAGTCTCTCCTCTGGATTTTGATTCTTTAACAAAACCTATGGATGACAATGAGATTAGGAATGTAGTTTTCGGTATGGATGGTGGGAAGGCTCCAGTACTTATGGTCTTAATGGTTTTTTTCCAAGAATCTTGGAACATAACTGGGGATTTTGTAAAGAATGTAGTCCATAAATTCTTCTCAAATGGAGGACTTCTTAAGGAAATTAATAGAACCTTCCTCTGTTTGATCCCTAAAGGTTCAAATCCCACTACTTTTGGAGAATTTAAACCCATTTCATGCACCAACTTTTTGTACAAAGTAATATCCAAAATTCTATCAAATAGATTGAAGAAAGCTATAAACCCTTTGATTAGTGAGAATCAATATGCTTATTTGAGTGATAGATAAATTGAAGACAATGCTCTTGTAGTGTAAGAACTTTTAAGTGGTACTCTAGAACCAAATGCTCTCCTAATTGTACAATTAAGATTAATTTTCATAAGGCATACGATAGTGAAATTTGAGACTTCTTATAGAAAATACTAGCATCTTACGGATTTCCAGATGTGTTCACTCAATGGCTTAGGGAATGCATCTCATCTGCCACATTTTTTGTGTTAATTAATGGAAGTCCTTTTAAGTCTTTCAAAGATTACAAAGGCCTAAGATAGGGGGATCCCTATCCCCTTATCTCTTCATTCTTTGTATGGAAACTCTCAATGCAATCATCAAGCAAGAAGTGCAACTTAACTCCAATTTCAGGTATAACATGAAATACAATAAACTTAGCTTAACTAACCTGTGTTTTATATATGATCTCTTTTTTTGTAAGGCTAATTTGATTCCCTTCATACTTTTATGAGAGCTCTTGAAACCTTTAATAGGTTTTTTGAAATGCAGATCAACCTACACAAAAATCACTTCCTTATATCCAAAAGTGATCACACAATGGGAATTCACATTGCAAAAACTACTAGAATGTAGTTCAAATGTCCTCCACTCTTGTATTTGGTACTACATGTGCCTACCAAAAGACTCAATTTCATGGAATGCACTCCGGTTATTGAAAAATTTGAGAAGAGAATCAAGTCTTTGGTGAACAAATCTCTTTCCCTTATAGGTAAGTCAAAACTTACTAAATAAGTGCTCAATTTTTTTCATACATACTATAGTTCCCACATTTTCCTATCCCAAATCATCATAAAATCGATTGAAAGGATACTCAAGAATTTTTTATGGAGTCATCTGGATGGAACAAAGGAGTAGCTAATGTGAAATGGTTTGATCTATGCTACCTTAAGGAAGAAGGTGGACTGAACTTCTCGTTAATCAAGATTACAAACCACACAACGATCCTCAAGAGATTTTAATGGATACTAGTGCACAAAAACTCTCTATAGATTAAATGGTTACACTCTTACTTCCTCAAAGGCAGATGCATAAGGGCAATCAGAAAAATATCTCAACTCATATTTCCTAAGCTAGCTCCTGAACTTGAGAGATATGGTACAATTTGATGTATCATATTGAGCTAGAAATAATAGGTTGGTGTCACTCTAGTATGACAATTGGTCAAGCGATGGGCAACTACTACATTCTTTTTGTATATCGAGCACTTCACCAATCTCATCACTCCATACTAAACTCAAATCTTTGATTAGTGAAAATAGCTAGCAATTCCCATATAAAATGACTTGTTCTTGAGTTCCTTAGGTTTATGCCTAAGATTGGGTAAGTTTTATGTTATAGTTAGATGTATGAACTGACCATCTCTATTTTTTCATCTATTATTTTTGAAACCTTTTTCTATTTAGGTAATGAAGATCTTAAGGATTTGTAAATCTGTAATAAGTAAACAGAACCTAGCTTAAGTCAATTTTCAAACCAATACTAGGTTTTCTTCTCATTTCCATTAATGCATTTGAAATCTTTGTAGACTTGTACCTTTAAAGCTAAAATTTGTTTTAGTATCAATAAAGTGTTGGTCTTTTATTGAACCTTCCGAAAACTATCCTTTGAGAAAGTAGTTTGAATCCATATAATAAAAGGTGATTCCTTGTTAGCTAATAGTTTCCAAATTCTTTTAATTTAAAAAGCTTTATTCATAGCTTCTATAAATGAGATTTTAAGTCTTTGATTCTTAGGATTACACAAATCAGATCATTTGGCTTTTTCACTCATGGATTTGTTAGTTTTCCTTGGGAAAAGAAAGTTCCTTATCAATCTTTCAATTGATTTTATGATTTATCATAGAAGAAATAGATGGAAACTCTAAAATATGTTAAGATTATTAAGCATAGAGTTGATAAGTTGCAATCTTATTGTATATGAGAGATATCATTCTAGCAACTTCCCAACTTCTTATGAATTAAATATGTTAGAATTTAGCAATACCTGACTGTAAATCTCATTCTAATATAGGAATTTCCAAGTAACTAAAAGGATGCTCTTTATTCTTGAACTATATGATGTTGGCTATTTGTTCTTCTAATATATTATATCCTATAAAAAGTAAAATAATTGCTCTTACTAAGGTTCATACTAACACTCGAAAAACTTTTACATTATTGCAGATAACTCATATATTACTTAATATATTCTAAATTGTCACAACATAAGAAGAAAAGATTCTAAACCAATGGTATATTGAAGATTATAAGTTTGTCATATTTTTAGTTGAACTTGAATTTTATCTTTTTTCATAATGTTCAAGGCTGGACAAAGCATCAATGTAAAAGGTTAATAAGTAAAGATATAAAAAGATTTCCTTATCTTTATCCTTTATTACGCTTAAGACAATGTGTTAGCTCACCATTAATAAGGATACTATACAAAATTTTTGAGATATATTGGAATAACTATCTTGGGAGTTTGATTAGAAAACCTTTAAACATCCATAATTTTGAATACAATTTTCCTAATTCATTAAATTGAAAGCTTTGTTAAGATTAATTTTGAGAGCAAAACTCTTGATCTCTTTTATCTATGATATATTCCAAAGATTTCTTAAGCGAGGAGTATATTTTCTCCAATGATCTTATACTTAATAATTGCCCTTTGGAGATGATTGATTAGGTTAAGAAGCAATGAGCTTATAGACTATTTTTTTGATGAATGAGGGACCTATATCATTCTATTTTTTTAAAGAAAAAAATTGAAATCCTTTAGTCCTGGAGCTTTGTTTGGTATCAGTTAAATATAACTTCCTTTATTTCTTAAATTAAGGAAAAGCTTTAATTTAACAATAAGAAATGTAAAAAGTGGAGTTTCTTTTTAGTTTATTAAAAATTTTGGTAGCACAACGACTATATTTTGACATTCCAAAAATTTTGAAGTCCCTATAAATGTTCAAAACACTTCTATTATCGCAACAATTTCTCAACTTCAAATTGTGGACTTCAAATCCAGTCACATGCAGTCTCAAATAGTTACATCTAAAGTTTGAAAAGTTAAAACAAAATCATGCATTCCATTTAAAATCCTTTACATACATCCATTCATTACTCAAATGTACATTCCAAAAACATATCCAAGGATATGCAATAGTTCTCAAAAATATGTACAAGGAAAAAATGCCTACATAGTAGCACGTAACGAAGTTGACTACTCGCAAGGTGGAGTCCCTGCTACCTTAAGTGTGCACCTAGGATCTTTTATTTAAAAACAGAAAATAGAGTGTGAGCTAAACAAGCTCAATGATCTTTATTGGTTTCTATTAAAAACATTTATACAAATATTAACCTCTATAAAAGAAAACAATTTCTTTTCTTTTCAAGTAATAACCAATGTTCTTACAAAACACATTCTATTCTTTTTATAAGATTAATGCACATGTAAAACAAAACATACATATTTTTCTGAGATCAATGCACATGTAAACAGTGAAGGCAATTAATGCTTTCATGAACTTTCTTTCTTTTTCAATCATAGCCCATCACAAATTTTCTTTTCCATCTGGAACCTTAGGTGTAAGGCCGCGGAGCTGGTTATGCACCACTTACTTGTGCTTCGTTAACCTCTATATGTTGATTGTTATGAAGCTAGTTCTGCATCGCTTCCTAATAATGATGCTAGCACTACATATAAATCAGTGGTTATAGAGCTAGTTCTGCATCGCTTACCCGTAACAGTGCTAACACAATATATACTCCATATGTGCAGAGGGCAACTCAAAGGATATATTGATAGACACAACACCACTTATGTTAGTGATGGACGTACCCCCTAAACACCACCATACACGTTAGGACGTACTCTTATCTATATAATTGTTTATATAAAGAACTAATAGCATATTATAGGCTAAACTACAATTAATACATGAGCACAACTCATTTCAATACCAATTAAAATCATATTCAAAATCTATTTCCATCTCAATTTAAAAACTATGAAAATTTCAATTTAATGCTAACTCAAAGCATGTGTCCATCTCATTAGCTTCCATGTACCTCCAAATCTCAATTCAATGCTAAATCAAAGCATGAGTAAATCTCATGAAGATTTGATTTTAAATTCAAGTAGTAGCACCAATGAAATTATTCATAAACATACTTTTCATAGTAAGGTAAAAACCATCTTTACAAAATCAATTTAAAGATACACTTACCATTTGTCGTTTAATATTAACCATCCTCACATGTTTGGTGCGTTTCCTTTATTAGTCATGAGTTTATGGTGATGAGAAAATTTTGTTGTCTTACTCAGTTATAAGGGAGACCCTTGAAGGGTTCCTAAAACCTACTAAGTAAATCCATAACTTACCACCTTATTTTACAAATTTTATGACAAAGGGCTTAGCCAAAATCTTAGCATTTAGTAAAATTTAAATTATATTTTCTTTTCATTCAACCATTTACCAGCCATTGAACAATGTTCGTAATTTATACATGTTGTCTTCTTTCCATGTAAATAATGTACATAGTGTACACTTGTTGTTTTCCTTGCATTAAACCATGTACAACATACATGCTTCCATTAAATAGTCATTGGGCCACATATAAAGTATCTATATACTGTCAATTAATACCCATTGAATAACATACATAAGATATGGATATAAATGTTGTTTCTCTCCATTTACCAGGCTTTTTTGTTTTCATTTAACCATGCAATCAGTTCAAAATTCATATAATTAGCAAAGAAATTCATGTTCCTAGCTAAAGAGGATGCACAAGAGTGACTTAGCATACTAGAATCAAGTGGTAACCTACTGTCCATCTTTTCCCTGCATGTAGTTGGCGGTGATGAAGATGTTGTCCATGATTTGAAGCTTAAGCTCTATGAAGAAATTATTTCCTAAAGGCAATAACTTGGAAGATCTATGCGTGAAGGGAGCAGCGGCAATTATTATCATCAATTTTGGTCCGAAGGAGAAGTTAAACTTCGGATGAATGAAGGTTAACCAACTCCTGCTTCATCTTTGTATAAGTTGCACATTGAAGAGGGCTGTCCAATATATTGCAATGTTAGTTTCTAATAGCTTTCCATTATGTTATCTATTACCATCTTTGTTTAATTAATCCTTTAACTCCTTACATCATCCATGACAATTCTTGTTTCCTAAATATTGTAAGGTTTTGATCATGCATCTCATACATAATATATATCAAATATACATAGGGAAGAATAAAATGAAACCTCAAAAACTAGATCTACTCATGCTTATAGATATAGAAAAACAAAAACGTGAAATATAAGATGTTTACATACCTTTCTGAAAATTTACTTCATTCTTTAATCTTCTCTGTGTTGGGTTGTCGTAAACCACAACGATCAATGTAAACCACCTCTAATGAAAGTCCACACAAAGATAAAAGGATGTAACCTCACTAGGATATAACTAGAATTCTTTCTTTGTGCTAGCAAAGATAAGAACTCTTATGAGAGTTAGAGAGAAAAAGAGTGTGTGTGTCAGAAAGAAACTTTCTTTCACTTGTGTCTTACATAAGATGCACAAAAATGATGATTATTTTTTGCCCTCTTTAGCCTCCCATAACCCCCATCACTAATGGAGAGTTATGGTAAGTTAATGATCATGAAAAGTATGCATTAATTGTGGCACCCCCTACCGCAGGGTACGCACCGGGACCCTCGAAGGTCATTTCAGTACCTATCCTATAATAAGGGCGAGCTACATTTGATCACTACATTCTGTTCATATGGCTTCATATCAATCTTCACTTTAAAAAAACGTCATAAGAAGCCATAATATTGTAAAACCAACTTTTTCCTCATTTTATTTCATAAAAACTCGATTGTCTACATTCTAACTTTCAGCAATTTCCATATGTACATCATCAAAACTTGATACAATGGTACTACTACATGAATGAGGAAAATATGTACAATCTAACTAATCTGTCCAAAAATCCCAGCTGACCGACCTTTTATCCATGACTTCTCTTTCCAATCACAATTTACACGACTGGTAGAGTCTCTCAGTAGCTAGAGTCGTATCTCGATTCTGAAAAGAAAACATTGCAATTTTGGTGAGTTTTGCAAACTTAATGAGGTAACCATCATCGATGGTTCACTCAATTCATGCAACTCATCATTTCACATAACATATAATCACATTGTTGTATAATTGATCACATTTCACATTTTCACTTAAGCATAGGCAAATTATGGATTTCAATCAATTAAACATACATAACCAAATGCATATGAAATGATCATGAGACTCTTTTCCAATTGTTACGTTGTTGTGACCGAGAGCCTGAACTGTCCCATATCCATTTTGGATACCGGGATCATTAATAACTGTCCCTTATCCAATGAGGATACAGGGCTCATTACACATTAAGCCTGAGGCTCTGAAACACTTGTGAGCTCGAGGCTTATTTCCACTCGTTGAGCTTTAATCTCTAATCGTTGGCTACTCTAAGCACAACTTCCATTATCTGATTATTCATTCGTGATTGGAATGCATGTAACACAATCAATCACATTATATAACACATAGTTCTTCACATTGACATATGGGTAGGACTTCAATATCTTAATCCTAATTTACATTCATTGGACCTTCTGTCCGGAATCCGCAATCAAACACATTCATTTATCATTCACAACATATCTTAAGCAAACAATAATTGAGAGAAACCATCAAGGTTACTCACAAGTTGCTCCTGAATCTAATTCCTGGAAGTGCCTGTAACATCTAGAGGTTGACATTTTAATTGCTCCTCTATCGCAAATAACGTATACATATATCACAATTTGCACAATTATTGGTGTTCATTAATGCACATATATGAAATGAATTATATACGATGCATGTTCATAACAATCCCGAGTATCCTTCCATCAACGTGATCACAAAAATAATCAAATATTGAAACTCACTTAACTAACATTTGTTCATAGGGTTTATACCTCGACAAACCATTTGAATCGAGTTTCATAACCTAATGAGCCATTTCAGATTTTTCTCCAAAGTTTGACTTTCGAGTCTACTGTTATTGATCATTAAGACAATGAAAATAAATTAAGTTGACAGTACTCCCTTATAAAAAGTGTTCCTCTATGCCTTATCTTTCTAATGACACCAAAATCATTCAATTCGGTTTGGTAATTAGGAAGATATGCCTTAAACAGTTTCGGACTGCTCTTGTCCAAAACAATGTACTATACACAACTTCCATCTGAAATTTAAACATCTTAGAGACTAAATTAGACTCCAAGTTCTTCATACCATTTGTATCTCCATGTATTTAGTTTACCAAAAATTATAAATCGTATCATTTGGAGCTCTACAAATCAAGATATTATCAAAATACTGAAGTATGTTCAGGAGAATAACATCAGTTCATGCTATCTAAGAATACACTCATTGTACCCGTTACACTTTTTCACTCCATTTTTTCTCAATTTGATTAATAGGGCTATTATTTTTGTTATAGATGTATATCAATGTCTTACGAATCCAATGGTTCAAAAATCAAGTCATTTGGGTGTCTAGAGAAGGTGTTATGACCAAAAGAATCCAATCTGTTTTTGTCCTCAATCATACTGAACAAGTTTCGGGGAAACAGCTATAACTTTCTCTAAAAATTTCTGATTAAGGCGTTCTTTAGATGGTTAGAAAGAAGAATTCAATAGATACAACTTTCATGAAGATTTCAATGTCAAACTCTATCTTTTTCATCTTACTTTCACTTTGCCTTACTTTGCTTCGTCTTACTTTTGCTTCCTATTACTTTTGCTTCGTCTTACTTTGCTTCATCTTACTTTCGCTTCGTTTTACTTTTGCTTCGTCTTACTTTCACTTCATCGTACTTTTTCTTTGTATTACTTTCCTTCATCTTACTTTCGCTTCATCTTACTTTTGCATCGTCTTTACTTCATCTTACTTTCGCTTCGTCTTACTTTCACTTAGCCACATATAATGATCATAACTTCCAACTCAGATGTCTAAAAATTCCATATTATATACCGTTGGAAAGATAAAATAAAGATATACAACTCCTAAGAAGGAAAATTTGCTACAATCTATCTAGATCCAGATTTTCTCCCGAAGTCAGAACACAAATTTTACACTCAGCTCCTAATGTACTGCACCCAGTTCTCAACTTCATGAAATTTTTGAGACTCTTACAAATAGAATTAAAATTCAATGTCTTCATACAAAATGTAGCCTTACATCTCCAAATTAACTCAAATTAATAATCATCTTGTTTGGACAACTAGAGAAAACGTTATGGCTAAAAGACTGAAGCATATTCAGTGAACATTTTTCAAATTTTCAAACTTTCAAAACATCTTTACAACACATTATACGTGATTAATGTTCAATCACAATGATACAACATTACATTTACAAAGATATTACGTCATCCACAACACACATATACACACACATAAAAAATTAAGTCATCAATCCTATATTTCTCATCCTTCAAGTTTTTTTTTCAATACCCATAACATTTCAAGGATAACTTACTTGATTTCACTTCAAATTCTTCAAAAACAACACTAGCCCTAACTCCCAAGCGTCAATTGTTCATCAAATTGAAGGAGGTAAGGATAGGTTTTTCTTAGTGTAGAAGACACAAATAGCAAAGTGGGCTTCGGGTAGGAAGGGAAAACAGAGAAATCTCTTAGAAGAGGTTTGATGGAAAACTCTGTGTATGGGAAGAATTTTTTTTGAAGAAGATGGCATAAGGAATGAACTTAGACATATAACTTACTTCTCAACTCTCAGAGAACAGTAACTTACTTCTAGCAAAAGTACCAAGACTAAGTGACACTTGTCAATTTCCTCATATCTAAGCTCTAACTTTGTTTCTTTTGAAACTAATTCTTTTAACTCTCATCTTTAAAATCCAACTATCTCCAAAGCTTCATTTGATGTCTTTTCCTATTTGTATAATTTTCCAAAATTCATGCCTAAATTCACCAAAATTCACAATTGCAATGTTCTTACTATCCAATAGAATTTTCCATATAAATAGAATTTAAAATTCTCACAACACCTAAAAATCATAACTCAATCTAATTATACTTGGAATTATTCTTGAATGCATGTACAATTATTTTCATGTGCCACAACTTCATGATTCATATGTATATGTATAACATAATATGTATGAACATGGAAATGCATCTCTAACTCTCATTAATCACTCACATTTACCATTCTAGCCTTCCCACAGGTAATGGGATGTCACATTAATGGAAGCTATAAGAAGTTATTGACCATGAATATCATGCATTAATAGAAGTTTTAGGAAGTTAATGACCACGAATAGCATGCATTAATTGAAGTTTTGGGAAGTTAATGAATATGAATAACATGCATTAATGGAAGTCTTGGGAAGTTAATGACCAAATTGGCAGCGAATAACACTTGTTTCTAATCCGTTCCATGCAACATTTTCTACCACAATCACATCGCGATAATATCCTAAAACGCTCTCTCATATCTTGAATCACTATTTAAGACCATTTTATTCATCCTTCGAATCTCTTATATGTGCGATCCATTAGGTTTCCGGTTATGTTAGCCACTTGAATTAGCACTTAATTCAAGTAAGTCAAGAGCAGTATATAGCAACATATCATGACCCCCAATTGACCGGAAAGTAAATGGTTTGACTACGAACCCTTCTATACACAATATTGTCATGTAATTTTTGCTTCCAAGATTTATACCCCACTTGGTTCAGAGTATCGTCAAAGTGTCAACTCCCACTAGACTAACTACATCACATCTAGTCCAAATGGTATTAGATTTTGTCCTAAGGATCTCATCACTTTATGTATCATTGAAGACTCTCTTCATGACACATATCTGCTCTGAGCAAAGACTCCTGAGTAATGACCTCGACAAGAGGTTGTAGGTATCATCTCTTTATATCAGGAGTGGTGAGTTCTTTATTGGCTAGTCAATTGCCTCCAAATATCTCAAACTGTACCTAATCACCACCTTATGAGTAACCCTTAAAAGGAACCGATGAATGGAGTCAAAGAACAAGATCAGTATCCAAGATATCCTTGAGTACCTCAAGTCAAAGGATACTTACACCATTGCTATGATTATAGTATCATTGACACTAGAATATAATATCCATATGATAGTCTTATAGTAGGTCAGTCCAATGTATTTACTAACCTTAGTAAGCATCCATATGTAACTCTAAACAACTTATGACTACAACTTATGAGATCTACTACTTAATCTAATGAAGGAGTATAACATGTGCTAGCCTATTCGAATTAATGACATCCCATCTCATTAATCCTATGACTAGGGGAAGTTTATATACTAACATAATTACACATAATAGGAATCTCATTATCATGATCTCATCATGATTTCCTCCTTGCGATGTTTTGTATCAAGGACTTAATTAAATCAATTTAAGATCAACATCAAATCCATAAATGTATGAACATCGAAATAATAAAAAATGCCTTTATTAATTGTAAAAAAATTTATACAATAACTGCTAAAGGTGATTGTCTTTAGAGCACTTCTCTAACAAACTTGATATGTTTTACCATAGGCATGTAGATGTGAAACAAAACTCTTTTGGGAAATAGGTTTAGTCAATAGATCAACTATATTATGATCTATGGGAATTCTCCCTATCTTCACATCATTTTTACTAATGATTACTCTAATCAAATGGTAGTGTCTGAGTACATGTTTGGACTTCTGACGAGACCTCAGTTCCTTCGCCTGCATTATAGCCCCATTATTTTCACAATGCAACTGCATTAGGTCAACGATACTTAGAACCACACCAAGTTCTGTGATGAACTTCTTCATCCAAACCACTTCCTATTCCACTCCTGAAGCTGCAATGTACTCCGCCTTTGTTGTCGAATCAGTAGTCATCTCTTCTTTGTAACTTTTCTAACTGAATGCACCACTATTAAGTGTGAATACATATTTAGACTAGGATCTAGATTCATCCCTATCAAATTAGAAAATTGTATTAGTATACTCGCTTACCACAAGATCACCTTCTCCATATAACAAGAATACATCCTTAGTTCTTCTCAAGTACTTAAGCATATTCTTAACAGCCATCCAATGTGTAATATCCTATTTTTCGGAATATGCTTAGGTTTTAACCCTAGATTAAGTATTGCATATACAAGCATAACATTAGAATTCAGACACAAATTGATATTAGAACACATTACAAAGATATCATATGCACTCATTTGACTTATTCTGGGGTATGATAAATGTTAAGTGATCATTATGTGAATTATGAATTAATGTGTCTTAAATTTTTGTATGATTGGATTTCAATTAGTAAATTAGGATTAAATGTTATTACTTGAGAGATTAATGGATTAAATGTACATTTGGTCAAAAAAAAGAGTCAAATGGTAATAAAAAAATTGATATATGGAAATTAGGATGATTAGGCCTAAAATCGAGTGACATTTCGCATAGTTAAAATGGTGACTAATGGACTAGTAATTAAATGACAATTGGATCAATTAGTATGTGAAAAGTGGACCAATCTTGGAGTGACGTGTGGAATGATTAAAGGATGACAAATGGTAGTATAATGAGTGGATTAATGGCAACATAATTGTTAGACAAATGGCTAGCATGCTTTAAGACATATGTCTTTGTAAGTTATTGACACTTAGCATGTTGATGTGGCAAATTCCAGCACCCAAGGTTCTACTTCCTTTCTTGTTTCCTTCACTGAAATTGCTCCACCTTTCTCCTCTATATTTTGCCTGAACCCTAGCCAAATTTCTGCACCAAACCCAGCTTTTTACCTTACACAAAATAGCCAGGAAAACTAGTTGAATGTTATCTTCATCTTGCTGTCCAAAATCAACTTGTATTCATCTTAAGTTTGTGATGAATTTTGCTTGCATGGAAACTTGATTTAATCTGAAGTTTGAGTTGAATTGAAAACTTAACAAGTAAGTGACAATCTAAGTTTTATGGCATTTCAAATGATATAAGAATGATGCTTGAATTGGAATGAAATGCATGTGATGTTCATGATTGATTGTGCTGGAAATTTTTGTATGAATTTGGAAGTGTTTCTGTTTTGCTTTTTGTGTATGAAAACCTTGGTATATAGATTGATTTATATATGAATTTGTTCTTGATTTGAAGTATAATGAAGGTGGATTTATTCCAAGGAAAGATGTTAATTCGATGTTCTTGAATTAGGAAAGAACTAGGACTATATTTATAATAATGTAAAAGTTTTTGGTTTGATAATTTGTGAGTTGTTAATTGAATAATTTTGAATTGGAATAATAGATGTTATTGATGTGGAATTGAATTATGATTCAGTAATAATAGAGTTATAATTGAAGAACTATAAATAGGCCATTTAACTTTGGTATAAAGTGAAAAAAAAATCTAGAAAACAATGAAACAAGAATTGTTAGAATATGTTAGCTGTAGTGTTTTCATTGAACATGCATTGGAATTTTGGCCATAACTTGATCTGTAGACATACAAAATGGGATGATTTTAATTTTAGATTAAACTAGAGACATATACATATATTTTTCATGGAGGAATCGAATTTTAATTCTGTCTCTAAGAGTTGAAAATTTTGGATTGAATTTGAGTTTTTAGATTCTCTCATTGTTTGAGAATAGTCTGTATAATTTTGGGTATAACTTGTAGAATACTGAACCAAATTGTGTTAAATTTAGTTCATTAGAAACTTAAGACATATTTAAAGATTTTTTGTAGAGAATGTACTGCCTAATTACTTATTTACTATATCATAATGGCCGTACAAAACTTACCCAAAACCTGTTGTGGGAAAATTTGGAAAACCTAATGAAGGAATTGGATGGGAACTTTTGGATAACCCATCCCATGATTGTGGGAAGCCATATACAATTGTGGAAATTGCATGGAAGTAAAGAAAATATTCTTTTGTGTAATTCTTGAAACAATTAAGGATAAGGTATTTAACTATAATGCATTTAGACTTGATTAAGGTTTAAAAAGAACATAATTTGATGTTGGAAAAGTTGGTTAAATGTGTGATAAGTTTTGATTGTTAATTGATGTTATACTTCAAGGAAAAGAATGTTGGATAATAATGCATCTCAGTTTGGATGAATGAGTATTGAAGAAAGTAGGGTATTTCTGAATGAGAATTGGGTGAACGTATGAGTATATGTTACTAGAAAATTTTTGATAAATGTATAGATTTAGCTTGCTAAAATTTCAAATGTAAGGTACCAATTGTGTGTGTATTATAAGAAGCTTTTTGATCGTGGAAATGTTTAAGGATAAGTGTAAAGTATGATTGATAAATTTGGAGTAAATCAAGCTATTTTCAAAAAACAAACTTGATTACAAAATGGTAGTATACAAAGTATGATGTTGAATGGTTAAGAAAGTTGAATAAGGTTTCATAACCAGGGAAAGACAATTGAGCATGCATTAAATATGAGATATGTATATATGTGGACAAATGAATATGCATTTGATTGATCAACTTTGTAATGTGAATTATGTGTGAATTGTATGATTTTAGACGTTCGAGTCGGATGCACTTTAAACATTGTTAGACCATCCAGGCAATAACATAAATTGGAGTATACTCTCAGTCAACCTAGATAATATCACTAGGATTGATTTATTTTTGTTTCTATTTAATTCCTATAATTTGAACTAGTAATGAATTGATTTTGATTTATTTATGAATTTTGGACTTTAATGGTCTGAAGAGTTTGATATTCAAGAATGTGATTGAAATGTTCTATTTGGATCTAAATTCTGAATGATATTTGTATACTCAACGAAAGTTGAATGCCAAATTTAGGTCCGATGAATATAAGATTCTATCTATGCATCATAAGTGAATGCTATACATGGCGTATTCTATTATTTGATGCATTTCATAAAATGCATATTCAGATGAAGACGTTGTGATTAGAGTAGCCAGTCTGAAAGAGCTTTAAGCTCAGAATTCTACACGTAGAGCTTTGCTTTGTGATTTCTGTACTTGACTGAGCCTAATGGGCCAGTATCTGTATCTGTATCTAAAAGGCTCTCAGTCACAACAAATAATAACAAATCTGAAGTCTCATATGCATCTCATTTGTATACTTATGATTATGAAATATATGATCATGAAATATTTTTTAAAATTGTAATGATTAAGTGATATGCTGTGATAATATAATTGATTAGGTTATTAATGTTCTGAAAGAATGTTTGTGAAATTGGTTGATTGTGTGATATTTGTGTATTTGAACTGAGTGAGATCATCAATGATAGGTCACTCATTGAGTTTACAAAACTCTTCAAAAATTGCAATGTGACTTTTTAGGTACAAGACAGGTGACCTAGTTCCTAAGATTTGTCTAGAGGAATATTTTGGATTAACAAATAGCTCAAAGGTCTATTAGCTAACATCAGAGGAGTTATAGGTTTTAATTTGTAGCTTCTTTCATATAGAACTTTTGTATAAGGATTGTAAATATTTGTTTCAATGAATACAGTGTAAACTTTTGTCAATGAATGAAATGAAGTGTTTAAGTTTTTAAGTATTGTATATTCTTTATGTTGTCTTTTAAAAGATTATGTTTGCTCTAACATACCATTGTCTAGGATATATACATGAATGTCCTCTGGATGTTTAGGATTAAACTCTATGGTAGTGGGATGTTACACAATGACTCTCACGGGGGTCCAACTAGTATCTACTCGTAACACTTAGAGCATATGTTACATCGAGTCTAGTACAAAATATAGCGTACATGATTAACCCTATAACTGAAGCATAAGGAATCAAACTTATGGGAGTCCTCTCATCTTGTGTCTTTAGACACATAGATTTAGAGAGTGTAATCCTATGTACCCTAAGAATATAACCTTTTTTGGCTTCCTCCTTGCTAAACCTCTTTAACATTTTGTTTATGTATTTAGACTGAGAAAGAACAAGCAACATCTTAGATCTATCTCTATAGATCCTTATCCCCGACATATAAGTTGCTTCTCTACGGTCTTTTATAGAGAAGTTCTTAGCTCACCAAATTTTGACTGATTGCAAAGCAGAGACATCATAATCATAATGAGCGACAATGGATAGAAGTATCTTAGTAGATTTAAGCATAACTACTGGGCTAAACATTTTGTCATAGTCAACACCTTTCCTTTGACAATAACCTTTAGTTACAAGCCTAGCTTTATGGGTAACTACATCACCCTCCATATCAGTTTTCTTTTGAAAACCCATTTGCACATATGAATTTTATCCCTTCAAGTGGGTCAACCAAAGTCCATACTTGGTTTTCATATATGAAATCCAGTTCAGATTTCATAGCTTAAAGCCAATTCTTAGATTTTGAACTCTTCAAAACCTCTTTATAGGTAATAGGCTCATCATCTTCTATTAGCAATATGTCGTTAAGTTCACTTATGATAAATTCGTATCTCTCGGGAATAGGACATATCCTACTTGACCTACAAACTTCTTGTGTGTTAAAACGTTAAACTATTGTTTCATACTCATGAACAATAGTCTCAGGTCTAGGCAGTTGACTTGTGTCTATTTGAGCATCTTGAACTTCCATAAGTTCAATTTTGATCCAGTTGTCTTCTCTTAGAAGAAACTCTTTCTCTAAAATGACAGCATGTTTTGAAACAAACATCTTTTGTTTTGAAACATGGTAGAACTAATATCCCATAGTTTCCTTAAGATATCCTACAAACAGATACTTGTTAGATTTAGCTTCAAGCTTATTTGATTGATCCTCTTCACATAAGTAGGAAAACACCAAACTTTCATATGAGAAAGATAGGATTTCTTATTATTCCATATCTCATATGGAGTAACACTAACTAACTTGGATGGGACTCTGTTTAATACATAAATAGAAGTTTCGACTGCATATCATCAAAAGGATTTTGGTAAATTAACTAAACCCATCATAGACCTCACCATGTTTAACATGATTCGGTTTGTTCTCTCTCAGCCACACCATTATGTTGTGGCATATAAGGTGGATTCTTTTGGGACAATATTTCATTATACTTGAGATAATACAAAAACTCTTAGCTTCAGTATTCACCACCTCGATCTGATTGAAGTGATTTAATATTTCTCCTAAAAAATTTTTCAACTTCATTTATAAATTTTTTGAACCATTCAAAGGTTTCAGACTTGTATCTCTTAAGATACACATATCTATATCGAGAATGATCATAAATAAAGGTAATAAAGTATACGAAACCATTTTTGGCATGTATGGACATCGGACCACATACATTAGTATGTATTAGGTCTAAAAGTCATCAAATGCCTTCTTCTACTTCAAGGACTCCAAATAGACCTTACAATTTCTCTTTCAGTGGCCATCCTTGCCACAGTGGAAGCAAGTTCCCTTCGAGGCAGTTTTCTTTGCTTTCTTGACACCTCCCTTAGGCCCTATGGGCTTCTTCTTCTTTTGGCTCTTTTTCTTCAAACTAGAAGAGTCTACCAGCATCACAACCTTGTCCTTATAGATAAATGGATCAACTACCTTGAGAACTTTCACCAGCTTAGGAATTGTGTTGGATATATTGTTCATCCAATAGTTAAGCACAAATTGTGAGAAACTATCAGTTCAACCTATTAGAATTAGGTCGATACTTAATTCATGATTCAAAACAAAATCCAAGGAGGCCAACGACTCGATATAGCCAATCATTTTAGTAGGTACTACACTGGAGATGTCCCCTCAACCATCTTAGAGTGGAAGACCAATTGCAAAGTCTTGAACCTTTCGGACCTTGTTTACTCATCAAAGAGCTCCCTAAGATGATAGATTATGGTATGAGCATCCTTAGCCTCATGCTGCTTTTAAAACTCTGGTGACATAGTGACTAGCATAATACAACTAACCATCTCACTATCATCGAGAAGCTTCCTCTATGCCCTCCGATCATCATAAGAGGCATCAGTAGTAGGGGATCGGGAAGTGGTTCTTCCAAGACATAACCAAGCTTCTCGGACTTGAGAACTATTCTCAAGCTCTTGAGCCAATAAAGGAAGTTTGGTCCAATCAACTTATTAGCTTCCATCAATGATCTTAGATTCATACTAGTACTCATGGTGTTGACTCGGGCAATAGCAACCTTTCGTCAAAGAAAGAAAAATTAGAGTGTACTTAAATACATGTCTATAAGGACTTCAATAACACGTATTATGGCTCCCACTATTTTTCATGAATTCATAACCCTCACTATAAATCTGATAGAACTCATAGAGAAATTCTCCAAGTGGGTCGATATCCAATATCCCTAACAATGACCTTGGTTTTTAAAACAAGCAACCTTAGGTCAACCTGTATGTATCGATCATACCAATTGCATCTCCAATGCAACTATTAAATCTACTGCTATTAGTTGTTGATGTGTGCACTCATTAGGTTATCAACTCTTTACATGTGTAAACCTATTGTACACTACCCAACTTTGCCTCTTTCCAAGTTGATCTTGGGTTTGCCTAACAAACCAACGCTTTTAGTTAAAATTGTCCCATTTATATGAAAATCCTATTTCCATAGTTTGAACATATCTGTGTAAAGCAGGCTTAGGTTTGTGCAACAATCCTAACTTTAAAAGGACTCTTATTCTCGCCATATTAAAGGAAGGTGTTAGTTTTAATATTCTAAGTGAGGGGTTTGACTAAGGTCTCATTTAACTTTGATGGTCTTATACATATAACTCACTTATATATATACATATAAATAGTTATTATAACTATATGGCATGATATGGACTACCCAATCAAATTAGGCCTAAGCCCATAACCATCCACCATGCAAGCCCACAAATTCTCCGAACCATGCATTCTCTAATGCATTTATGTAAACACATCATTTTTGTTATGACATCTTATGGATCTTAACATGAAAGGCCCAATCCAACATTTAGAATTACTATCTTCATTTTACTAACTTGGCTAAAATTACTATTGTTTGTTATTTCATTTGGAATTAATATTAATCTAATTAACATGAATTCCTAATTCTAGAAATTAATTTATAATTAATTTACCTTAAAATAATTATTTGATGCTTAAAATTAAATAACTTCAATTTTGTCACACATGCCAATTTTTCTAATCTTACTAGAAAATCTATTATTCTACTAAAATTAATTCAAAATAAATTTCTATAATTTCCTAAAATTTCCAGAACATCAAAAAATCATTCCAAACATCTCTGGGTTGTTTTATGATGAAAAAATAATTTAGGAATCACCAAAAAATTATTATGATCCTAGAACACTAATAAGACACCAAAAACGACAAATAAGACTTCTAAAATTTTTCTGGAAATCAAATTTTGAGTAAATCAGTTAGGAACACATCAAACATAAAATTAACACATTTTTATCACATAAAAATGTTTTTAAGGTTCTGGAAATAAAATATAAACATACAAAAACATCAAACAAAATAGATACTACAATTTTTGGAAAACTGTCCAGATCTAAAAAATTGTTTGATAAAATTATTAAAATTTTTAATAATTCTACAAAAATTAAAGAGGCATAAAAAATCCCAAATATGTTCAAATAATTTTTCCATAATTAAATTTTATGAAAATCATGTGTATCCTCATCAATTTAGCCAATAGACATCACATGCCCAACAAAGGCAAATTTCATACATATTCTTGTAAATTCAAAAATATATATTTTAATCACATTAAAATATGTTCAATCTCACTAAATCATTTACATACATCTTATGAACAGATTGGTGATAGAAAATAGTGAAAATCATTTTTCGATAATTAATTTCATGAAAAACATTACAGGACTCTAAGTTGTCATAACCATGAAAACAGTTTTCACATGTCATGTATTCTACATCTAACAAGGCAGAAGATGACTCTAATACCATTGTAAGGTTCCAAAAATGCATATCATACATAATATATATCAAATATACATGCTAGAAAATAAAACAGAACCTTAAAAACTAGATCTACTTATGTATATAGACAAAGAAAACAAAAACAGGAAATGTAAGATGTTTACATAGCTTTCAGATGATCTCCTTTGTTCTTTAATCTTCTCTGTGCTGGGTTGTCGTAAACCACAAGATCAACATAGACCACCTATAATAAAAGTTCAAACAAAGATAGAAGGATGAAACCTCACCAGGAGATGGATAGAATTCTTTCTTTGTGCTAGGAAAGACAAGAACTCTTGTGAGAGTTAGAGAGAAAAAGAGAGTGTGTGTAAGAAAGAACCTTCCTTTCACTTGTGTCTTACATATGATGCACAAAAATGATGATTATTTTCTACCTCTTTGGCCTCCCATAATGCCCATCACTGATGGAGAGTTGTGGGCAGTTATTGGTCATGAATAGCATGCATTAATTGAAGTTATGGGAAGTTAACAACCATGAATAACATGTATTAATAGAAGTTTTGGAAAGTTAATGACCATGAATAACATACATTAATGTAAGTTTTGGGAAGTTAATGAACAAGAATAACAAGAACTAATGGAAGTTTTGGGAAGTTAATGACCAAATTGGCAGCTAACAACACTTGTTTTTAATCCCTTCCATGCAATATTTTTTACCACGATCAGAACATGATACTATCCCAAAACACCCTCCCTTGTCTTGAATAACCATTCAAAACCATTTTACTCATCCTTCAGATATCTTATATGTGTGACCCATTAGGTTCTTGGTTATTTCAACCATTTGAATTAACACTTAATTCAATTAAGTCAAGAGCGGTATCTAGCAACACGTCCTGACCCCCAGTTGACAGGAAAATCGGTGGTTTGACTATGAACCCTTCTATACAGAATGTTGTCATGCAATTTGTCCTTTCACCATCTATACCCCACTTAGTTCAGAGTATTGTCAAATTATCAACTCCCACTAGACAGATTACGTCACATCTAGTCTAAGTGATAATAGATCTTGTCCTGAGGATATCATTAGTCTATGTATCATTGAAGACTCTCTTCATGATAGATTTCTACTCTGGCTAGAGACTCTCGAGTAATAACCTCGACAAGAGGTCATAGGTATCATCTCCTTCTATCAAGAGTGGTGAATTTTTTATTGGCTACTCAATTACTTTCGAATACCTCAAGTTGTACGCAATCATCACCTAATGAGTAACCCTTCAAAGGCATCAATGAATGGAGTCAAAGCATAAGGTCAATATCTGAGATATCTTTAAGCACCTTAAGTTAAAGAATACTTGCACCATTGTTATAATGAGACTATCATTGACACCGTATTTTCTCACAGTAGGTCAATCTAATATACTTACTACCTTTAGTAAGCATCCATATGTTAACTCTAAACAACTCGTTCTACAACTTATGAGACTACTGCTTGATCCAATCAAGGAGTATAACATGTGCTAGTGTATCCAGATTAATGATATCTCATCTCATTAATCCTATGACTAGGAAATGTTTAGATACGAACATAATTACACATGATAGGAATCTCAATATTATGATCTCATCATGATTTCCTTTATGCTATATTTTGTATCAAGGACTTCATTAAATCAATTTATGATCAACATTGAATCCATAAATGTATAAACATCGAAATAATGAAAAATGCCTTTATTAACCATAAAATGATTTGTACAATAAGTGTTAAAGGTGTTTGCCTTTAGAGCACTTCTCTAACAATTATTACAAGTTGTTCTAATTTTGTCTCACCAAAATGACATAAGTCTACACCATGAATTGGTCTCATATGTAATGAATTTTATGTCCCTTATATCTCCTCCTTCATAAACATGGTAGCATGAGGTTTTCATACATTCTTATTCCAAAATAATAAGAAATTTATGTATGTGATAATTGCAACTTAAGGCTCATTCACATGTACATGTGTTATTTCTTGCCCATAATAATTAAGAGGTTTAAGAGAAATACGTCCAATTTTGGTAGAAATTTCATGTCAACTTATTAACATGCTGTACCTAAACATATCAACATACAATTTGGATCAATTTACTTTAAGTATCTTTAACTATGGTTGATTCTCTCATACTTGGTTTACTTGGTTTATGTCCTTATATTTTAGCCTGAAAGTTCTTCCAATTTACTCCATAATAATTTAAAACAAGCTCAATCTTGATCTATTATAAATCCACCCAATCGAATTTAGTTTTGGTCCGTTTCTATACTAGTCAACTTAAATATTTTTAGCTATTATTTGACTTTAATACTTGTCTTAAGTATTGTCAAATCATTTAGTAGGGTTGAGTCCCCAATTCATCTTTTAGCAAAGATAAAATTTATATTCACCCGAAAACACCTTTCACACAAAATGAAATTTTATAGACACGTGAAAGGAAAAGTTTGGGGTTTTATGTTTGAAAGCTTCAAAACAATGAGTAAGGAAGTTAAATCCTTTAATACTACTTCTTAAAATCATTGATCATTGAGGTAATTACTAAATATAAAAGAATTTTTTCTTTTGTCTTAATTGTTAATAGAAAATTTCCATTTGTGTTTGATCTGAACAAAAAGGTTTTTTGAGTTTAGCATAGCTATTGGAAAAAGTGGACATTCATCTTAACTTCAAAAACATTTCATCTAGTTTTTCTCTAAGGATCCATTCCTTAGTTTGCTTATTGTTTCAAGCAAAACAAATGATAGTGTATATGAAATTAGTAGCCAAATTTGACTTATACATTTTAAGGAATCCTTATTGCTGTACTTTATGATTGATTTTTGTCCCTCTGCTTCTCGAGCTGATAAGCTGCAATTGAAGTCATCAAGAATTAAACAAGGAATTGGGTTTTTTGGTTGTATAGATATTAAATCTTTCCACAATTGAATCCTTTAAGAGTCAAAATTAGTGGTATGGATAATTATTATGTTTAATATAATAATACAACTTAGTAGAGTAAATTGACAATGGCTAAGTTCATTAAATTGAACAGTGTGCTTAGTTAGCATTTTTCATCTTTACTGACAAACCAAAGACCATATTGGATATGATAAGCCTTTATATTAATCTCTAATAAAGAAAAAATTGATTTCTTGATCAAGAAATTATCATATAATAGTTCAAAATTTTTTGGGCTATTTAAGCCCCTTGAATTTTAAGTAATTGCAGTCATGTTGAGGGGTAATAAGGAGTTTGGGAATGAATCAATGGGTAAGGAATAAAAAATGTTAGTTGGTTATTTATTATGATTGAATGAGATATCCCACCCTTTCGTATTACTCCATACCCCTAATAGGTGCTTAATTGATAATGAAATTATCGCATAACATTTAGTAATTATTGACAAGAAAATGCTTAAGATATTCACTTTAACTCATATATGATTTAGGTACAATTTGGAGGTAAAAGAAGTTAAAGTGGGTCGAAAACACCACATGTGGGCCATTTTTTGAAGATTTATTTTTGCTTGTCTTCACGGATCAAACAAAAGAAAATAAAAGTTAAGGAGAAGATAACAAAAAATAAAAGAAAAAAGAAGAATTAAAGTGGCCAGGCATGGAAGCCAAGAACAATTAAAATGACTTAGAATGGAGCTTAAAATGACATGAAGAGAAGGTTATGGGCTAGGAGTAAAAGGATGAGGAGCTTGACAATTTTCAGGTCAACTCTCAACGAATTGTTTATGTTGAAGGAGTGAAGAAGGAGCTCGAAGCCGAAAAGGACTCATCGTTTAGCTCGGAGGCAAGTACTGAGTCTATGATTATTTTTGAAACTAACTCTTTACCTTTATATAACAGATTGGAGGAATTAAAGGATGAAGGAAAAGGTGAAGAGACGTTCGAAATATTTCTAGGGTGTATGGTGTTGGCCCCTGAAATTTTTTTTTGGCATGATGAGACTAATTTTGGGGTCTTGCTAGATTATTTATGTTGGAATTGATTAGCTTGTTAATGTGAGTAAGATAATATGACATGGGCTAATGTTTTGAACTATTAAATTAGTAGGAGAGTGTGAGGCCAATTTTGGCAAGTCACTTAAGCTTAAAAACCATAAGGCATTAAAGTTAAGGCAAAAGGGACTTTAGGCAATCATTAATGGTGCAAAAGAGAAGAAAAGGGGGTGTCTTGCTTTTGGAAAGAAAAAAAAACGAAATTGAAGAAAGAAGGGAGAGAGTTTCATGAGTTTAGAGAAAGAAAGGAGAGCAATCTAGTTTTTGATTTTTCTTGACCTTCAAGAGGGATTTTGAGAGTGATCAAGAAGGGAAAAAGGAAAGGGAAGATTAGAGCTTCCATTAGAGCTAAGAAAATCATTGTTTGGTAAAGATTTAAGGTAAGTGTTTTGAATCTTTTGGAGTTGTGAAAGGTTTACGTTTCAAAAAGCTTAGGAAAGGTATGGGTATAAGTGTTCCAGGATCAATTTCATGCATAGGGTTCTTTGGGTTTTCCTATTTGAATTCGTATGATTTGGGATTTTTTTTCAATGTTGAAGAAAATCAAGAAGGACAAGAGGAGCAAGAGGACAGGCTTATTTGAACAAGCTATAGTCAAAGACTTCAAGGTGGGTTTCACTTTTATAGTTAGGTGATAAGCTAATAAAAGTTTTCTGTCAACAAATGGAAGTAATTAATTTTGCAACCACCTCATTCATGTGCATTTAAAGTTGTTAAATGTTGCAAGATTGTCCTACATGCATAGACATGATTTTTGTGATAATTTATGGA
The DNA here is from genome assembly GCA_025504915.1 of Erythroxylum reticulatum. NCBI lineage: Eukaryota > Viridiplantae > Streptophyta > Magnoliopsida > Malpighiales > Erythroxylaceae > Erythroxylum > Erythroxylum reticulatum. The sequence goes on from JANSVA010000218.1 coordinate 24,489,444, forward strand.
AAGTTGTTTTAAAAATGATTCTTTGGATGATGCATGATTATGAAACCATATTTTTGGAAATGGTTTTTAAGATATAACAAGCATATGGAAAGCAAGTTTTCAATAGAATGTGCCTTTTTGGGCACCAAGCTTACAAGATTTTGAAATCTCTGTGTTATGTAAGTTTGTGGTAGTCCTTTTGAGAACTGTCATGTAAACGTTGACCCAAGTATAGGCTTCTCCCGCCTACCCACTAGTGGCATGGAGCTCCCTCAGGGACTCCCTCAAGAATTCATAACTAAACAGGACCATTTCATTGGAAATGTGTAGTGCGTCATGTTTTAGACTTACCAAAACCATTTGATGTGTTTATGTGTTCATGACAAGTTGATTGGAGTAATGCATTCATGATTTGCATACCCATAAAATTCCACATGGAAAAATGTTTAAGAATGCCTTTGCTTGTTACAAACTATAAAATTGTTTCCCACGGGCTTTAAGCTCACCCCCACTTTCCTCCCTATAAATAGGTGATGAGCAAGAGATTGAGTAGTCAAGGGCTAAGGCGTCACTCCACTTTTGAAGTGTTGTTATAATTTAAGCAAATCTAGTAAACCAAGGCTTTAGTTGCATTTTAAGCAATTTATTGTCCATGTATCTTTTTTATTTTGGGATATTTTTGAAACATTCATGTATTGGGGGCTTGAAATGCGCACTAAAACTTTGTAAAACTACGATCTTTTAATACTAATAGTTTATGATTTTGGTTTCACCCATGATTCTCAAGATTACAGAGGGAAAAAATTCATATACTGACTTCAGGTATATTTCTGGGTTGATGTGAGCTAATTTAGGCAAAGTTATCTTTTACAAAGTTGTAGGTCTTTCTTTTATCTTTCCAACGGTATATAGCATGAAATACTTAGACATCTTAGTTGAAAGTTATGGTCTTTATGAGTGGAGATGCTCTGGAGAGTATAGATAGTGATTTAGAACTTTGGGGATGTGAGAAAGACCCAGTTGAAACATCTTCTTATGCACGGTGCCTCATCTTAGTTTTGCTTCGTCTTAGTTTTGCTTCTTCTTAGTCTGCTTCGTCTTAGTTTTACTTCGTCTTAGTTTTGCTTCACCTTAGTTTGCTTCATCTTAGTTTTGCTTCCTCTTAGTTTTTCTTCCTCTTAGTTTACTTCCTCTTAGTTTTGCTTCGGCTTAGTTTTGCTTCGTCCAAAAACGAAGTCAATCCAACATTTGTAGTGGGAGTTATGGCAATTGCGCCAAGATAGATACAAATTGATTGATGGTGTAAACGTGTTTGATTCTTTTAGGTATAACTTTCTCATCCGACCTCCAAATGAAGTGATTCTTAAAGCAATGGAGTCCTAACATCTTTTAATTTCTTCTCATGAGTATCTTTTGGAGTTGTTTTAAGAAAGTTTACATTAGAGTAAGTGAGAGGTCGATTGGGAGAGCATGATTGGGGTATGAACACGCTTTAGCTTTTTAAGTATATCTTTAGCTGTAAAACTCCGATTAAGATGATCCTTGCTTTAAAGCAAACTAGAGACTTAGAGATACAATTTCTTTGAAGAAGTCAAGTTGTATTTTGGGTGATTAACTGGTGTGGGCACACCAACCTTATGGAATGATGGCAATAAGCCTCCAGGGTAATAGCCAGAAGGTTTAGGACTCTAGTTGTTAGGCTCCGGAAATGGGGTCCAACATATGGACTCATTTAGGATTGATCATATGAGGATAGTGAAGATGTGGTATGAGGATGATGATCAACTAAGGCCCTATTCGGAACTATCTCACATGGAGGAGCCACACGTGATACCTGAAGATAACAGTTTTGTCATGTGAGGAGAAGGTGTCGAGCTAGAGACCCTAAACAAAGGTGCTCCTTAGGAGGCAACCCAAAGGTAGTAAATTTATTTTCCTTTGCATTTCTACATTAATTTTTATATGCATGTGTGTTTTTGAATTTTTTTGATTTACTTGTTTTTAAGTTTTCAATCAAAATGAGAGAAAGAATAAAACAAATGAAACAAACATTTTCTCTTTTTCTAGTTCTTCTAAAATTATATAATTATAATTAGAGTGTGGATTGACTAGAGAATTTCATAGCAACTTTAGTATATACTTTTGCTATTGTGATTGGTTCATATGCATTATCTTTAAAAGAGTTGTGACTAATGGTAAATAAAGTCGGTGAGACTTTAAGCCTTATTTAACTGACGTATTCATATCAGTCTCATTTCCTTTTGATAATGTATGACCTTCATGACATGTACATCCCGATTTTGCATTGAATTTCTATTCGAGACCACATTTTTATCACATGCATTAACATGGA
>JANSVA010000218.1:24532543-24542639 GCA_025504915.1 Erythroxylum reticulatum
ATTTAAAGCTGTAGCAAAGGAGTTAGTAATACTCTTCATCTTGTTTATGTTTTTATTATCCTTATACCATATCATGTCTAGATTGGCATGATGATTTGGATTTTTGCTTCCACTGGAAAAATGATTTCTTAAAAGTTTTGAAATCTACCGTTTCTCCAAATATAATATGCTTTCTTTTTCTGATCCAACAGGAAGCATGATGCCATATGGGTTATTGTTGATCGGTTGACGAAGTCAGCCCATTATCTGGCAATTAAACAGACTGATTCTCTACAAATACTAGCAAAGAAGTATATTGATGAGATAGTTAGACTGCATGGGATTCCGAACTCTATAGTTTCTGACAGAGATCCTTGGTTTACTTCGAGATTCTAGGAAGCTTACATGAGACTCTAGGAACCAAGTTAAATTTTAGCACAACTTTTCACCCCCAGACAGATGGTCAATCTGAGAGGACCGTTTAGATACTTGAGGGAATGCTTAAGGCATGTGTGATGGATTTCAAAGGATCTTGGGATGAACATTTTCCATTATTCGAATTTGCTTCAATAATTTATACCATTCGAGCATTCAGATGGCTCCATATGAAGCATTGTATGGAAGGAGATGTAGAACTTCGAGATGTTGAGATGAAGAAGGAGAAAGGAAACTGCTAGGGCTAGAGTTACTTCAGATGACAGTAGACAAGGTCAACTTAATTAAGCAACGGCTTAAGGCAGCATAGGATAGAATGAGAAGTTATGCTGATGCACATCGAAAGGAGATGGAGTACGAAGTCGGTGAGAAGGTCTTCCTTAAGACGTTTCCTTGGAAAGGAGTCATGAGGTTTGGCAAGAAGGGCAAGTTGAGTCCAATATATATGGGTCCCTATAAAATTCTTGAGAGGATTGGACCGCTAGCCTATACGTTGGCATTGCCACCGAAATTATCACAGATACATGATGTCTTTCATGTTTCCATGTTGAGGAGATATAGATCAGATCCATCTCACATCATTCGAACCACTGAGGTTCAGTTAAGAGATTATCTGAGTTATGAGGAGATTCCATGGAGATCTTGCACACTAAGGAAAAGGTCCTGAGCAACAAGACGGTTCAACTAGTGAAAGTCCTGTGGAGAAACTATTCGGTGGAAGAGGCCACATGGGATCCATTGGAAGTAATGAAGGAAAAATATCCACACCTCTTCAATGACTCAGGTAATAATTTCAAGCATGAAATTCTTTTAAGAGGGGAAGAAATGCTGGCCCCTGAATTTTTTAGGGTAAATAAGCATGATTAGATTAATTTTGGAGTCTTATTAGATTAATATATGTTGAAATCAATTAGCATGCTAATGTGGGTAAGATAATATAACGTAGGTTAAGGAAATTGAAGTATTAAAGTAGTAAGAGTGTGTAAGGGAAAATTTGGCAAGTCACATAAGTTTAGAAATAATAAGGCTTTAAATGAAGGGCAAAATGGACTTTGTGCAATCATTAAGGGTATAAAAGATGAATGGTGGGCTTGAGTTGGAAAAAGACAAAAACGTGATTGAAGAAACTAGAGAAGAGAGAAGCACAAAAAAAAAGAGAAAAAGAAGAGAATGAAGAGAGTTATGCTAGGTTTTGATTTTTCTTAGTCTTAAAGAGTGATTTTGAAGTTGACCAAGAAGGGAAAAAGAAAGAGGAAGATTAGAACTTTCTTTTGCTCCAAGAAACTCATTAAGTGGTGAAGATTCAAGGTAAGTTGATGTTCAATCTTTTAAATTTTTGGAAAGGTTTTGGTTCAAAGAGCTTAGAAAATGCATGGGTTTAAGTATTCTAGGACCAATTTTATGCATATGTTTCTTTAGGTTCTCAGTTGGAATTCCTATTGATTTGGGATTTGCATCAATGTTGAAGAAAATCAAGGGAGGCAAGAGGAGCAAGAGGAGAGGCACATTTGAGCAAGTTATAAGCAAGGAAATTCAAGGTGGTTTCGCTTTTATAATTAAGTAATAACCTATTAAAGTTTCTTTCAAGAAATGACAATAAATGATTTTTCAACTATTTTATTCTTGTGCATTTATTGCTTTTTAAATGTTGTAAGAATGTTCTAATGATTTTTGAAAGGATAGTAAGTTTATTAAGTCCATTTTTAGAAATGCATATGAAATATTTCGTGCTTATGAAATACCAGTTTTGCAAAAATGTGCCAATTAGGCCAATTATTTTCAGTTCATGAATTACAAGTTATGTGGGTTTGGTGTAGTCCACTCAAGAATGTCATGTGTACGTTGAATAAGTTAAAGGATTCTCCAGCTATCCTGATAGTGGCACGGAGCTCCTTCATAGACTCCCTAAAGTTCACGACTACACAGGACCATTATGTGGAAATGTGTAGTGCATCATGTTTATGGATCTACCCAAATCATTTTGATATGCTTATGTTTTCATGATAAGTTGATAAGAGTGATGCATACATAAATTGCATAAACGTGAATTTCTGCATTAGAAATGACTTTATAAATGGTTTTGCTTGTTACCAATTATAAAATTGTTACCCACAGGGTTTAAGCTCACCTCCCATTCTCCTCCCCTGTATCTACGTGATGAGCAAGATATTGACTAGTCAAAGGTCGAGACATCACTCCGATCTTTTTTTATTTTGTATTTGAAGCAAATCTTGTAAAGCAAGGCTTTAGTTGCATTTTGGACAAATCATGGTTCATATATCTTTTACATTTTGGGATTTTGAGATATTAATGTATTTGTGGCTTGAAATGACCATTAAAGTTTTGTAAAACACTTATCTTTTGATGCAAATAGAATATGATTGCATTTTTGCTCATAAATCTCTCTTAAGTTTGTACATTGCATTTTTTAAAAGTTTTCATAAGGGGAAAAGTTCATATTCGAAATTTGGGTGGAAAATATGGATTAACCTAGGCTGATTTAGGCAAATGTGCCTTCTAGAAAGTTGTAAACCATCTTTCTAGCTTTTCAACAGTACATAGTATGAAATTTTTGGACATCGGAGTCGAAAGTTATGGTTCTTATTGTCTGTGATGACGTCATATTGTCTATAAAGATGTATCGTCTATGATGATGCCATATTGTCTGCAAAGATGTATAGTCTGTGATAACGTCATATCTTCTATAGTTGACTTTTTGCTTCTTTTATTATTGACCGAAACTTCTCCTTTTGTGTACTATCATCTACTCCATTTTTTACCCTTCATACGATAGAATTCGTCTTCAAGGTCTTCATGATAGTTGTAGATCTTGAAGTCCTCTTTCAAACTGTCAAAGGACACCTTAATCCAATATCTTTTGGGAATGTTATGGTAATTTTCCCAATTCATCTGCTTTTTTCTTTGTGTGCTTTCTGCTTCATCTACTTTCTGCTTTGTCTGCTTCCTGCTGCATCCGCTTTTTGCTTCGTCTTCTTTTTGCTTCGTCTGCTTTCTGCTTCTTCTGGTTTCTTCTTCGCCTCATTTCTGCTTCGTCTCCTTTCTACTTCATCTGCTTTCTGCTTCGTCTACTTTCTGCTTATGTGACCGAAACTTCTTCTTTCATACACTATTCATCTAATGCTATCATCTGGTTCATTTTTAACCTTTAAAATGATAGAATTTGTCTTCAAGGTCTTCACAAAAGTTATAGATCTCGAAGTCTTTTTTTCAAAACGTACTAAGATAATCTTAATCTAATATCCTTAATGACGGTTATGCTAATTGCCCAAAGACAGGTGCAATATGATTGAGGTCAAAACCTTGTTTGATTCTTTCAACCATAACTTTGTTATGGGATCTCCAAACGAGATGATCCTTATCTATAAATAAACCAGAGACAGAGCTGCAAATGTTCTGAACAAGTCAAATTGAAATTTCAGTTTGAGGTTTCCCAAAAATCTGTTCAAAAATAGGAGAAATGGGTTGTTTGAGGTTTGTCCTGGTGTAGGCACGCCATCCTTATGGGATACACATTTAGATGTCACTTAGGACATCTGGCTTGTGACTCATGAGAATGGGGGCCCAACATTTAGGCTTATAAATCATGATATATAGACCAAATATCACAAGCCGGTCCAAAACAGGGGCATCATCAGGTTACCATTTTCTATCTTGATTTCTAATGCCAAAAAGTCATAATTAAATCATAGTCTCTTCTATATATTTCTATTTATATGTCTCAGTTTTCATATTCAACTGAAATCACCTAATTTAGAGGTCTGTAGGCTAAGTTATGACCCCAAAAATATGATTGTTTCAACAAACCTTAGCCAGAATTCTACTACACAATACTCTCTTGTCATATTTAACTAGTTTTATGAAAGGTAACACCAAAATAACACCAAAGCATCATCCTAGTAGCCACTCCACTTACAATTCAATCTTTTTATCTATTCAAACATACACACAAAGAGAAAATAGAGTAAATGTAGTCCCAAACCTTAAAATTGGCAAAGCAGTTCGTCATATGTCCTTTCTTCCCTTCCTATTTGGCTTTGTTTGACTCACCAACTAGAAATACAACAAATACAAATATTATATACCAATTTCAACCTTATAATTCTAACTCTTCATGGTCAAAGCAAGAAGGATGAAGACAATAAAACAAACCATAAACTTTTACCTTTATTTTCACCTAGGATTAGCTTGATTCCTTATGCAAATTGGTGTGATTAAGGAGATAGAATGGAGAAGAGATGAGAAGAGAAAATTCTGCCCTACATACACATCTCCCTCCCCTCTCTTTTACTCCTTTTATGAATTTTCTAGTCTTAGACACATGTTTCAATCCCTTTTGACCTTTTATTACAATCTTATTGGGCTATGTGTTACAATTCTATTGGACCATATATTACAATGCTATTGGACTATATGTTACAATTCTGTTAGACACACATGCCTTAATCTTATTGGTCACACATGATTTAATCCTATTTGTCACACTTGCTTTAATCTAATTGGTCCATGAGTTGACTTTACGAAATTTACACATTGGTCCTTTTTCTTCCTTTAACTCTCATATTGGCATATAATCTCATCAATAATTTCATTCTCATCCATATTTCATGTCTAAGTTTGTATGTCCATGTCGAAATGAACAATTTATTCGTTCACCTATGTCTTTTACATTATCATTACGTCTCTTACTATATTTAAATGCACTTATTTTTTTATGTTCACTTCTTAATACACCTTAGACATGCTATAATACTTCCAGGGTATATATTGGGGCCTTACAGGAGGAATGTAGGGAGGATCCTTATTCTTCTCTTCATCCTTGTGCTTCTTCTTTTGGTCTTATACACAGTGGGGTTCAACTTTTATTTTCTTTTTTCTAGCTCTTTCCCACTCCTAAGCATGATAACCTTAAGTTGCTCACTTATATTGACTTCTATATTTCTTGGAAGACTCCCCACAGTTCATATAAATAATGTATTAGCTAACTGGCCCACGTGAACCTTTAGATTGTGAATAGAACAGCCTTGATTCTTTTATAATTGATCAAATTTGGCTTCCATCCTCTTCTGAGCCTCATCTTGACTCATGAAAACTTTTTGAGCAAGTTATATATATATATTGCTCTCAATACCTGTAAGTATATGAATCGTATCTTGTAGTATTAAGGTGATCATCCTATGAGGATTATGAATAGTTAAACAATTTGAATATAACTTTGTCCAAGGTATTAAGAAAGTTATTTGAATTAAAATAATTAAAAAATTAAAAAATAATTAAATAGCGGGTAAGCTTTTAAAAAAATTGAGATTAATCAAAGTTTAATACTAAGGAACTATTTTATCCTTATGTTCTTTCCCTTAATCTTATTTATGTTTGATCTAAGATTTCCTTAGGTTTTGATTACTTTTTCTTAATATCTAACCAATTAACCCTAATTGAATTCATTATTTACAGATTTGTAATCTCTAGATTCATAAAAGTACTTATAACTTCTTTAATTAGATCTCAAGCAATTCTATAGATAATTAATTTAACATCCAAGATCTCTCTTTGATTGATTGTTAATTTGATAATTGTGGGTCTATTAAATTGCCAACTCTTATTGTATAACCTAACACTTATTACTTTGACTCACTCTCTCGATTTGTATTCAAGTTTATATATGGCAACTATCAAAAATACCCAAATGTGTATTGAAATCAACAATAAATAAAGTCTCAAAATAATTCTAGAATAATTCCTAATTTGAATTTATAAATCCATAGACATGTTAAAACTCATAGAAATATAAATACACATTAAGGATAATGAAGAAAGTAACAGGAAAAGAATAAAAATTGTTTGACTCCTTGATCTAGAATGTTAAAATTTCCTAAAACTCTTCTTTGATCTCTCCACTTTTGATCTACTTTAATTTGTTACTACTACCTCTTTCTGGTGTTTTCATATTTTTTATACTGCAATAAGGTTTTATGGTTGTGTCTAGGGTTTTCCCACTTTGTTCCGTTCCAGAAATAGCCTTGAACCTTAAAAGCATGAAAAATCTTGCCACTAGAAAAACCTCTGTCACAATCATCACCTTGAGTCATGATCATTCTCCACTGATTCAACATGATCATGACAGGGAACCACGTAGCTCCATTCACATCTGTCATGATCATGCTCTTTATTCATGATCAGGCCTTCTTTTAAGCCTCTTCTATCTTCTTCATTCTTTAATTTCCTGATTTCTAATAGTCACAAACATATCAAACACCTTTTGAAACATAAAAATAAGATCCAATTCTTACATTAAACCAAACAAGTACTTAAAATAAATACAAACACTAACAATACATAATTCTAATTCTATACACATAATAATCATCTAAGAAATACTTAAAAACATACTTAAACACCTATAAAAACAAAATACAACATTATAGCTTGTGAACTTGGATGGTATGTGGTTGCGTAAGGATTATTACCTCCCTGAAAAAATTGTACTCCCATAATGTGAAGCTACTCCATGTTGTTTTTTTTCCCACTAGGAAGCAATCAACTTTGATATGGCTCTCTTATCTACGTAGCTCGCATCCGTGCTGAATTGTTTTGACTGGAGAGACAGAGATGGCTTTTAGGTTATTTAATTGCTTAGTTAGGTTGGTGACCTCAACCTATAATGCTACCACTAAATCTAAGCAATCATTCCCTTCCAATCCTAAAAGGTTGACTGCTTTCTAATTCGTTATGAATTCCAAAGATAACTATTATTTTTAATCTCCTCTAACATATCATCCACCTCCTTAACTATTTTTTTCATTAATGATCCTCTTGCAACTACATCAATGGTGCCTCTATAGCATTGTAATTCCTTATTGATTGGTATTAAACCCTGGCCTCATGAAGCTAATAAGGGTCCTTTGCTGCTCTCCGTGATTTATTTATTTTTCCATCGTTCTTTATATTACTTATTGGTGTTTAGCTGTTCAAATCTCTCTTTCTTATTTTGTGATGTCTATAGTTTATGTGTATTCTACCTTGCTTGAACTTTGAGTGATCTTTGTGTTTCGGCACCTGCAATCACACAAGAAAAGGTATCAAATCCTTAAAGTAACTCAATTCATACAAGATGCTAATGTAGGCCCCCCTACCGTGGCACCAAAAACTTATTGATAAGTTTTATATAGAAAACTTTCAATGTTGTAAGTATACAGATTGTAATTTTCCGTACTAAAGGTATCGTTTCTACAAGGACTAATTAGACACCTAACAACCTGAATAAAAAATTGTGTAAAGTACTAAAAGATTGGATTAAAATAAATTACTGAATTTGAAAAAACCAATAAAACAAAACAAATAAATAATTGAGTTGTCAATAAGAATGAATATGATCAAAGCTAGAAACTTATGAATTATCCTATCTTTGTTTTTTCACCCCTTATTATTGTTTATCCAATTATGTTTGATCTTAGATATCTTAAAGTTTTGATTACCCTCTCTTGAGATTTAATCAAGTAATGCTAATTACAATCAATAATAATAGAATTATAACCTCTCAATTCACAAAAATGCTCCTAATTATTCAATTGATTTAAAGCAATCCTAAGGATAATTAATTCACAATTAAGATCTCTCTTCAATTGTTTGTTAATCTACTAATTTTAGTTCTATTAAGCTACTGACTCTTATTGCGTACCTTTACATAAATAACTTGATTCACTCTCTCAATTTGCTACCAAGTATAAGAATAACACAAACTTACACTTTTTAGCAAATTTTACATACAAGACCCTTCATGCACTCTCATATTAAGCACTTTGTTCGAAATGGTAAGAGCACTTCATTATGGTTTGATAATTGGCACATCTTAGGGCCTTTCTGTAACACTCATCTCTTTACAATATTAAAAGGGACTATCCCTAAGGATACTATAGTGCACTCATTAATTCAAAATAAAAATTGGAATTTAACTTTTCATATAAGTAGAGGAATCATATCTATTGTTAAGCAATGGCCTTTATACTTTCCAAGACAAGAACAAGAAGATGTAGTCAAATGGGAGCTCCATAAATCGTACAAGTTTACAACTCAATCATGCAAACATGTATTGCTTGGCCTTTTAATCAAATTCCCATTTCATAAGCTAATATGGAGTTCAGGTATTGCTCTAACACACTCTTTCATCTTATGGTTAGTAGCTCTATAGGAATTGGGGTCTAAGGATAGTATTAAGTTCCAAATTCCTAATACCAATTACCCTTTATGCTATAGAGAAACTGAAACTTTAGATAATATGTTCTTTAAATTTCCTCGTACCAAAACAACTATTAAGTTCTTTTCTTAATATCTTTGAATTGCAAGACAAGAATCTTAGTTGGACAAATAAGTTGAAATAGGCTAGCAGAGAAGACTAGAGAGTATTCCATATCAGTTTTGCAATGCTTGTGCACTATATTTCAAGGATGAGGAATACTAAAATATTTGGGAAAGCTAAAGAGTACAAAAATATAGTTGGATCCAACTCTAGATTAAACTAAGGATGGCAATCATGATCAATGCTAATCAATTACTCATCTCCAATATAACACCCACATACCCCATGGGAGGATATGTAGTTGCCACATAAAATAGTATTGAAACAATCTAAAACCAAACTAAAGCATTTCGTGAAACTCAGGTAACATACATTTCATTTCATAGGTTGAGTCATATTCAGAACATAATATACACTTGGTGCTTATCACATACAAGCCATAAAATCTAAATCTAACCTGTATTAAGGTTATTACAAATCATCAACTGAAATATAGATTCCAATATGTCTCATTATATTAAATACAACTCAAAAACAAATTGAACATTTCCAAAACAGAACATAATCTCCTTAGCCATAAGGCTTACTGGGGAAATAACTAAACAAGATATAATTTGGCGATTATTTCTAACAGTTGTCTAACATTCATATATACATAATCGGATCACATTTCCAACAATCTTTAATTGTTCTTATTAAAGCACAATCCAAACAATATGTATCTCAAAACAGAATATAACAAATCAAATCAGGATATATTTGCTTCAGAGTAAAACTTACAAATATCATAACAAAATATATCATAACCAAACTTTAAAGTACCAGAATAGAACTTGTTTGTATGAAAATAGTATTTGATTATATCATAATAGAACTTAATTATTTCAGAACAGGGCTTAATTATATCATAACTGAGCATGTAACAGAATACAAAACAAATTAGCCTGCTAATCCTTTTTACAAAAGTGAATAACGGGACTAGAGCAAAAGATACCTATGTTTGGTATCTAAAACAAAAGAGACTTAAGTCTCTGAAATAGAAGACATGGAAGTGTTTAAAATCAAAAGACATCGGGGTGTCTGGCATAGAAAACACCTCTGTATCTGGTTACAAAAAATTCCTTAGTGTCAAGTTACAGGAGCACCTACAGACGCTTATAAGCATACCTATTTACCCACGAATAGGACTTAACAGTTTTTAAAATAAAACATTTTAGATTTTATAATCACATGCAAAAGATGTAGTGCATAACATATGTCTTTATTCCATTTTTCTCAAATTGAACATATCCATTCACATCCAACAACTTAACATACCTCATGATCATAAACATTTGCAGTAATGTACCAATAAATGCATTATGTTTT
>JANSVA010000218.1:24653341-24664060 GCA_025504915.1 Erythroxylum reticulatum
CTCACCTTATCTGCGCTTTTGCTAATATTAATTCAACGTCATATGAGCTCCCTCCCCCTTTTATTTTATTTATACTTCGTAAGATGTCCATTACCTCAGAAATGATATAACCAGGTTCATCTCTTTTAATAGAGCTCATTGAAGTTCTACTCTTGACTGCATCACATATACAAACCAAATGTTTACATAGCCTTTCTGTTGCCCCCGTTCTAGTATCATGTTTCTTTCTTTTTTCCCCTTTCCTTTTGTAGAAGTTCCTAGAGTTGGAATTGATGAACCAATCTCATTATTAATATTTCCAATTTCTTGATTCATAGCAAAGTCTTCAAAAAGGTTATCATCAAGATCGGTATCAACTAGGCTTTCTCTACATGCCACATAAGCATCATTTGGTACAAAACCTAAAGAAGATGCCCAAACTCCTTCTCCTGTAGCTGCAACATCTTTAAATAAAATATTCAGTCGTTCAATATGTTTCAAACTTTCAGTTCGAAATTTGGCAGCCTCAGGATTTTCCTATAATAATATTGTTTAAGTTATTAAACTATCAAGTGACATTAGAACATTATAATTCTAAAGCTTAAATGCTTACCTTTAATTTCTTTTCCTACCATTCGTCACTTACATCAATAGTTTGATTAGTAGGATCCCATCCTAGTCTAGTTTCCGTACCTACTAAATTTGTCCAAAGCTGCCAATCCTTTTTTAATCCATCCCATTTATTCATAAATTGTTTGTATTCATAATTCTTCTTAGTTTTATAAGTAAACTTTGAAATTATATTTTTCCATTCAATCTTGTTAAAGTGACTATTTGGTCAATTTCTAACTAATTTCTCTTCTACAAAAATTTTGATTAAAATTTCAAGAGATCTATCATTCCACTCCACTTTAACCCTTTTTTTCAATTCATCCCCACCTTGAATATCTTGACTTGGTATTGACATTTTCTATCAACAACAAAATCCCCACTGCATATAACAATGAATTTAGCAAGTATAAGAAAATATAAAAGCATAACCAAAATGACATAGACAAAAGCATAATAAGCATTAAATCTTTTGTGAACTCAACATAAAAGCATAAAAATGACTATGGAAGTTTATGCACGTACAAAAGTAAAGAAAGAGACACACTTCATAAGGAGGTGCTATCTCAAATACAAATTACTCAGAATGTATTGCTTTTAGCTTATATTTCAAAACAATTTTACATGCCTACTTTGAATCATTGAGTGCACTTAAAAGAACTAGATAACTACTTTAAGGGACTAGCATCTTCGCTCACGGGTTCGATGTAATCACAGTATTAGAAAATTCAAGAATAGAGAAGTGAGGGCAACATAAGAGACAAAAAGAAGACTGCAAAGCTATTATGCATGTGAAGAGAAGGTCATATGAGAAATGGACAATTCATGAATTTGTTAAGTTGCATTATCATAAGCCTTTACCAGCCTTAGCTTATCATTTTCAAATCCATAAGAATGTAAAATTATGGGATAAGAACTACAAGCAATGACAATATTAACGCATAGATAAAACTCTTCTGTAAACTTTTTCACTCCTACCCTCACTACTCACTACTCTCTGACTATTTCATGATGTGACGATTTAGTTCACTCTTAAATTCGCCATCTAATATGAATATAGTTTCCCCTTATGTGTTTAAAGAAAATGCATGCGTTCAATGCATAACGAAGATGATGTCTTCATTCAAGGCACAACATCTGGGTTTAATGCAAAGTCTGCGTTCTGCAACGTTATACTAATCCCTAATTTATTCAATCCCTAATATACACCATCCCTGCATCCTCCGACACTCAACTGACGTATATACACCATCAACCAACACAATACAAAATACCATCAGTCGATGCACTCACACAAAGTCATTGTGAATGGAGGGGAAAAAAGTGAGGAGGAGGAAAAAGAACAAGAAGTAACATTCAAGAAATCCCAAAAAAAGCATATTAGAAAAAATATACCTGTGAGTTGATTCGTTTAGTGTCTTGAGAAGATGAGTTTTTGCTATATCTTTAAGAAGATGAGTTAAACAGAACAGAACCAAAGAACAGAACAATCACTTTTTTAACTTTCGATATAAGCATAAATGTTGCAAAAACGTCTACCTAAAAAAGCTATAATAAGGAGCTTTTTTGAAAAGCTCCAAATTTGAGCTTTTGAAAAATTTATATTTTATCTTCTGAAAAAGTTATTTCTATTTAAAATGTGCTTTTGAAGTTTACAGCCAAACACCCATTTTTTCTCCAAAATAGCTTTTATGGTGGAAAAAGTACCTTTTTAGCCTCCAAAAGTTGAACCAAATAGGCAATACATAAGAAACCTTCTGCCAAAGAGTGTCCTTCCTCCTCTCCTTCCATCACTTATGCATCACTTGTTAGCCTTTGATAGACACTAACCACTACAACTCTCAAAACTCTCTTCCTTATAAACCTTTACCGAAACTCCATCTTTGTTGTTATAAACACTAATCAAATTGTTTTTCACATCAATTAGCACATTGGCATGGCTCATTGATGGGTCTCTCTGTTTAGTATCCACTACATTCACCAAGATTTTGTCAAAGATCTTGTGAAGACATATTACGTAAGTCACAAATCATTTAACTTTCTGGTCATCTACTTTTCATGGTAAATTTCTTTAATGGACTTTAATGGAGTGGCATTAGACTAAACTTTTGCATTTTTTTTCATTTCAATTGGACTCCATTTGCTCGCTAACATGATTGTTTATAGAGAGAGGAATACTAGATTAGGGTTTTTTGAAGGAAGAGTACGTTATCTGATTTATTCTTTCTTTGTTATTTATAAATTTCAGTAAGTCATGCATATTTACTTGGAGGAAAGTAAATCAAAGTCAAGAAAAAGAAAACACAAAAATATTTAAGCCACTTCCTTAATGCTTAATTGGATTTTAGATTGCCCACATAAACAAAAGATTACAAATTCAAAGCTCGATCAAGTTATAAGGCAAACTTTTATAAAAGATTTTAGGTCAATCTCAAGTTAAAAGGGGCTCAAGTTTGACCCAATCTAATATCATTTATAACTATTATATACATATGTATGGATATAGAATGCAAGGTTAAGTAAGTGATTTACTTTCCAATATTTACATATATGGTATTATAGTAACTAGATTAAATAAGTTAGATGATCTCTTATTTCAAGTTGCAAGATAAGATTTTGGATATGGTTAATTAGTATTTTATCTATAAAATAATTCTCTAATTTTCATATGAATTTAGGATAATTTGAATGATAAGGCTGTAATAGGTTATATATTAAGGTTGGTAATAATCCATCTATGATAATTGAAAATAAGAGTCACAAACTGGTTCTAAATATTAAAAATTATAAAGTTATTTGTCAAAATCTAATATGATTTCACATATATCAAAGATAAGCATTATATGAGCTTTCTAAAAAATAATAAACATAAATCTCTCTTATAGAAGAATGCCAATGTGTGAGAAACTCCTCTATCATTTATCTACGTCCCATCTCCTCCTTACGCAACTCCTGTATCATCTCTCTGTGCCCCACCTCCTCCTTACTCAGCGCCCTCTGATCATTTGAATCTCTGGCCATCCTAAGCCTCCTGCACTCTACATTCTACATTTTACATTCTCTCTTCTCCTCCTCATTATCCTCCTCAAATCATTTCAAAATTCCGTATTCTATCACCTAACACTTTCCTTTACATTGCAACTCCAACAATCAATACAATACTTTTTTAAAAACAAATAACGATAAAATCTTTCCACAAGGAACATATGAAAAAATGAGAATCCACAACCTGCCCCTTCCCCTCCCTCAACCCCCACCTTAATGAATTGGAGGAAAGTTGTAGGGGAGGCTCTGAATGCCTTCTACCCTCCTTATAGTAGAGATTCAACTAAGATAGTGATTATAGATATAAAAATCTTAAGGGAAGGAGAAAGAGGTTGGAACACAATGGTCATTGGTTTCTTCCTATATTGAAGTTGTTCTTATCTAGCAATTAAAAGCTAGAATCAAACTACAAGGAAAGGTAAAGGCTTATAGAAAATTGTCATCTTCAAAGAAAACTAAGTTCTATTCAAGTTTCAAATTGAAGGAGAAACTAGAAAAAATATAAAAACTAGGCTATGAAATATGTATAATCTTCATTTTTTCCTCCATTTTTAAAGACTTGGAATTAGCATTAAAAAGATCATACAAGGCAACATTCCACTTTGGGTGAACATGCACAATATTTCACTGAAATGTTAGAAAACAAAGGGATTAAGCTTATTAGCAAGTTACATTGAGAAACCATTATGTATGGATGAAACCATTATTATGAGGAAGAAAATTGGGTTGCTAGAATAAGTGTTATATTGGTATAACTTAAGAACTCCCAAATACAGTACC
This sequence comes from Erythroxylum reticulatum, assembly GCA_025504915.1. Classification (NCBI taxonomy): domain Eukaryota; kingdom Viridiplantae; phylum Streptophyta; class Magnoliopsida; order Malpighiales; family Erythroxylaceae; genus Erythroxylum; species Erythroxylum reticulatum. The sequence continues at coordinate 24,657,755 of JANSVA010000218.1, forward strand.
TATAATGAATCTCAATGAGGATGGGAAGCTATTAAAGAATACAGTGAATGTCTCATACAACCAGAAACCAACTTTAAAACTCTAAAGCAAGAAATGGAAAGTTATTGGTAGACTATTTGCAATAGGAGAAGAAGAATTAATGAATCGTGAAAGAAATCCTTTTGAAACTATAAAAAATGTGGAAAAATCAACTAGTCTAAGTTCAATCTAATACCTAGTGACAAAGGGCATAAGGAATCTATTGTCAAAAATGAAAGCCATAAAAAAGATTGACAAGGAAGAACTAATATGCAATCATCAATCACCACTAAGAAGAATCCATAACCTTTAGACAAGGAAATTTCTAAGGAAGGAGATTCGGAGAAAGCTATAGAGAATCATGAACAAGAAAAATTCTAGAGCTCTAGGAAAAAATATCAGGTAGAAAGAGGAACGGTAAGGATCTTAAAAACACCCCCTCTAATTAATGTCTATATTAACATAGAAAACTAAGGTCATTATATATCATAAAAATATATGGAATTAGAGATGTTGTCTTAGAAATAAAACATGTTTTGCTTAGTGTTATGCCTAAAAAGTTCTAAAAAGACCTAGGTTATTCTACTCACAAGTGTACGAGATAGTTGTAGTTGTAACCTAGGGTTGTCTCCCACGGAGATGAAATTGGTCAACTTAAATTAAGTTTGAATTAAAAATAAAAATAGAAAAAAATGCATTCTTAAACATTTTATCCCAATTGTTGAGCGAAAGATTTTAAGGAAAATTATAAAATTAATTCAAAAGTTTTTCCGCTTCGATTAATCTATTAGTCTTATGCGCGATTAAGGGAAAATGATTGGATTATTGTCTTACTAAAATTAATAGTTAGGTTATAAATTGAACTTTCGTATTCAACAAGTTATTATCTGAATTAATAATGAAAACCCGATTACCAATTGCCACTTAAGTTAATATATTTCTAGTTCTTAATCTAATTGTCTATTAATTCACGATTCATAATAAACTTCATCCCTCAAATCTTCATTTAACACGAAAATGATGCAAAGTTTGGCCATTCTATTACATCCATTCAGTTCAAAAACCACAATAATAAATAAGACAACATATCTGTGACCCAATAATGCATATTCAACTAAATAGCTACATTCATTTTTAAGAAAAGAGATCACCCCATCATATCACACACATGGTTCATCATACTCAAATACTTCAATCTCATATTACTATCAACAGAAGTTTGAAAATAATAACCTAGTAACTTTTTAAATGAATGATTACAAGATAACGTTAAGCTAACAAGAACATGAACTGGATAATACCAGTGGAATGGTAAACTCAAAGAAATAAGCAATAGATGAGGAATGAGATAAGCAAATAGTGGATCAAAAAATGAGATATTGGAGGTCTTCTACACTCTCAACTTTTAGCTTTGGCTCTAGCCTTCTACTTTAGTTGCTCTCCTATAATCAAATGTTTGCTCAATATTAATTACATCTCTTGCTTTCGGCCTCTCTTCTCGGGTCCCACTTCTCTACTATTGCTCTCTTCTTCTCCTTCTTAGACTATTCTTGTTTCTCATCTCTGTTTATCTACTTTTTCTTTTATCTCTCTGTGCCTCCCCTTTGTCTCTCTGTGTGAGTGAACGAATGAAAAAATGAATGAAAGATGATTCCCTTTAGCCGCCACCCCCTCTTACTTTTATTAGCCTCTTTCTAGGGTTAGGGTTACATGCCTTAACATCGTGTATTAAATCCAGAATTAATGTTAAAACTTCTTATGGGCATGCAAGGGGAGTCATGGGTATGACTCCCTTTTCACCCCCGTGCATTAATCGTGCACGGTGGTGACATAAAATCACCACCTTACACAGTGGTGACTTACCAAGTCACCACCATGCATAACATTTAATGCAAAAATTACGTGACTTTGGTGTTTTAATACAAAATTCACAAAATAACCCAATTAACATTCATACAATATTCACACCATTTCACTCAATTAATCTCACATTTCGATCAAAACACAAGGATTTGTAACCAAAATTAATATATAAAGGCCATTAAAAGCAATAGAAATTAGATACCACAATTCCCCCACACTTAAACTATGCTTGTCGTCAAGCATAATAAAGAGTGCTAGACTATAGAAGGATAAACAATGAAAACAACAATTTCCCTAAATAATAGTCAAAGATATCAATGATCAATGCAACAATCACAACCTAAGAACTTGAAACTCATAACATTCCATAAACAAGCAATTCTTCACATACTTAGCCAAAATCAAAAAGAGCTTCAATTCAAAGAACCATCAATAAGTGTGATAGACACTCACTCCACTCTCCGTTCTCTTAAGCATTCAAAGGTATTAAATATTCACTCATCATTCATTTCATGTACGGTATCTACCATAGGCTTGTTTACAAATCCAATCTCCACCACTCATATCAAACACAAACATCAATCCAAAGATCTTTATTTTGGTTATAATGGGGCCGGGCTAAAGGTAGGAAAAAATCGTAGTTTAAAAGCATAGATCTAATTGAGCATTCAAAGTAATTCAGAAAAATGAAAAATAAAACACTTAATTCTTTCCCCTCACATAATTAAGTAAGCACTCCTCATTTTTACGTCTCTCCTCTTCTTTCATTTTGTGGTTGTCTTCTCCTTCCTTTGTTTCTTTTCAATTCATTTTTTCCATTTTTTTCTTTTCTTTTCTTCCATTTTTTCTTTTTCTTTTTCTTTTTCTTTTTCTGTTTCTTTTCTTTTTCTTTCTCTTTTTTAGCTATTTATTAATTCATTTAAAACAAGGAAATTAAGCGAAGAAAAATATAGAGGAGAGAAAATTACTACAACCATACCCATACCTAACTCAAAAGCCAACTATAAGCTATGTTTCGCCCACACTTATTGTCTAAACCTAATTATACCTTTTTAAATGCTCAAGTTGCTCTTATGATAGGTGTAACGAAACGGAAAAACAATTAAATTCAAGGCTCATATTTTGGGTTGAAAGAAAGAAATGGATTCATTTAAGCTCAAGGGGGCTCACTAAGGGTGACATTATGGTGGCTTTTTAAGCTAACAAGGTAAATCCTAATTGCCTTCATTATTTCAATGTTTGCATAGGTTATATGATCTCAACTAGTATTTGCAAGCAAGTTATAGAGTTCTTTAATTGTGAAAGAACACTCTCAACAAAGAATACTCCAAATTGGTATTTAATAATTCAAAAAGGCTCAAATTCTTACCAAATGAAAAATGTCATTCATATATCATAACAAGCTAATGTCCTTTTAACCGAAATAGAAGTTAATCAGTCTAAGCATGCAATTATACTCATTCACTCATATTATGCATTTCTAATCTCAGTTAAGTTCATTTAAGATTATTCATCTTTAGATAATAAATGGGAAAAAACACACAATACATAATTAATACCCCCAACACTTAAACATCACATTATTCCTAATGTGACAACAACAAAGTAAAAGAGGGGTTTAGGACAAAAGACAAAAATTAACATGAATGAGGACAAGCATTAAAGACCAAAAGAAATTAAACTACATATAGTATAAACAATAAAAAGGATATGGAAAGGAATACGATACGAAAGTGTGGTGGTAACTACGTTGATGTAGTGTGAAGCATGGCTTCCAAAATTGAGGAGTGGAGATAGCTGCAAGGAAGAAAAATAGAAAAGATTGGAAAGAAGAAGACCTGTGTACACAAAGCAAATAGATTAAGTCGAGTTTCATTAAAAGAAATAACAAACAATTAAATTGAAAGACAAAACATAATGATATGGGTTGCCTCCCATTTAGTGCTTCTTTAATGTCTTTTAGCTGAGCACCTCAAATAGTCATTCTTGAAGTGTATCGCTCAAACTGATGGATTCTATGATTTTCTTTTCAATTGCTCCTTCCAATTATGATTTAACCTAATGACTATTCACCTTAAATGCTTCTTTTGTTTGCAAGTTTTCCAATTCCATTGCTTTATAGGGAAAGACCTTAATTACTTCAAATCACCCATTCCACCTTGATTTCAACTTACCTAGAAACAAACGCAACCGAGAGTTATGTAATAGAACTTTCATTCCAGGTATGAGGAACTTACTTGCAAGACTTTTATCATGAAGGCGTTTCGTTCTTTCCTTGTAAATTTTGGAATTCTCATAAGCCTCACTCTAGAGTTCATCCAATTCTAAAATTTGATGCAAACGCTCTTGTTCTCCATCATCCAATTTTAGGTTCACCATTTTAATTGTCCACAGTGCCTTATGTTCAACCTCGACCGATAAATGGTAGGCCTTCCCAAAAACAAACTGATAAGGGCTCATTCCTAAGACAGTTTGGTAAGCCATGTGATATACCCATAGTGCATCATTTAATGTTATTGACCAATCCTTCTGTGATGGGTATACAGTCTTCCCTAAAATCCCCTTAATTTGTTTGTTACTTGTTTACACTTGTCCATAAGTTTGTGGATGTAAGGTTGTGAGTTATGGCATCTTTCTTTATGAGCTTATCAAAAAGCTTATTGTAGAAATAACTTCCTCCATCGCTTATGATTGCGTATGGAATCCCAAGCTTGCTAAAAATATTTTCCTTTATAAATTTATCAACAATATTAGCATCATTATTTCGGGTGGGTATTACTTCTATCTATTTAAACAAGTAATCAACAGCAAGTATATATTCAAATCCACAAGACTTAGGAAACAAACCCATAAAATCAATACCACAAACATCGAATAATTCAACAGTCAATTGGTTAGTTAAGGGCATTTCATTTCTTCTACTTATATTTCCAGCTTGTTGGCATTTATCAGATTCTAAACATAAGAACTGAGAATCCTTAAACAAGGTGGGCCAATACAATCCGCTTTGAAGAATTTTAGAAGCAATTTTCCTCCCTCCAAAATGGCCTCCATAGTGGAGTTCCTGACAAAAGGTCAAGACACCTACCTGCACATCCTTTAGAATGCACCTCCAAATGATTTCATCCCTACAGATTCAATAGAGGTATAAATCATCTCAAAAGTAGTACTTCCTTAAATAAAGGAACCTTTTCCTTTCCTGAGAAGTCATGTAAGGTCTTAAAATGCCACATGCAATATAATTCACATAGTCAGCATACCAAGGCACTTTACTTACAAAAAATAAGTTCTCAACAAGAGAGTTCTCAGGAATTACATAATTTTTTTATTGTTCAAGAGTTTTCAAGTTAGGAGTTATTCTAGGAAAATGATCCACGACAATATTATCACTTCCTCTTTTATCTTTTATTTCCACATCAAACTCTTGTAATAACAAAATCCATCTAATTAACCGTGATTTTGCATACATTTTGGTCAAAAGATATTTAAGAGCTGCATGATCAAAATGGATTATGATCTTTGACCCTAACAAATAAGGTCTAAATTTTTCTAATGCAAAAATCACAACCAACAATTCTTTCTAAATATTTGTGTGATTTAGTTATGCATCACTCAAAGTTAAGCTAGCATAATAAATCACACACAAATATTTCTCAACTTTCTAGCCCAAAATAGCTCCCATAAAAAAATCAAAAGCATCACACATAATTTCAAAAGGTAAAAACCAATCAAGAGCCACAATATTCGATACAAAGATCAATTTTTCTTTAAGAACATTAAAGGCATTAAAGCATTCCTCATTAAAATCACAATGGACATCTTTTGCTAATAGTTGGCACAAAGGATGATTTATCTTAGAAAAATCTTTGATAAACCTCCAATAAAATCTAGCATGTCCTAGAAAACTGCTAATACCCTTGATAGAAGTTAGGGGCAGGAATTTTTCTATAACTTTAGTTTTATCCTTATCAATCTTGATTCCCTTTTTTGATACAATATGACCTATGATTATTCCTTGTTTCAATAGAAAATGACTCTTTTCCTAACTTAAAGTCAAATTGCATTCAATACATCTTTCAAGCACACAAGTCAGCTTATTTAGGCAATCATCAAAAGAGGTACCAAAGAATGAGAAATCATCCATAAATAGCTTGATAAGTCCTCGATCATGACTGAGAAAATGGAAAACATACACCTTTGAAATGTTGCAGGTGCATTACACAGCCTGAATGGCATTCTCCTAAAAGTGAATGTCCCAAATGGACAAGTGAATGTCGTGTTTGCTTAGTTCTCAGGATCAATCGATATCTGGTAATAACCTAAAAGACCATCAAGAAAATAATAAAACTCATTTTTATAAAGTTTATCCAACATTTGATCAATAAAGGGGAGATTTTGAGTCATAAGACACATAGAGAGATGATA
>JANSVA010000218.1:24672387-24684587 GCA_025504915.1 Erythroxylum reticulatum
TTTGAGAAAATGGATAAAAACAAGGAAAGCTTAATTGAGGAGATCTTTTAGTAGAGTAGAGAACCACTAATCTTTAGTAGCAAAACCAAAATCAATCATAAAGCTCTCCAACCATCACAAGGTATAAATGAACCAAAGGGAGAGATAAGAACCAAGCAAAGTCTATCTCAAGTAATCTAGGGTTGGTAGTAAAGCCTAATATATCTGAACTGTTGACTTTGAAAGAATAGACAAATATTGTATATTTTGCCAAAATTCTTTTATAACATTCCTTTTGAAAGGACAATACTTATTTTACTTAAAAAATAGAACAATACCTTAATTTTTAAAATTATTAAAAAAAGTAATTCTAGCTTTTTTAAAAATTATTAAAAAAAGTAACTCATTGTTTAATAGTTTGGTTAAAAAATAACAAGAAAATATACACAACATGAAAATCACTCTTTTAACAATCAAATTCTACTTACATAATGATTCAACATAATTCTTAAACTTAAATTACACTAATTAAATTTTGACACAAACTAATAATTTATTATAATTGTATTAAATTATTAATTTATATCGAGTGTGATTATTTTAGGTTGAGTTTAAGAGTTCAGTTAGATTATTATATTGGTGATATTTTATTAGTTCATATTTAATGTTCACATGACATATATTTCTTCATTATTTTTTAACCGATACGTAAAAGATGAGATTTTTAAAAAAATTAAAAGAATTTTTTTATAAATTTAAAGATTAAAGAATTTTGTTAAAGCTTCTTAAAATGTAGGAGAAGTTTGTCTTTTACCTAAAAAATATATTCAATTATGCAAACTAAAGGTAATAAGGAACCTCCATTTTTACCATATATACTCATCTGAGAGGATTTCTATTACAAACAATTGATGGTCATGAGATCTATTATTTGACATTGGGCCACTATGAAGATATAATAATTTTGTGCATGTGCACTTATTTTGCATAAAATTCATGATGTTTGAATGACATATAATATCAAATTCTTCCAAATAAGGTGATAAAACAGAAAAATTAAAAATTTTATAAGATTCTTTTTCAAGTAAATTTTTTAAAAGAAGATAACTGATATTTGATTAGTACTATTTACGTATAATATAAGGATATACCAAAACTAGAGTATTACAAAAAATATTCATGCTTTCCTGGAAATACAAGTCCTAGTAATCAAATTATATAATATGGTTCATACCAATGGCCATCCTCTCCTTATATTGGTTAATAGGTTAATTGCTATTCCTTTAACTAATGAGACCAGCCTGATATGGAGTACTATTTTCTGGCAACTCTCCTTTATACTCCTGTCGTCTTATCTAAATTCCCTACTATTCCTGTCTTTTCAAAAGTTATATACCATTGTTGCCCAACTAATCTTAAATGCCTTATAATCGGTTTGATTCTTTATTTTGATATTCCCCAACTAGGTTATTATATCCTTCATAGATAATGTGGGTCTACAAATGTTTAATAAGATCTTAATTCTTACCTATAATTCTTTAGCGTATCCACATCTAAGCATTAAATGCTTTAGACTTTCCAGATCTACCCTACATAGTTCAAAGCTTAATGAATTGGCTGAGAATTTTAGTCTATCATTTATAAGCAACCCCTCATTCATTCCTAAGGAAAAAGCAGTGAGTTATTCTAATGTTTGAATACCATACTAGATTTATCTGTCTTACTTTAGTGTTTTGATCCTTCTTCAGGATACCCCTGCAAGCCTTTGTGCTAAACTTCCCATAACTATCAGTAGTACACTAAATTGTATCTTCTTGATTCTCCTGCCAGGTTGGCATATAGTCCATGATGAGAATATTTAAGTTTTTTCCATTATGAAATGGCTATATCTATAGATTACCTCTAAGGATCTTGCTTTCTTTATTCTCTACATAACCTCCAATTTAAGATCTTGTAACTTTTCCACTTTATAAAGAGGACCCTTGCAATGCCAATTATCGTATTAAAAAAACATGTTATAACTATTTTCAATTTTATGAACCACTAAGTCTTGAATCCACCACCTTTTCCATAGAATTTCCTTTTAAGGTCCCTAACATGTCTTCCTTGATGTTTGCTTTGATGCTGCCTTGTCCTAAGCCATTCCATAAGAATTTTATTAATGGGCATTTTGTAATATTTTTTTATACATAATTTGCTAAACTTGTAGTCCATTTAATATTTAAGTTGCACTAATTAAAATTTATTTGTTTTAATTTTAGGCACGTATTGAATTTGGAAGGTGGCGTTGGTTGCAAGAGCTTTTGAGAATGAACAGACAAGTGGACTACAAGTTAAATTATCACACATTAGCTACAGTAAAAAGGAGGTAATCTGCGTCAATTTTGGTAGCTTAGGCGTGGGCTGTGTGGGAAGAATAGAAAAAAAACAAAGAGCAAAAGAAGGCTGGCAGTGTTAGAGAGGCTGGCGCAGAAAGTGAAGAAAAAAGGCGCTGATTAAACGTGATTATAGGCATGGACTGAAGAAAAGAAAAAAAAATTACACTCAAGTACAACCACACTTACCCGGGGACGCACCTTGTGAATTCCTCTCCAGCAAAACTCTCAACCCATCAATGCAACACTCAACCTGCATTCACCTCTCTACCAAGTGACAACTGGGATTTTAAGAAGACAACGAGAGTTGCTGATGAGTGGAGAATAAAGAAAGGTGGAGCTCTTGGTGGAGTTAAAAAAAAAACTCTCGTTACAAGCCCTCACTCAACACTAAAAAATTAACGTGGCAGATGCTAGTGAGTGGAGGAAACACGTTGCCACTAGGCTTAAAGGAGGACGTGAGCAGCTGAGAAGAAACACGTTGCTAATTGGTGGAGATAAAATAAAGCTAAGCTAGTGGTGGCTAATGTTACACCACTTAGGAGGACAGCTGTGGGGAGGAGAAGACATAAACCTGGTGGAGACTCCTATATAGCTGTTGGTGGAAAAGAAGAAGACAAGCTGAGCTGGGAGAGGATTTTTGCTCCAGCACTCACTAACTCTACATGAACGTTACACCACAAAGAAGAAGACACGTTGATCTGGTGAATTGAAGAGAAGAATGTTACACCAAAAGAAGACTGAACTCACATATGTTGAAGCAAAAGAAGCAGCTGGTTGAGTGGAGAGTGCGTGAGCTGAAAAAAAAAGAAATTGTTGGTAGCTGGAGAATGTTGTTAGCTGGTGGAGACTCACGCATACCGCTCACAAACACTGTCCTCTCACAACGTTGAGGCTAGGGGCTTAAGAAGTAGGCAACTGATGAAGAGACACACGTTAAAGCAACCATGTTGAGGTGGAAGAAACCAAGACGTTAGCTGGGGAGTTATGGCAAGAGGAGAAGAAGACAGCTGGTGCATGAAAACAACAAGTTTTTGCATGAGCTGAGGGAGAAGACTTAACATTGGGTGTTCTTAATTTTTTTATTTCTTATTTATTTTAATTGTGTGGATTTAATCAATGCAAACGTATATTATGACCATGATTTATATTACATTGATGAATATGTGTGAGTAAGTTTTTCTTTTCGGTTAAGGTTAAGATTGATATTGGATTAGGAAAATTTTTATGGTATTGATTTTTGCTTGATTGAATGCATATTTAGTCTTAATTTAGCTTGATCACCTATATTAAGACTTTAGATGAATGAATGCCACAACCAATGGGATTTAATTTGCCAGAAAATTAATCAAGCGACATACTTGAGACTAAAGTGTAGACCAACCTTAGGATCTTGTATGAGGATACCTAAGATTAACGAACTTAATTTTAGGCTTCTTGTATTGAACGACTTTTATTCCGAATTATCTATGAACTAAGTAGGTGACTCAGATTTAGAAGAGAAGGGAATTCCCATGAACATTGGGTTTGACTTGCTTAAGTGAAGTATTTCCTAGATCAATCCACTGTTACAATTTTATTTTTAGTGTCCAATGCAATTGAAATCTAATACCTTAACCAATTTTTTTCATTTGGTTAAATCTAGTCATTTTAATTCATACCTTGCAATTTTCATATTTCTTTGATTTGCTTACTTTATTTTTTTTATTTAAAATCAATCAATTCTTGATCGTTTAAGTATTTTTTTCATCGTTTAATTTAATTGTATTACATGTTGGAATCTTCCCTTAGGTACGATATCCAGTTCTTACTACTTTATATTACTTGTCAACAGGGTGTGATTTTCTCTAATTGACCTAGATATAATTTAATTTATATTATTTTATTTAGACTGCAACAAATTCCTTGAGTTTTTGTCAATGTTTTCAAGGATCATTTTTAACAAATACAAATGATTAATATTTAGTTAGAGAGGTTACCTAATATTGATTAAATTAGTTCGAGCCTTCCCCATTAGCTTAATTATCTATTTCTCCATTAATTTATTATGCAATTTAAAATGTCCAGTAATAGTCCCCTGCATTTATCTTCTTCTACGAGATTGGCACTCCTAGATAATTAAGTGATAAACTCCCTTGTTTTATCCCCATGTTTATGGCTTCTAAAATTGCATCTCTATTAGAGTTACCTAATAAATAGAAACAACTTTTCAATGGATTGCTTCTCAGGCCTGAAATCTTTTGAAACTCCTTCATTGTTCGCATGAGAATGCTTATAGAGTTTTTGTCGAACTTGCAAAATAATAAGAGATCATCAACAAAAGCACGGTGTGTGAGATTTATACCCTTACATTTATGTGATATTGGAATTTTGGGTATTCCCTTACATTCTTGGAAATGAGATTGGACAAGGTTTCCATTCATAGTATAAAAAGGTAGGGAGATAGGGGATCCCTCTGCCTTAAACCACTCCTAGCTTTGATTAATCTGGAAGGTTTTCCATTTACCAAGATGCCTAATGTTGCCATAGTTACACATTCCTGAATTTAGACTCTGAATAATGTTGGGTATCTTGGTGCTTTTAAAAAGTTAAATAGAAAGCTCTAGTTAATGGAATCATAAGCCTTAGCTAAGTCCATTTTTATTGTACAGTTCTTCCTTTTCCTCTTAGATTAATATCCTTCCAGTAGTTCCTGAAAAAGTATGATGATAGTAGCCACTAATCTCACTCTTAAGAAAGCATTTTGTTTGAACTAATGATCTTTCCCAAGCTCTTTCTTATCCTATTTGCTAGAATGTTTGTCATTTGTTTATAAAGAATGTTGTAGCAGGTAATAGGCCGAAAGTGATCCAGCCTTATAGCATTACATTGTTTGGGGATAAGGAACATGAACATTTTTTCTCCATTCCTTGAGAAGAGTTTTCTTTTCTAAAAAAATCTTGCACTATTTCTACCACTTCATCCCCTAATAAATCCCATTTTTTCTAGAAAAACCTGCCATTATAGACATTTGGCCCTGGTGCTTTTTAGGGTTTAGTTGAATATCACCTCCTTAATCTCATCCCTTATTACTTCATTTACTAACTCAGCCTTATTTTGTTCATTCACTTATTTAAAATCAACTACCACCTCCTTTTGGCATCTCTTTGACTCTAGTTTTAATGCTATATTGTTTAGAGAAATTTTCAAAAGTGAGTTCTTTCTTGATTTCCTAACTTTCATACTTATACCTAGCATTATCATCTGGGAACTTGATGGCATTCTTATTTCTCCTTGCTAAGATAGAACCCATGAACTGTTTAGTGCATCTCTCCCTTTCCTTCAATCATGTCATGCTTGATTTCTGTCTCAACATTGTGTTGATGTCTACTAGAACGTGACTATACCCAACAACCAATTCAGCTTCCTTTCTCTTTAGCACCATCTCCTCTGGTCTAGTTAATAAGCTTTTTTGACATGCCTTTAGGTCCTCCAATAATTTTTCTATTCCTATAAGTTCAGGTTTTTATGTATCACTACACAACCTTTGTAGCTGATCCCTCAAACCCTTTAGCTTCTCACTTTGTCAGGTCTACAACTACTAGGTTGTAATTCAAGACATTAGGTTCTTTAAAAGTAACACTACTTAGGGGAAATTACTCCAGCCATTTGTTATTCACTATACATCTATCTAGTTTTCTCAGTAAATACAGTTCACCATACTATTTATTATGTCACGTAAACTCATTACCATACCATTTCATATCAGATAACCCTATGTTCTTCACCACTTCCTGTAACTCTATATTCTTTTTGTTTCTATTTTCTCCCTCTTATTTCAGTTAATCTTAAAGTGTAATTAAAGTCCCTTAAAACTATCCACAGGTTCTTGATATATTTTCTAATGCCTTACTATTTCAGTCTAAGCACCTTGCTTTAGGAACTTATGATTAGCTCATAAACCATTTTTGGTGAAATCTCCTTACCAATTTCTTTCATCCGAATGTCACAATGTATTAGCTGGGCATTCTCAAACTTGCTTACTATCTCCACCTTATGACGATTAGAACCAATTACCACCTTCCGTCCATTATCTAGGAATCATAAAATGCTCTTTAGCTTTTTCCTCTTTGTTTTGGTTTCCAACAAACCGACAAAATCTAACTTGCTCTTCTTAATTAATTCCTTGACAGCAAGTTGTTTATTAAGGTTGTTAGGCCCTCTAATATTAAAGGCACTTATCTTCATCATCTTTTCTTTTTCTTAGTTCCTCTTAGGTTTTCTATTCAACCCCAGTGAAGTTGATCCTGCATCATGTTTAGTACCTAATACTTCACCTCTTTCCATGACTAGGGTGCCTACTAGTCTTCCTTAATTCCCATTTTTAGCTCTTCATTGACCTATTTCCCTTTCTCTATTATGTTTATGACCTACAAATCTAGGTCTTGTTCAAACTGTCCAGTATCAGACCTTCCTTTTTCTGCCTGAATGTTCTCCACTAATACTATGATTCCTTTAAGAGCTTGCTTCCCCACCAGATTGTTCTCCAACAATACTGTTGTTTTCTCCTATGCTATCTTCCCCTCTTTATTATCCTTTTTCCTCCCTACCTTCTTTTCTTCTTTGTTCTTGGGTTTCCATATATAAGTAACAATTATTACATCTTCTTCCAGCTCTCCATTCTTTTTGAAGTTCATAATTCTAAGCTTATCTGGTAATTTCTTTGATATATCTATATTAATGAATACTCTTGCATACCTTGTCCTCTTCATTAAAGCAGTATTCTCATCTAATACCAATGGTTTTTCTATTTTATATGTAGCTCATACCTTCAGTAGACTGGTACCCTAATGGCATCTTGTGTATCTTTACCCATAATGGTACTGTCTCCAATTTACTCCTATCCAATGTGACCCCCGAATGTCATTTTTTGATGAGCATTGGATGATCCATCACATGCCATGGCCCTACTTCGAGCACCTTTTAGGCATTATCCTCTGAATTGAAATTAAACACAAATAGCTCATCTTCATTTATCATCATGTTCACTAGCCCCTTGTTTTTTCGTGCTTCATTTGCCTATTTTTGAACAATTAGGAAGGCCAACCTCTTCTCTAGAAAAAATCCCACCAGCGAAGTGCTCCATTTTCTTGCACCTTATTGTAGTATCTCCATCGGTGCATGAATAGGTTTTTTTGCTTCTGTTTCCACGTATCTAAGTCTGCCCATATTCTCTATGTCTCCTGCAATGGAGTTCCACTTGGTCTTTTCCATGTTCCCATTTTCATCTCTTGGAATAAGCTTTTCCAGGTTCCTTTTAAAGATGGGAAGTTCGAGTTGTTGAGTTGGTAGGTAGGTGAGTCAGGTTTGTTTTGCTGGTCCATTTTGGGAATGGCCAGTGAATAAGGTGGTTAATGGGTCAGTTGGCTTATGGGTTAACGGTTAAAGTGATTCGCATGTTAAATTGAAAGAAAAAAAGTTGTTAGAGAATGGGAGGCAAGATTGTCTGTGCGGGGAAAGAAGAAGGAGAAATCTCGGAAAGACTTGAAAAAGCTCGTCTCTCTCTTCTTCTCTAACCCAGGATTAATTACTAATCAAGTCAAAATACACTTTTTCGGTAAAATCTTTGGCTAATTATCTAATTTTGAAGACAAAAAATATTACAAAATAATTATTAATTAAAAAATGTATTTTTGGGGAATCATCATAATCAAAAGTTTAAATTTTAAATTACTGGTTACACAACTGCAATTGTTGCAATAATTATAATAATATTAACGTAATTAAAAAATCAATCATAATTATAATAAATTATTATAATAATTCAGATCACAATTGCAATGCTTAATTCAAAACCTTGGAGATAATTAGGAATTATTGGGCAGTTGTAAAGTACAATTGACGTTCCACCCGGAAAGATTCCGTGACAAACGGAATGGAATATATGCGCGGGGGTCGTGTGGCAGAAAGGAGATGGAGCGGTATAAATCGAATATATACGTGGGCGTCGTGTGGTAGAAAGGAGATAGAGAAGCATCTTGCATAACCCTTTTAGTAATTGAGGGATTGAACTTGGCTGCCGACGCCTACTAATTGAATCTAATCGTTGAAGTTTATATATTTTATAACTGCGAATCGAAACGGGAATGAGAATGGTTCACATGTAAAACTATAATGCTACTCTAAATAATTTAGACCGTCCTTCTCAAAAACAAAAGAAAGAGAGAAAAGAGGCAGTCCTTTCATTTTATTCCGTGGAAAAACAGGCTTTGCCGCCTGTGTGTTGACACGCCAATAGGAATTTTCTTTAGAATATATGCATATATAACACGTCAATAGGAATCTTGTTTATAATATATGCATGTATAAGCTTTTTGCATAAGAAAAAAGATAACATTGCTTGAATTTTCTAAATAAAATTCCTATGCTATAATTTAGGCCTTCCTTCTCATAATAGAAAAAAGTCCCTTTCGTTTTATTCCGTGGGTAAAGAGGCTTCGCCCCTCGTGAGTTGATTTGTCAATCGGAATTTTCTTTACAATGTACGCATTGTATGCTTTTTTGCATAAGAAAAAGGATAACATGAGCACGCGCATGACTTGAATCCAGGATAAAACTTTGGATTACAAGTGACATTACGGATTTATTTATTACAATAATTACAGTTAGTCCGGAGCAAAATTATAGTCATGTTTTTGAAGAAAAATTAAAATGAAATTATTGATTAATGTTATGATTAATCAATACAATTAGACTAACTATATAATTGCAACATGCTAAATTCAAGAATTGGATGGACAAATAACTAGGAATTGAGGAATAATTGAGTTCATTGTTGTTTTCTGTGAAGCAGAGCGACATAGATGCAACGGATTGACTACTGCTATTCCAAACCCTGAAAAAATCACATACAGTTCTCAACGGAATGACTGTATTTAAAGTTGGTTAGCAGTGGGGTTCCTTGTGCACTGCAAACATGGGTTAAGCCTACCCATCATAGAAAAC
Source organism: Erythroxylum reticulatum (assembly GCA_025504915.1). NCBI lineage: Eukaryota > Viridiplantae > Streptophyta > Magnoliopsida > Malpighiales > Erythroxylaceae > Erythroxylum > Erythroxylum reticulatum. The sequence goes on from JANSVA010000218.1 coordinate 24,681,726, forward strand.
CCATGGACACAAGTCCAATGGCACGTATGAGAAAAGTACTAAGTCCAATTATGTTGACATCTAATTAATCGAGGTTTGTACAAAATTATGTTTATTGTTTATTATACTAATCCACAAAATTAATGATAAAATTCTATCATTCTCCCACTTGGACAACATAACCAATATCAATGAATAACAGAAACAAATCTCCATATTGATATAACAATATGTGGCCACAATAGGATGTCAAAGTAGAGGCAACAATATCTCAATTACAAATCCAAAATAAGGTTACAAGTACCTCAACAATATAGAAATCAAACCCGGTAGGAGTACTGATAACATATATACAAGATAGCCATACCTCGATGACCTAAACAGAATGTGTCATAAGGAAATGCACGCAAAATGGTGATCTGTTTGTATAAGTCCAAACAAAATGGCTCAAGCATCCACCTAAGATGTCAACTAAGATTTAATAAAATATCTCAGAATAACAAAATGAGACTGTATACAAAATGTCTCCAACAAAAGGCCATATATATACAAACATTTAAACATATCTGTGCAGTATATCATGAAAGTATATGGCAATGACAATAATAGCAACAATTATAAGCAAAAGTCTCTAAACTGAATAACAAAATAGTCAAATACAATGTTGCTATAAAAAATTAACATAAAAGAAAGACTCTCACTAATCCAAGGCATCCAAAGATCTAAATAGACCGATAAGGGTTACATGATTCACAAAAGCCTTAATAGTTAAGCCTTTGGTTAAAGGGTCTGTCACCATAAGATCGGTGGGTATATGTTCTATACGGTTCTGATATTCTTTAACCTTTTCTCTCTAACAAACATATACTTTGTATCAAAATGCTTCAAACGCTTGGAGTTCTTACATATTTGAGAGAAGTCCACCTCAACAAAGTTATCACAATATAAAGTTAAAGGTCTGGAAACACTCCCCATAAGATGAAGCTCATAAATGAAATTCTACAACCATATTACCTATCGAATAGCTTCGTAACAAGCCACATACTCTGCCTCTATAATTGAAGTTGCTGTAAGTGTTTATTTAACACTTTTCCAAGATACAACTCCTCTAGCAAATATAAAGATATATCCTGATATGGATTTGTGGTCATTAGGGAAATCATCATAATCATAATCAGAATAACCTATCACCTCAATTTGATCAGATTTCCTGTAAGTGAGCATGTAATCGTTAGTACCTTGTATATACCTCAGAACTCATTTCACAACTTGCCAATGACCTATACTAGGGTTGCTCAAGTATCTCCCAAGTACACCAACAAAAAAAGCAATATCAGGACGTGTACAAACTTGAGCATACATAAGATTGTCAACAGCAGAAGCATATAGGACCTTTTCTATCTCTGATTTATCTTTATCATTTTGAGGAAATTGGTTATTCGAGAGTTTGTCACCATTTTGGATGGGTGCACTGTAAGGATTACAAGTTTTTATGTTGAATCTATTCAAGATCCTTTCAATATACCCTTTATGATGCAAACTAAGAATACCATGAGATCCATCATGATGAATATGCCTATAACAAAAGAAGCATCACCAAGATCTTTCATATCAAAAATGAGCTATCAACATTTGTTTAGTCTTAGAAAGAAAACCCATATCATACTGGCTAAAAGAATGTCATCAACATATAAGACAAGAATAATGAATTTTGTCCCACTATTCTTCAAGTAAATTTATTGATCAACAACATTTTCCTTAAAGCCAAGGGAGAAAACAAATTGGTCAAACTTCAAGTACCATTATTTGGAGGCTTGTTTCAGCCCATAAATGAATTTTCCCAATTTGCATACCTTGTGTTTCTTAACTTTCTCAACAAAACCAGCAGGATGATTTATGCATATATCTTTAAGCAAATCATTATTTTGGAAAGCAGTTTTCACATCCATTTGATGGAGCTCCAAATAAAAATGAGCAACCAAAGCCATCACAATACGTAATGAATCTTTAGTAGAGACCGGGGAAAAAGTATCTTTATAGTCTATACCTTCCCTTTAGTTACACCCCTTTGTAATAAGTATGGATTTGTACCATTCTATCTCACCTCTAGTATCATGTTTAGTCTTAAAGACCCATTTACACCCAACAGTTTTACAACCACTAAGTAATTCCACCAAATCCCAAACGTCATTTATACTCATAGAAGCCAACTCATCTTCCATGGATATCAACCATTGTGAACTATGAGAACAAGAAATGGCATCCTAAATAGAAATAGGATTTGAGTCTTCAACTAAATTGAATTCATGATCTTCTAAGTAAATGTAGTAGTCTCAAAATTTAGAAGGCTTAGTAGATTTAGGAATCCTTTCAGATCTCCTAGGTGGAACTAGAACTATATCTAGTACTTGAGTATCAATGCCAACCTGTTAAGGAATATCATCATCATTTCCTGGATCAACCACTTCATCATGAATTAGAGGAGACCGAATTACCTCATGAAGAAAAAAAACAGGTGTAGGAACAACAACACGATCCTCTCTGAAATCAAAAACATGAGATTAATGTCTTTTGTTATGTTCCAAGTCCCCTTTAAAATATACAGCCCGATCTCATTCAATAATTCTATTAGTGTGGTTGGACAATAGAATCTTGAACCTCTTGAGCTAGTATAATAACTAATAAAGTAATCTAAAATAGTTCTAGTATCAAGCTTCCTTAGCTGAGGATTATATGTCCTTACCTCAGTCTTACAGACCCAAGCACGGAAATGCTTCAAACTAGGCTTCTTTCCTGTTATAAGCTCAAAAGGAGTCTTTGGTATAGATTTACTAGGCACATGATTGAGAACATAAACAATAGTCCTCAAAACGTCTCCGAAAC
>JANSVA010000218.1:24720609-24730876 GCA_025504915.1 Erythroxylum reticulatum
ATTCATTCTAACTCTAAAACATCTCTATATCAATTCATAAATCATTAATCATCATACAAGTAAAAGCAAGACATTAATATACCACATTCCTCATTCACGTTTTTAGCATGTGCCCATCCCCATTTTATGATCATTTAACCTTTAACTATCATCAAACATGCATCATTCATCAAAGCCTTGAAGAGTAATAGGTTACTTACTTGATTTACCCAAGGCTTCTTCAAGAATCTCCAAGAACCCTAGCTCCTTCAATATCCACTAAAATCAACTTTCAAGGAAAAATGGGTTGGATATTTTAGCAAAAAGACGGAGAAGTCAATGAATCTTGAAGAAACAAAGTAAAGGAGTTGGCTAAAAATCAACATGGTGAGGGTGAGAGTGGGTTTCCTGAGTGAAGAAGAGAAAGATGAAGAAAAAGAAGAAGAAGATGGGGAAATGAAGCATATGTTGTGAATGGGTAAGTAGAAGACCATGGAATGGTCTTTAATTGGGTAAAAGAATAATAAGTGATCAGGGTAGTGACACTTGTCACTTTCCTATGGTTCCACTTTTGGTCTTTTAATCTACTAGTCCATTTGTCTCCAATTTTCAACCCCAATTTTCAATGACATAAGTCATTAAATTTTAATGTCACATATTAAAACTTCTACTATCATTTGACATTTATTTCTATCACTATTCATCAATTGTTTTGCCAAATAACATTTTTCTTAGTCCAAAAATACCCTTAAAATTTCAAAAAAATCTCAAAATTTTACCAAAATTTTTAATCCAATAACTATACTATCAAAATTAATTCTTAACACATACAATTTACAATTCTACATATAATCATATTTGTATATCAATTATACCGAAAAATGTTAATGAATGCATGTACAATCATTTTAGTATGCAAAAATCAATATTCACATGTGTGTATGCTAATGTTATGCATAAGCATGAAACGCATTTTTTCTAAACTCTCATTGCTATTTCTTAATTATAGAAATCTAGGATTTTACCCTCTTAGTATGGGAACGGGATGCTACAATTGTGGTTTCTAGACTCTGGATGCAATAAACATATGTGTGGCAAGCATGAGTTTTTTTATTGATCTTGACGAAAGGTTCAGGACTAAGGTGACATTGGGGGACAATTCAAGCATAAATGTGATAGGGAAAGGCAGTGTTCAATTTCTAGTAAATGGTACTGCACTTATCCTTACCAGTGTATTTTATATTCCCATATTAAGAAACATCCTATTAAGTATTGGTCAGTTGGCTGAGAAGGGGCTTGAAATTATCATACAGTGAGGAGCATGAAAAATTTATCATCCTAAAAGAGGGTTAATTCTAGAGATTGCAATGTCTTCTAATTAGATGCTCAAGCTATCTGTAACTACAAAATTGAAGCAAGAAACTTGTCTCAACACTTTCATCAAAGATCCAGCTCGACTTTGGCACTGTAGATACTGTCATCTAAGATTTAATGGCTCGAACACACTTAAGAAAAAAAAGAATGGCACTAGGACTACCTTATCTTAATGCTTCATCAAAAGTATGTACAAATTGCGTTATGGGAAAGCAACAGAGAAATCCATTTGCATAGACAGCCACAAGGAGAGCCTCTCAGCTTCTTGAATTAGTGCATGTTAATATTTGCGGACTAATCAACCCTATATCCAAAAGAAGTAAAAGGTACCTGATTAGTTTTATTGATGACTTGAATCATAAAATATGGGTCTACTTTTTAGTTTAAAAGTCAAAAGATCTTATTATCTTTAAAAGGTATAAGAATCAATTTGAGAAAGAGACTAGTTTATCTATAAAGGACCTTCGTACAGATCGTGGGGGTGAGTTCACATCACTAGAATTCACTAATTTTTTCAGTGAGAATCGTATTCGAAGGTAGCTGACAACTCCCTACACCCCTTAATAAAATGGTGTAGCATATCGAAAGAATTGGACAATTATGAATATGGTTCGGAGTATGCTTTCAAGACAAAAAATGCCAAAAACCTTATGGCCTGAAGCTATTAATTGGGTAGTTCACGTTCTCAACAAGAGCCCAACATTTGCAATAAAGAACAAACTCCAAAAGAAGTTTAGAGCGGATTCAAACCATTAGTGAGATATTTAAGAACATGTGGAGTGAAAGGCATATAGGATGTATAATCCAATTTCTCAAAGGATTATGATAACCAAAGATGTGGTGTTTGAAGAAGATAGAAGTTAGGATTGGAATAGAGATCATGAGTATGCTGTCAGAGTCGATTTGAATTGGGATGATGATGGCAAAGAAACAGATGTAGCTGCTGCGTCTACAGCTGCAGTGAATGAAGACGGGGTTGAAAATGATGAAAATAATAGTAAGAAGCAAGCAGCCAGTGACTTAAATGGTGAGAATTATTCTAGCTCGAGTGAAGAGCCACATGAACACAGAATTAGAAGGTAGCCAGCTTGGATGAGAAATTATGTAACTGGGAAAGAACTAGGGGACAATTGCAACTTCATATGGTTTTAATTATTTAATGATTATGAGGTCATAATGCAACAAACTCATGATTGGGATCTTAGTAGTGTTGTAGGCAGTTCAACTCTAACTTTAGTTTCAAGTTCAGCCTTTTCTTCTAACCCATTATTGACATATTCTCTTTCAAATTTTTTGAAAGAGAAAAGGGCTAGGATTTCTTATAATACGATGGAGGTAAATAAATATTTTTCCATAAATTGTGTTCCTAAAATTGAAGTTGAGTTGTTTGATATATTATCATGGAAGAAGATGTCTGAACATAATTATCCAATCTTACAAGCATAATTATCTAATGCTTTAAGAATCACTTAATTTGGAGGTTGGGTTATGAAGTTATGGTCAAAACAATTAAGCATGTTTTTGTCCTCAATCACATTGTATCTCTCTTGGGAGAATTGGCATAACTTTCACTAGAAATTTTGAATTAAGGTTTTCTTTGAAGGTCTCAAAGAGAACTTTGGGATCTACAACTTTCATGAAGACCTTGAAGCAAATTATATTCTTTAGAGGGTCAAAAATGTGACCAGATGATAGGATTAGGTGAATAGTGCACCAGACGATATGATATCATAACCAGACTATATGACGTCATCAGACGAAGCGCCCTCACCAGACAAAGTGCCCTCACCAGACGAAGCGTCTTTATAAAATTAGACTTCATCGTCAATTGACACGTTATCACCAGATGAAACGTCTTCATAAGATGATACGTCCTCACCAGACGAAGCTTTTTCATAAGACGATACGTCCTCACAAGATGAAGCGTTTTCATAAGACGATACGTCCTCACTAGACGAAGCATCTTCACAAGATGAAGCATCTTCACCAGACGAAGCGTCTTTACCAAACGAAGTGTCTTCATAAGATGATACGTCCTCAATAGGAGAAGCATCTTCATAAGACGATATGTCCTCACAAGACGAAGCACCCTATGACGTGATCAGACGATATGACGTCATCAGACGATACAAACTATACTCTTAAGCATCTCCCCTTATAAGGATCATAATTTCTTACTCTGATATCCAAAAACTCCATACTTTATAACATTGGAAAGCAAGAAAAACAAGCTACAACTTTCATGAATTCAACTTTCAAATTCATCCTAGATCAAATCAAAATTTTGTAGAACACAAAATTTCCCTTATAGAAGACTTGAAGTTTGCACTAAGTAAACTTGGAATGTTCTGAGCATAATCATTCAGCTACCAAAATGATTTCATTAAACTATCAAATCTTAACTCATTTATCTCATCACCTTCAACAACATCTGCTAAGTTATAATTCTTATCTTCCTTTCCATAGCGTCTCGCTTATGCATAAATACATACATACATACATATATATATATATATATCAACAATTTATGTTTCAAAATCACTAACTCAAGTTGATTGCTTTTTCACGTATCTCTAATTTCAACTCACATCATCCATGCATCAATGACACTTCATTTACTTCAAAAGAATAAAGTTTTTACAATGCTTTAGTGGGCATTTCGAGCCACCTTACATTATAATCCAAAAATATCGACTTTACAGAATCAATAGTTTCTCAAAATGTGACTAAAGCCTCGTTTTACATTATCTAACTTCAAAAGAACAAAATAAGCAAAATTTGAGTGATGCCTTGACTCTCGACTTGATCACTCCATATCTTGTTCATCTCCAGTAGATGGGGAGGAAATAGGGGTAAGCTTAAAGCTCGTAGGAAATAGTTTTATAATCCGTAACAAGCAAAAACTATTGAAAACGCTCTTGATTATAACAATTTTCATGAAAATCCACATAACATAAATTTATCAACTTGAATAATTCAAACAATCATCAAACTTGACAACACATGTAAACATATAAACACATCATAATGTTTTGGGCAGATCCATAAACATGACGTACTACACAATTCCACATAATGGTCCTGTGTAGTCGTAAACTTGAGGGAGTCCTTGAAGGAGCTCTGTACTACTAGCGGGTAGGTGGGAGAAGCCTTTAACTTGGTCAACGTGCATATGAAATTCTTGAATGGACTAAACCAAACCCACATAACATGTAATTCATAAACTAAAAACATTTTGCCCATAAGGCCCATTTTTGGAAACTTGATTTCATACACTTGTTATTCTTTCAAAAATCATTTCCATTCTTGTTTCATAGTTCATCCACAAAAATCATATACACAACATGCAAAACTTTCTTAAAGCATTTTCAGAACAATGAATGCACATTTTAAAAGTACTTGAAAACATTTATTTCTCTTTTCTTGAAAGAAACATTAATGGCTTATTATTCAATTATAAAAATGTAACTCACTTTAGTTTCCTTGCTTGAAAACTTGCTCAAGGATGTCTCTCCCCTTGTTCCTCTTGCCTCTCTTGCCTCCCTTCAACATTGACAAAAATCTCATTCAAAAATGAATTCCAATTGGAAAACCCAAAGAACCATAAGCATAAGATTGACCCTAAAATACTTATACTCATGCATTTTCCAAGCTCTTTGAACCAAAACCCTTCCAAAAATCAAAAAGATATAGCATAGGCTTACCTTGAATTTTCACCAAACAATGAGTTTCTTGGCTCTAACGGAAGCTCTAATCTTCCTCTTCCTTTTTCCCTTATTGATCACTCTCAAAATTCCTCTTTAGAACTAAGAAAAATTGAAACCTAGTTGACCTCCCTTCTTTTCTCTTCTTTCTCTCTTTTTCGTGCTTCTCTCTTCTCTCTTTTCTCATTCATGTTTCTAGCTTCTTCTAAAATGCCAGCCAACAAATTTTCTTTTCTAAAGCATAAGCCCACAATTTCTTCTTCGCATTTTGCCCCTCCTTCAAGGCCTTAAAGCTTTCCCACTTAAGAAATCTTCCAAAAATGCCCCCCATGCAACTTACCCCCATTAACACTTTAATTATCTTAACATATATCATATTATCTTACTCACATTAACATGCTAATTAATCCCAACACAAATTAATCTAGCAAGACCCCAAAATTAATCTAATCATGCTTATTCATTAAGAAAAAAAATTCAGGGGGCCAACACACATGAACACAGAATTAGAAGGCATCTAGCTTGGATGAGAGATTAGGAAACTGGGGAAGAAGTATCAAAGGAAGAAGACACAAAAAAATTTATCATGTTTGCAGCAAATGATCCAATGTGTTTTGAAGATGAACAAAAGGACAAAAAGTGGGGAGCAACTATGGATGCAGAGGTTGATGCTATCGAAAAGAATGATACTTAGGAATTAACAGTGTTACCTACATGAGCAAAGGTTAGTGTAACATCCCATTATTTATGTTAAGGCTAGAATTGTGATTTATGAGAAAGTACTAAGAAATTAGGAAATGCACATTATGTTTTAGTTAAATATGACATGCATATTTTTGCACATGAATATGATTGTACATGCATTCATTGACATTTTTTAGGTATAATTGATTTATAAATGTGATTAAAATGTGAATTGTGAGTTATTTGCATTAAAAAATTATTTAGAGACCATTAGCATTATTTTGGAATTTTTGGTGAATTTAAGGCACATTTGGACTTGGAGAAATGCCAGGTGGTAGGATAAATTGATAAGTGAGAAATTTTGATGATCAAGCCTAGATTTGAGTGACATTTGGCATTGTTAAATTGGTGACAAATGGACTAGTGATTAAATGACAATTGGACCATTCTTGGAGTGACATATGGACTGATTAAAGGGTGACAAATGGTAGCATAATGAGTGGATTAGTGGAAGCTTAATTGTTGAACAAATGGCTAGCATGCTTTAAGACATATGTTTTTGTGAGTTATTGACACCTAGCATGTTGATGTGGCAAATTCCAACACCCAAGTTTGTGCTTCCTTTCTTGCTTTCTTCACCAAAATTTGCTCCAACTTTCTCCTCTTTAATTTTCCTGAACCCTAGCCAAATTGTTGCACCAAAACCAGCTTTTTACCTTACACAAAATAGCCAAGAAAACCAGCTGAAAGTTACCTTCATGTTGCTGTCCAAAATCAACCTGTTTTCATCATAAGTTTGTGATGAATTTTGCTTGAATGGAGAGTTGATTTAATCTAAAGTTTGATCTGAATTGAAAGCCTAATAAGTAAGTGACAATCTTATCTTTATGATATTTTTATTAGTATAAGAATTATGCCTAAATTGGAATGACATATTGAGATATTGGTGAAGATGTATGATGGAATGTTATGAACTGGAGAATTTTCATTAAATAGAATTCGGTATTATGATTATAACTTCAATTGTAGATTACTGAATAAGTTGATTATTGATTTAGAATAAATTAGAGACATATGTATACAACTTTCCTGAAGAAGTCCAATGTTAATTCTATCTCTAAGTATTTCAAAATCTAGCTGGAATTAGAGTTAGGAGTTCTGTTACAATTTAAAAACAATCTAAACTCTTTTGGATATAACTTTCAGTATACTGAATCAAATTGTATGATTCTAGTGTTATTAGAAACTGGAAACATAGAGGAACAATTGTCTAGAAGAAAGTGTTACTGAAATACACCATTTTCCTTGTCATAATGATCACGCAAAGTTGTCCTGAAAGGGAGTGTTAGGATGAAAATGCTGAGGTGTGCTGGAATTTGATAACTGCAATGTTTTTACTAAACATTCTTCAGTTTTTTGACTATATTTTGGTCTGTAGATTTACAAATGACATGATTCTTAATTTAAATTGAACTAGAGACATTTGGCTACAAATGTTAAGAAGAAATTGAATTTGAATTCTATTCTTAAAGGTCTTGAAATTAAGCTTGAAAGTAAGTCTTGGCTTAGGCAGTAGCACTACAAGGGAAAGAAATCAGGTCTTGTTGTTATTGAATAATCTATGTTGATATAGGCCAAATTAGACAAAGATGTCTTCACAAAAGTTATATTTGATTCTCTTATCTTTTGATTGGTATAAAGTTTGTAATTTTTGGATATTGGAATTGAGAGATATGAGGTGTACAAATTGAATAAATGATCATGCATTAGCTAAAATTTCAAATGTACACAGTTTGTGGTATTTTAAGCATAACTCATAGAATAATTAACCAAATTGAATGATCTTGATATCATTAGAAACTTAAAACATTGTAAAATAACTTTCCATAAGAAGTGTTGTCTAATTTTTTCATTTACCTTATCAAAATAATTATGTAAAGTTGACCCAAAAGTATATTATGAGAAAAAAAATCCAAAATGATCAATTGGGTTATGAAATTGGTTTCACATTATTTTATTATGGTCTGAACCCTAAGTATAAATTATATTAATAAGGGTTTTTCCATTTGCATGATATGGTGACAAAAGCTCGATAAGATACCTAGAATTATCATTGAACATGCATTGTGCATATTGTCTATACATTGATGTGCATAAAGAAATACTTACACATTTGTGCAAAATTATGATATATGAAAATGTGTTTTGTATGATATATAGAGAAGCACATTGGACACTATTCAGACATTGCCAGACCATCCAGGCAATAGCATATTGGAGTGTAGTGTGAGTAACCTAAGACGGTCTCATGTTGATTTGTTTTGTTTATTACTAAATTGAATTTGATATTGATGAATGTGCACTAAATTATGTACTGAATTTCAGACAATAATTTTCCAAGGCATTCGATGCATGTAGATATCATTGGAAGTGCTACTTATATGTGAATGAGAATGACTAATTGAATTTGATATGTATTGATTGTGTTCTGAATTCCATACATGAATTGTTTGAGGAGTTTAATATTTAGGTATGTATTGGGAGTGTTATGAATTGCTGCGAAACTCTGTATGATATTTGAATTCTTAATGAAAGTTGAATGTCGAACTTAGGTCGGATGATTATAAGATTCTGATTATGCATCATTTGTGATTGTTATATATGGTAGGTTCTGCAATTTATGCATTTCATAAAATGCATGCTAACATAAAGGCCTTATGACCAAAGTAGCCCATTTGATAGAGCTTTGAGCTCGATTTGCTGCATGTAGAGCTTTGCTCTATGATTTCCATCTGCACGTAGAGCTTTGCTCCATCATATATGTTTCTGACTAAGCCGAATGGGCTAGTATTTGTATCCTTATATGAAAGGCACTTGGTCACAACAATAATAACGAATATGGAGTCTCATATGCATCTGTATTGATATATATATATATATATTCTGATTCACAATAATATCATGATTTGCCATGGTAATGTGTGTATTTGGATTATACAAGATCTGAATGGTTATATGTGAATTACATGATCTTGTGTGATTGACCTAGGTGATATGATCAATGATGGTTCACTCATTGAGTTCGCAAAACTCATAAAATTACAACGTGAATTGTCAGGTATGAGACAGGAGACCTAATTCCTTAGACTGGACTAAAGGAACCATTTGGATTAAGTTATAGCTCAGAGGCCTGTCAGCTGACATTAAAAGAGTTGTAGCTTATGTTTTGTAGTCTTCCTAGAACTTGTATAAGGTTTTGTAAATATTTATTAATGGATACAATGTAAGCTTTTGTTCAATGAATATAGTGTGAGTTTTTGACAATGAATGCAAGGAATGGTTTTAATTTGGTGACCTTTAAATTATGTTAGATGATGCCATGTTAAATTGGATTTGTGTTCACTCTAATATGTCATTATCATAAGATATGTACTTGAATGTCCTTGCGTGTTTGGCTATATACTATATGGTTGTGGGATGTTGCAGTTGGTGTAAAATGGGTGTACAAGATAAAATTTAATGAGAATGGAGATGTAGAGAAGTATAAAGTGTGTTTGGTTGCAAAGGGCTACGACCAAAAATATGATGTAGACTACACTAAAGTTTTTGCCCCTTGTCACGGCCGGAAACTACCCGGATGGTGATTTCTCTTGCAAAACAAAAGAGATGGAAAATATTTCAGCTAGATTTTAAGTCAGCTTTCCTCCATAGAGAACTTAGTAAAGAAGTTTTCATTGAGCAACCTCCTGGTTATCAACAAAAGGGTGCTGAAGAGAAAGTTTACAAATTAAAGAAGGCTTTATACGGACTAAAACAAGCATCACGAGCCTGGTATAGTCGTATAGAGTCTTATTTTACTAAGGAAGATTTCAGGCGGTGTCCTTATGAGCATACCTTGTTTGTCAAAGCAAAAGATGGAGGTAAAATCTTGATCGTGTGCCTCTATGTTTATGATCTTATCTTTATGGGCAATGATAAATATATGTTTGTAGAATTTAAAAATTCTATGATGTGTAAGTTTGATATGTCATATCTTGGTCAGATGAGATATTTTCTTAGCATAGAAGTTTTGCAAAGCCAAGAAGGTAATTTTATTTGTCAAAAGAAATTTGCCCAGGAGGTGTTAGAAAGGTTTGATATGGATAGGTGTAATCCACTCCATAATCCAATTGTTCCAGGTTTTAAACTCACGAAGGGTAAGAATGGGGTCAAGGTGGACAGCACTCGGTACAAGCAACTGATTGGCATCCTTATGTATTTAACTGCGACTCGTCTTGATATCATGTTTGTCGTTAGCCTTTTAAGCAGATATATGGAAAGTCCCATAGAGTTGCATCTCCAAACTGCCAAGAGAGTGTTGAGATATATAAAAAGGACATTCAGTTTTGGGATTTTCTACAGAAAGGGAGGAGATGACAAGTTGGTTGCTTATACAGATTGTAACATCCTGTCTTCGGATAACGGGTTGAATTATACAAAACGGGTACACGAGAGATTAATCGGAGAAATTAGGAAAACACATCTCA
>JANSVA010000218.1:24816816-24827550 GCA_025504915.1 Erythroxylum reticulatum
GGAGACGAGCTTGTTGAAGCTTATGAGGATTTTATTCTCATTTAAAACCCTTAGCTAAAGCCATTGAATTTTGATATTTCTACTATTTGTGTTATGGACTTATAAGATCTTTTAGGAAAACTTTTTCATGAGTTAAGGAAGAATGTGATTGCGGCTAATAGAGAAATTAAACGTTGGGTATTTGATTTGTATAGTTTTTAACTTTTCTTATTCTGAAACCACTTTGAAGTTCCTACTTTTCTTGATTTGTACTTTTTAAAGTTTAGCATGATATGAAAGATGAGGCATAGTTAAACACATATGCTAGAGATAGAGAAAGAGAACTTCGTGCTAGAGCATCCATTCTAGAAATAGGTGTGACTGCTCGAAACTCGATTGAGTTCAGTTTCAAAAAATATGTCAGGTTCAATTGAATTTCAAAGCAGACTCAAACTGCACCCTAAAAACATTGAAATCGACTTAACTCGTTATCAACCCTATGCATATCGCAAAATGCGGAAACCATCTGTTTATAATGTGCATTTTACCGTGTCGCGTGAGAAGACTATGTTATTTTACATATATGCTGATATTAAGGATCGATATTTGAGGCTAGAGCTAGAAGCCATATCTGTTATCCTCATGCCAGCATGCAGGTCGGGTGGTTGATTATCTACCTTCAAAAGGAAAATAAATGAACTAGAGCTTATTAGCTAGCACAGTTCAATATCATTTTAACATGGTTTCTATAGCAGACATCAAATGACATTGTAAAATTTATGGAGCTTCATTATTAACGACTCATGGAAAATTTCAATTAGTTAAGAACTGAACGAAGTGACTCCATATCATACACATTGATGGTCTATACATTAGCGACAAAATCTAGTAGGAGTTCCATGGAAATTAGTGGCTTCCAACTTGTGCCATCAACTCATGTGATCTTGCAATGGAGTGAACAAAACCCTTAAATCCTGCGTGCGATTACCTAACTATATATGACCAATTGAAGAAGCTGATCAACATTCCATTACGTACGCCACTTAACGCCATTCTCATTCGCTTACTACTACTAGTAGTAGTATTAGCAGCAGTAGGAATTAATAGTATTCATTTCCATAAGATGACAATTAATAAGCAAGATAAAACATACTTCCGCCGCTAAGTTTGTCGAGTTCTAGTGGCGGTCTCATGATCCTTAATTTTAGAATAGACTAATGATGTTAATGATCGTGCCAAGCTTGCTCAATTTAATCTGTTTAGGCCAAGAAAGGTTGCTATATATCACAGACAACCATATACTTTTATCTCTGCTTAATGATACTTACTAGTTTATGCATGCAGTTCAAAATGAAAATGGCTTACAAGGACGTGACGAAGCAACACCCCAGATACCTGCAAGTGCCAACCATTTGTTGACGTCGACGAATAAATTCTACGTTGACATGTCAACTTCGTCCTCACATGAGATTTCTGCTGCTCTTTCGCTTGCACTCTTTTTCTTAATATATAATCATTTTCAATAAATTAAACTAGTCTATCTGTTTCGTTTGTATTTAAAAAGAGATAATGATTAGTCGAGAATCTTAACGGTCTCCACTTGCTGATTAATTAGTTCATCGATATCTATATATCTGATGCATGTGATAAAAAATGAAGTTAACATGCTCCATCTAGAAACATACATATGCTGTCAGCAACTACCTTATGTACTCAGTTGTTATTATTTAAATTTTGTTTCAATGAAGTGGAGAACACATGTGAGATGCAAGAAACCTAGACTTAGGCGATGCTCACTCTAAGGCTGCTAATAATCACTAATTATTAAGATATATGGTGTATATCTTATTATTGAATTTTGGCATATTTGGATAATTGGTCCTAGCTAGCAAGTAATTTAGTTTCACATCCAAATTGATTGAATTTAAATTGGGCACAACTGACTTGTTGGAATATTGGATAATGGTTTGGTTGTGATAGCATTGGATTTTAAGTAGCATATGTGAAGAAGATAATGATTTTTTTAAGTAGGCTTAATGAAATGAAGTTGTGGAATTTTAGAGATTTTGTGTGTATTGAGTTATCTAGAAAGTGAACGTGTGTGTGGAGACTTATTGGTTATGTTGGAAAATTTGTTTTGTGGGATCTTGGCCGAATAACTCAAGACACGTTGTACTGTGTTCATAAATGTGCAGTTGTGAATATATCCATAGTTTTTACCTTTGTTTGTGGTAGGCTGCGCAATTGATGAGATGAAGGTTGTGAATGTCTTGTTTTTCATGAGTGTGTGACTCATCGTGGTGAGGCTTCAGTAAATTATTGTGTGGAGGTTTATTTGTTGGATCTATCTTGCGTAGGTCCTCCTGCCGTAGCTATAACTTGGATCTAGAATGTGCATCAATCAACCTATTTTGTGTGAACAACTTTCTGATCTATTTCAGAGGAGCTAAACCCATAGGGAAGTTATTATATTTCTATCTCAAGTTTTTCTGTATTCGTTCTTAGATAGTTAATCACTTGAGTTATTTATTTATTATCTTTTTGTTAAAGGAGTGTTGAAAATTTATCTATTAAGGTTAACACGAGTTTGTCATGTTATTGGGTGTAAAAATCTTTCAAAGGTAGTGAAGACGAGGGATAGTGTCAAGGGTTGAGTGGTGTCAGCTTAGTAAAGTCTTATGTAAATCTACTGTACTTTCTTGAAAGTGATGAAGCTGGGCGATGACTTATAGACATAGATAAGGTGTGTTGAACTGCATTATCAAATTTTGGTGTTAATCTGTTTAATTGCATATTTATTTTTCTGTTTTCTTTTGATATAGAAAAGTTAACAATTGCTGATAAGTTACTTTATATCTAGTAACTGACATATACAGTTACAAGTAATTGTGACAGAACCTTACAAGTAAATGCGGTCAAATTGAAGTTTTAACGAAACTACACCCCTACAGTTTTTTTTCAATTGGTATTAAAAAGGGTCACCGAATCAAAACTTGATACATCAAGTCAGCATATTCTTGTTTCGCAATTATGGCTATAAGAGGAGGGGCATCAATCATCAGGCCACCATTGTTAGATGATTCAAATTATCCTACGTGGAAATCACATGTGAGAATATTCGTTCAAGAACAAGGAACAAGAGCATAGAACTCGGTTTTAAATGTCTGGACACATCCAATGATGATTGATAATAAGGGAGAAGCAGTGCTTAAAGATGCGTCTGAGTGGATAAGGGCTAAAGAAGAGAGAGCGCTTGGAAATGCTCAAGCCTTACATGCCATCTTCAATGTAGTTAATGAAGGTTGTTTTGTTATAATATCAGCTTATGAATCGACAAAAGAAGTATGGGACACTTTGTAGACTATACATGAAGGATCAAAATCTATGATAATCTCAAAACTTTAGATGTTAGCTATGAGGTTTGAAGAACTGAAGATGGATGACGGTGAGACAATTAGAGATTTTCATGAGAGACTATGTGATATAGCAAACCAAACACATCAACTCGGAAAGAAATACTCTAACTTGAAATTGGTAAAGAAGACGCTGTGATCACTACCTCCAAGATTTATTTTAAAATTTTCAGCAATTGAGGAGGCTCATGACATCAATGACTTGTCATTGAAGAAGGTAATTAGAATTCTTACCAATTTCAAAATGAATTTGTTTAGGGGCAAACAAGAAAAGAACAAAGGATTGGCACTACAAGCTAAAACTAGAAATGGCATAAATGATGTAGAAGATAAATTTGACGAGAATGAGAATATGGAATTATTGACAAGAAATTTTAGCAAGTGGTTAAAGAAAGTGAAGAAGTATAGCTCCAATTTTAGGGAAAATGGTGGGAGCTCATCAAATAGTAATTTGAAACAATAAGAGAAAACTCAAAAGAGTAAAAGAAAAGTACAGAAAATTCACCATCATAAGTGTCAAGGCTTCGAACTTGTGCAAGTAAAATATGCTAATACCTTGAAGAAGAGAAAAGGGAAGTCATATACAAGCATTTGGAATGAGAATGAATCCGAAAGTGAATATGATTGTGAAGAAGAAAATGCAAATGGTGTTGCGTTATTTGCTTTGTATAGCAAAATTCCTATTGCCTGCATAATAGTAACTAAGAAGGAAGTAATTGAAGACGAAAAAGGGGGCAAATCATAAAATTTTGAGAAAAATAGAGACAGATCAGGTCAAGGTTCAATGTCAGATTATGACAGTGATGAAAGTGATTTAGATGATAAAATAAAGAATATTTACGAGGCTTACAAAGTGATGTATGAAAAATGGGTGAAAACATGTAGAAAGAATGAAAGGTTGAAGGAAGAAAACTTTTATATGAAGAACAATATCCAAGATTTAGAGAAGAAATTGATGATAGCTTTAGACGAGCTCGATGAAGCCAAACTGATGTTAGCAAGTACCAAAAAAGGTTTGAGAATGTTGAATAGAGGCACAGAAAGTTAAAAAAGTTGATTGAAATTGGTAAGGTTAAAGAGGATCTTCAAGACATTGGTTACAAAGGTGAGTACTACAAGGTGAATGATGAGAAAATTGATATACTAAGATCTTTCCAAGAAGCAACATAGAGGAAGAGTCGAAGATTTGTTCCCATATGTCCTTTTTGCTGAGTTATTGGGCACATAAGGGGAAAATGCTACAAGTTACTGCAGATGTTGTTTCAAAGAAGCCAAAATCGAAAGACCTTATATCCCTCACACAAATCTCATAATCAACCCATTTTACCGAAGCATTCTTAGGTTAGAAAGGGTCAAGTACAAGTACAAAAACGTAGTAAAAGAAAAACAAGAAATT
Organism: Erythroxylum reticulatum; assembly: GCA_025504915.1. Classification (NCBI taxonomy): domain Eukaryota; kingdom Viridiplantae; phylum Streptophyta; class Magnoliopsida; order Malpighiales; family Erythroxylaceae; genus Erythroxylum; species Erythroxylum reticulatum. The sequence goes on from JANSVA010000218.1 coordinate 24,821,605, forward strand.
GTCTAAATTCACAGTTAGTTACTGGTTTTGAAGAAACTATTCAGACTGAGGATAAGTCAGTTACTTCAGATGAAGAAATCAATTAGGTAGTTGATGACTAAGATAATGTGAAGAGGAATAAGCCCATGTTCGAATTTCTTCGAGGGGTACAGGGACTATGTGCTTTACATTTTTGAAGTATAGTTTGATGTTATTTATTAAAACAAAAAATATATAAAAGAAGTTAGAAGGAGTTCTCATTTAGGCTTTCTAAGTTTTTATTTATGGGTTTTAAGATTCAGTTGATTGATGTGTACATAAGGCTATGCTTGATGATGAGGTTTATGAATTTGATCATTCTTATGAATATGAAATTGGAGTGAGTAATGATATGTTAGCATATGTATTAACTGGGAGTAAATTGTCATGTTGGCTTTCTATTATTGCACTACGTGCTTACGATTCTTCCGCTGCACCTATTGCTGATTTTTATGCTTATTTATTCGTTGAGATTGATCACATTGAAGGCATTCTTCATTTTGGGTATTGTTTTGTTCCAAAGGGGAGATATCAGATTGTTTTTAGTGACTGCTCAATTTAGGGGGAGATTTTAAGGTATCTCTGTGACTATTGGTGTTGCTTTTTGGCATCTTTTTGTCTCAGGGGGAAGAATGTTGGATGATTGGATAACTGTTCATTATTGTTTCTTTGGATATTTCTTGAACTTGAAGAATTTGTTGGATGTTCTTTAGAACTTGATGATGGATTAAGGGGGGAGTTCTTTTCTCATATGAATTATATGTCCAATTATTTTATTTAGGTAAATTTTTATATTTGTGACAAACAATGCCAAAAAGGGAGAGATTGTTATGATATATGATATATATCTTATTATTGAATTTGGCATTTTTGGATAATTGGACTTAGCAAATAATTTAGTTTCAAATCCAAATTGATTGAATTTAAATTGGACATAGCTGGCTTGTTGGATTTTTAGATAATGGTTCAGTTGTGATAAAATTATATTTTAAGTGGGATATGTGAAGAAGATAAGGACTTTTTTAAATAGGCTAAAATAAAGTCATGGGATATTAGAGATTGTGTGTGTAGTGAGCTATCTAGCAAGTGAACGTGTGTGTGAAGACTTCTTGTTTATGTGGGAAAAATTCTTTTGTGGGATCTTGGCTGATTAACACAACGCACGTTCTACTGTGTTCATATATAAATGTGCAGTTGCAAATATCTCCGTAGTTTTCACTTTCGTTTGTGGTAGGCTATGCAATTGATGTAGTGAAGGTTGTGAATGTCTTGTTTATCGTAGGTGTATGACTCATCGTGGTAAGGCTTCAGTAAATTATTGTGTGGAGGTTTATTTGCTAGATCTATCTTACGTGAAGTCCTTCTGCTGCAGTTGTAACTTGGATCTGGAATGTGCATGAATCATCCTATTTTATGTGAACAACTTTCTGATCTATTTAAGAGGAGCTAAACCTATAAGGAAGTTGTTATATTTCTGTCTCAAGTGTTTTTTGCTTTCAATCTTAGATAGTTAATCACTTGAGTTATTTATTTATTGTCTTTTCGTTAAAGGAGTTTTGAAAAATTCTCTGTTGAGGTTAACACGAGTCGATCGTGTTATTGGATGTGAAAATCTTTCATAGGTAGTGAAGACGAGGGATAGTGTCAAGAGTTGAGTAGTTGTACTTTCATGAAAATGATTAAGCTGAGTGAACACCCCGTAGACATAGACAAGATGTATTGAATTGCGTTACTAAATTTCGGTGTTGATCTGTTTAATTTCGTATTTATTTTTCTGTTTTCTTTTGGTACAAAAAATTAATAATTGTTGATACAATTATTTTATATTTAGTAATCCACAAATACAATTACAAATAATTATGACAGAATTTTACAAGTACCTACGTTTAAATTAAACTACACCTGTATGTTTTTTTTTTTCACTAATTATAAGCTGTGGAGGTGGGAAGTTCAATGTAGTTTGTTCCCGCTTTCGGCGTGTCTAAGGTTTGTTGTAGTCTCGTATCTTACTATAACTTGCTCAACGTGGACTGCGCCGATAAAGAATCTATCTAAAAATCGCGAGAACTAAACTGCCATGTTTACACCTATATTGTTTTGTTTCTAAGCGGTGAAGTTAATGCGCAAATTGAAGTTATTAAAATGCAGGAATAATTTGTACCAGAAAAGAGAAATAACAAGAATGATTACTTAAACAAATGTTTTGAGGTCAACGAGATTCACAAACCTTAATAACTGTTAGCCGGTACTTACTAATACTTGTGTTAACTAGTTTGGTTAAAAGAGTTATGAGAGATTGGAGAGGAGACACAGGTAAATTCTCTCAAAAGAGTCGAGAGATTGGAGAGGAGAGTAAATTCTCCCTCAAATAATTTGTCACTATTAGTTTTAAGTATTAACCACATATTCATTATTTAATAATTTTTATTATTTATGGAGAAGTTTCTATTAATATTATTAAAAGTCTAAAAAAAAATTATTTCAGAATTTAAATTCAAGGACATGTGCCCTGCACGTGATCTCCACTAAATAATGTTAGCATAGGATGACTTGCTCGGTGCGCCCGCGCGTGCATTATGGATGATAAAACTTGCAATCAAAGAATGGAATCCTCTTCACTACACCTTAAAACTCGCAATCTGTCTAATCAAAGTACATTCCTGCGTCAAAATGTTTATCCATTAAAACAGTGCAGCTTGCTTAACTATACCCTTTTCGGCTTTTGCACACGGCCTTCTCTTTCTACTATTAGCAATTACTGCTCTTCAAGCATCTGATGGGAATTTTCGTACAGCTTTTTATCACACACATGTACATGCGGGGCTGCACGCACACGCCCACGCACACCCCACTAATTTGTGTTCCTCTTGCCAAAATTTCATTTGCTTTCGCTATGGATATCATATATAGCCCTGCCCGTGCGCTATAACCCACGATTAGCTTTTCAACTATGGCTGCTATCATCGCTTGTTTCTTCTTACTTCTAATTAATCCACTTCTTTTTTTTGTCAATCATGCCCTCGGATTACCAAGTACCAACACAAGTCCTCTTATCTTCAGTCTTAAGCCGGTGAGGACTACTCTTACAGCTCCTAAGAGAGGTACTTCCTTAATTTCAACAAAAAGACCAACAGGAACAGGAATTTTAGACTTGATGGAACCTTTGAGGGAAGTCAGAGATGGGTACTTAATATCTCTGAATTTGGGGACACCCCCACAAGTTATCCAAGTCTATATGGACACTGGCAGTGACCTAACTTGGGTTCCTTGTGGAAATCTTACTTTCGATTGTATTGACTGTGATGACTACAGGAACAACAAGATAATGGCTGCTTATTCTCCTTCTTTCTCTTCTTCATCGTACAGAGACATCTGTGCTAGTCCCTTTTGCACTGACATCCATAGCTCCGACAACTATTTAGACCAATGCACGATTGCCGGCTGTTCTCTGATTACCCTTCTCAAGGCCACTTGTTCTAGGCCATGCCCTTCCTTTGCTTACACTTATGGTGCAGGTGGAGTTGTCGCTGGAACATTGACAAGGGATACACTCAGAGTCCATGGAAAGGAAGGAAATGTTACGCAAGAAATTCCCAAGTTCTGCTTTGGATGTGTTGGTTCCACATATCGGGAACCAATTGGCATTGCTGGGTTTGGTAGAGGCTCGCTTTCTTTGCCTTCACAATTGGGGCTCCTCAAAAAGGGCTTCTCTCACTGCTTCTTGACCTTTAAATATGCAAACAACCCTAACATTTCTAGTCCTCTGTTGACAGGAGACTTTGCCCTATCTTCTAGGGATAACATGCAATTCACTCCTATATTGAAGAGTCCCATGTACCCAAATTACTACTACATAGGCCTAGATGCCATAACTATTGGCAAAGCTGGTGCAACTACTGAAGTTCCATTAAGCTTGAGGGAGTTTGACTCACAAGGTAATGGTGGGATGTTAATTGACTCAGGAACAACATATACTCACCTACCAGAACCATTATACTCCAAGCTTCTCTATATTCTTCAATCTCTGGTCAAATACCCTAGAGCCACAGAAGTTGAGAGTCGAAGCGGTTTTGATCTCTGTTACGAGGTCCCTTGTCCAAACAACACTTGCACGATAGATGAGCTCTTTCCCCCAATAACTCTTCATTTTTTGAACAACGCGAGCCTACTTTTGCCCCAGGAGAATCACTTCTACGCCATGAGTGCTCCTAATAATTCTTCTGTGGTGAAATGTTTGCTGTTCCAAAGCATGGACGATGCTGACTATGGACCTGCCGGAGTGTTCGGGAGCTTTCAGCAGCAGAACGTGGAAGTTGTCTATGACTTGGAGAATGAGAGGATTGGGTTTAAACCGATGGACTGTGCATTGGCTGCAGTATCCCCTGGACATGGCAAGAAGTAACTAATTGAATGTTACCAGTGGTCGGCAATCAAAGAGCATGTTCCTGTACTGCAGTTGGTGAATGGTGTAGGTCGCTAGTTCTAGTAGTGCATGCTTCTTGTGTTTTGTTTTGGTTAATGAATTAAGAAAAATTGCGGATGGATCGGCCACTGGAGGAGTATGGATCCAGCAATGAGCTTTCACAATCTGTTCGTGGACGACAAACTTGTTCCTTTCAGTTTGATAATTGTTTTGTAAGCTTTCATCGTGATTAGATCAACCCCCTTGACGTTAAACCACTTGGCAAATCGTTATGTTCTTGTGTTTCGTGGGCTGGATAATTAACGGGGTCAACAACATGCCAAGGAGTTCGTGATCATCGCTCTTAAATAAAAAGAAATATTCTTCTAAAAATTTTATTTTTGTTGTTTATGGTATCATTATTCTTAATGCTCACCAATCACCAGTCATTTAGTTTTTCCTCCCCCTAATTAATCAATTAAGAAATGAAATGTCATACGCATTTGTTGTTATTTAAGATAATAAATTATAAAGTTTAAATCTCTTTATTTTTTTAATTTCAGTATCTAATCTTTTAAAAATTTTAATTAACTGTTCAAACTTTAAAATTAGATAATTTAGTTTTAAATATTATCTTTGCTAACATTTTGCCATTACCATTGATAAGGTAATTTCAAAACTAATATTTAGAAATTTTATGTGACATCTTCTTTGATATATAATGTGAAATCTTAATTTCTAGTATATGCTTAAGGTTTAACCCTATATTAAGTATTGCATATACATGCATAACATTAGCATTCATACACGAATTGATATTTGTACACATTACAAGTTAGTATATGCACTCAATTGACATGCCCCATAGTATGAAAGAAGTTAAGTGAACATGATGTGAATTGTGATTTAGTATGTCTTTAGAGAGCCCTTTAAATTGTCCATGAGTTGGCAATTTTAGGCTAACTTTTAATAGCTTCATTTTGGAGTAGTTATATGCCAATCCATTGGATACAGTCTTCCACAACCACTTGTTGAGGGCTTTTAATGCCCTTAAACAACCTTAAACATCTTTCCTCCAAATCTTAAACATACATGAACCTACAAATTAAGTAAATAGTCTTATCACCCTTAGATATCCTCCTATCATTTTATAGCCATTTGATGATTTCTTTATAGCTTAAGCCTACTTTGTTAAGGAAGCACAAATATTGATATAGTTTTCTAGATTCCTGTAGTGACGTTACATGAAAAAAAAGTGCATAATGGATTATGGAGCTTTTTTACACTGAACGCGAGTACTTGATACATTGAGAAAGTCTACCTGTCTATAGCAGCTAGCCTATTTTAGACTTAGCCATAATAAGAAGGAGATTCTAGGAGCCAGATTTGATTTTCATATGACCTTTTTCCATTATTTAATTTTCGCCATTAATTTTAGTAGCTCCTTATATGACATGTTGTTAATGAAATAAGATGAATTCCTATTCCAAAGATACCTATCATCTCTTTGCACAATGAAACAATAG
>JANSVA010000218.1:24833949-24844565 GCA_025504915.1 Erythroxylum reticulatum
TTGACATAGTTGATGCATTGACATTTGGCAACATTGGTTGAGTGACAAGTGGCCTAATTAAATTGTGACATTTGTTAGCTTCATAGAAGAACATGTGTGCTAGCTAGGGAGAGGACATATGGCTTGTGACTTTATGAAACAAATGGCCCTAGAGTAAGAAGAGTCATCTTACACATGGCATGATCTTATGCATTGGCTAGTTTCTACTATAACTCTTCCTTCTTTGCTCATTCTCTCCATCAAAACTCTCTCATTTCCTCTCAACTTCTGAAATTTTTCTTGAATTAGGATCATCTTCTCTTGTAATATTTGTAAGTTACTGTATCAAGAAGTAAGTTTTGCTATTTTCTGTGTTATTATTGTGTTGGTGCTGAAATTTGCACATTGGTTTAGGAGGTATGCTTGGTTGCTTAGAAGACTAGTTGGCTTGATTCTTTGGAATTGTTCTTTGAAGTTAAGAAGATAAGGGAATTCTAAACTTGATAGCATGTATTAATACAAGTTTTATGATAATTTAACTGGCATGAAATGTGTGTTACAATGATGATAAATGAATGCTGGAAAAAAAGATCCTTGTATTATAACTTCTTATTTCATTTTGATGTGTAGAAGATATTGATTTGTGTGTTACTTAATGAATGATTTTTGAATTGTTTTGGACATGAATTTGATGAGATATTGAAGCATGAATAAGGTATAATTGAAGTGAAATTGATGGTCTTTGGCGAAGGTGTGTCGAATGGAAGTGAAGAAGTCAAGTTTTGGAAACAAATTTGAGGCTATGGGTGAGTGAACCTTTAGTTCCCTCATCCCACGATCATGGGATTTATAAGGCTTATTCCCACAGTTGTGGGAAGTGCGTAGGAAAGAGAAAATATTGGTTTTGGGCTAATTATTAGACCATATAAGGTTAAGGTACTTTATAATGGTTTAATTGGACTTAATTGAGGTATAAAATGAACTTAGTTTAATGTGGTTTGTTTTATGTTATGCACTACATTATATACATGAAAATTTGAAATAAAAAATGGTTTGTTTTAAAACTATTAAGTCCTAGTCATGGGTAAATAGGCATGATTAGAAGTTTCTGCAGTTGCTCCTATAACCAGACACTAAGGTACCTTTTGTAACTAAACATTAAGGTGTCTTTTGTGCCAAAAACTTAGGTGTCTTCTGATTTTAGACACTTATGTGTCTTCTATTTCAGAGACTTAAGGATCTTCTATTCCAGATACCAATCATGGTATCATTTGTTCTAGTCCTGTTACCCACTTTTCCTGTTACCCACTTTTGTAAAAAGGATTAGTAGTCTAACTTGTTTTGTATTCTGATACATGTTTAGTTTTGATATGAGGAAATTCTATTCTGATACAAAACAAATTATGTTCTGAAAAAAGTTAAGCTCTGAACTAATACAAAACAAGTTCTGTTTTGACATAAAGTCATACTTTGATCTAAAAGGATCATATCATATTCTCAGTACCGCTTTCCATCCTCAGACACATGCACAATCTGAACTGATTATCTAGATATTAGAAGATATGCTTCGGGGTTGTCTGTTATAACTCTTGGGAAGTTGAGATAATTATCTTACTCTGATGGAATTTGTTTACAGTAATAGTTATCAGACCAGTATTGGCATGGCGCCATATGAAGCTCGATATGGTAGGAAGTGTAGAAATCCAGTTTGTTGGACTGAATTGTATGAAAATAAAATGATCGGTCCTGATATTGTGAAAGATACTAAAGAAAAAGTTCAAATTATTCAATAAAGATTGAAGACTGCTAGTGATAGGCAGAAATCCTATGCTAACTTAAAAAGAAGAGATGTTGAGTATCAAGTAGGTGATAAGGTGTTTTTAAAAGTGCCACCATGGAATCACATACTCTAGTTTAGGAAGAAAGGTAAGCTCAATGCATAATACATCGACCCTTATGAAATTCTTAAGAGAGTTTGACTAGTAGCTTATTAATTAGCTCTTCTTGGAGAGTTGGCCAAGTTTTATGATGTGTTTCATGTTTCAATGTTGAGAAGATATCGGTCAGATGATCCATAGAAGATTCCTGTGCAATAAATTCAAGTACAATTGGATTTGACTTATGAGAAGGGCCTATATCTATTTTAGCCAGAGAAGTTCAAAAACTCAGGAATAAGCAAATACCTTTGGTGAAAATACTTTGGCTGAGGAAGCAATATGGGAACCATAAGAGACCATAAAGGCCCAATATCCTCAACTATTTTAATTAGGTATGAATTTAGAGCATGAAATTCTTTATTGTAAGTCCCCAAATTGTACCATAGTTGGAATGTTACATGCTCATGAAAGTGCATATATGATACGTGTTAAAAATTGTGGTATAATTGAAAATTACATATGACTTGAATTTTGGTTTAATGGATCCTACTTAGTGATTTGTAATTAATTGAAACCACTAGAGAATTGAGGTATTAAAATGTACATTTGGACTAGGAAAATTGTCAAATGGCAAGATAAGTTGGTACATGAATATTGGAATGAATAAGCTTATGATTTAGTGACATTTGGCATAGTTGATGTATTGACATTTTGCAACATTGGTTAGGTGACAAGTGGCTTAATTAAATTATGACATTTGGAAGCTTTATATAAGAACATGTTTGCTAGCTAGGGAGAGGACATAAGGCTTGTGTCCTTATGTAACAAGTGGCCCTAGAGCAAAATGAGTCATCTTACACATGGCATGACCTCATGCATTGGCTACTTTCTACTATAACTCTTCCTTCTTTTCTCATTCTCTGCACTGAAACTCTCTCATTTCCTCTCAACTTCTGGAATTCTGCTTGAATTGGGATCATCTTCACTTGGAATCTTTATAAGTTACTGTATCAAGAAGTAAGTTTTTCTATTTTCTATGTTATTTTTGTGCTAGTGTAGAAATTTGCACCTCGGTTTAGGAGTTGTGTTTGGTTGCTTAGAAGACTAGATGGCTTGATTCTTTGGAATTTTTCTTTGAAGTTAAGAACATAAGGGAATTCTAAACTTGATAGCATGTAATAATACAAGTTTTATGATAATTGAAATATGTCTTATAATGATGATAAATGAATGCTAGGAAAAATAATCCTTGTATGATAACTTCTGGTTTGGTTTTGATGTGTGGAAGATATTTATTTGTAAGTTACTTAGTGAATGATTTTTGAATTGTTCTGGAAATGAATTTGATGAGGTATTGAAGCATGAATAAGGTATAATTGAATTGAAATTGATGGTCTTTGGTGAAGGTGTGTCGAATGGAAGTGAAGAAGTCAAGTTTTGGAAACAAATTAGAGGTTGTGGGTGAGTGAACCTTTGGTTCACTCATCCCACGATCATGGGATTTATAAGGCTTCTTCTCGTGGTTGTGGGAAATACTTAGGAAGGAGAAAGATTGGTTTTGGGCAATTGTTTGACCATATAGGATTAAGGTACTTTATAATGGTTTAATTGGACTTAATTAAAGTGTAAAATAAACCTAGTTTGATATGGAATAAGTTCCTTAAAGTTTGAATAAGATTTGGATTTTTTTAATTAAAGTAATAGCTTAAAGAAGGTGTTATTAGATAACAAAGTATCTAATTTTGGAACTTATAAGTTATTACAGGAATGAAGTATACTTACAAACATAAATGTGATTTAAATGATAATAGTGAAGTGTTAGTTATGAATGTTTGAGAATTGGGAACTTAGGTGAGTACATGTAAAGTGTAATCACTTACTATATTCATTGGTGCATTTCTGCTTATGCTTATAAGGCATAATAAGTTTTTTTTAAAGTGAGAATGAGTAGGTTTAATTTGAGTGTAAGAAAATGAATTCATACTTATGCATTAATTCACTGTTATGTGATTGTGATAATTCAGGGCCATCAATTATTTGAGGAGTTTAATAATTGGGATTAAATTGGAAGTGCTTTATAATTGTGTGAATATTCATAATGTTTGATGAATCAATACATTTATTGATGCTTTAATGCATATGTTTGTATTTATAAGGTATGTTAAGTTTGATCAAATGAATAAGGTTATATGTTATGAACTAAATCATTTACATGAAATTCTGAAATCTCAAATGGTTTATTTTAAAACTTTTAAGTCCTAGTCATGAGTAAATAGGAATATCTAGAAGGGTCTGCAGCTACTCTTGTAACCAGACACTTCAGTGTCTTCTAATTTTAGAAACTTACATGTCTTCTGTCAAAGGCTTAAGTCTCTTCTGTTTCAGATACTAATCATAGTATCTTCTATTCTAGTCCCGTTACCCACTTTTGTAAAAAGGATTAGCAGTCTAATTGTATTATGATACATGTTCAGTTTTGATATAAGCCAACTCAATTCTGATAAAAGATAAGCTCTGATCTGATACAAAATGAGTTCTATTATGAAATAAGTTATACTTTGATATGAAAGGATTATATCCTATTCTGATATTCAATTATGATACTTGTACATTTTGTTTTGATATTTATGAGTTTTGTTCTGATGTGAGAATGCTCTGAATCTATATCGATCAAATTATGATTTGAAGCATAATGTTTGGATTACTTTCTAATATGAACAATTAAAGTTTGTATATGAATTGGCATGATACAGTGTATGTGAATGCTAGACTACTGTTAGAAACAATTTCTAGTTTATATCTTGTTTAGTTATTCCCCACTAAGTTATATGTTTAGCAAGGTGGTTTTGCCTCCGTGTAGGTTCTAATAAGAAGGTTAAAGACTAGGACAAGGACTACTATAGTGGCTAATGAAGAATATGCTCTGTTTTGGAATTTGTTTTGTTTTGAAAGATGTATATTTGAGTTTTTGAGTTTTATTTGACAATATGAGACAATTTGTATTTTGTTTAATGGTTTGTACTAACCTTATTACATGATGGATTATGTTTAAGGCATATATTTTGATAAGTTCATTATATATGATGTATGTTATGGTTTGTTTACAACAATATCTAATGATATGTATTGTATGTTTGCTTGAGTTTTTGGGAATGCATGTAAGAAATGTTTAGTATGATTTGGATTGTTTTGATTCTATTTTTTTTGGCATCTACCTATCCTTCCAGAGGGTATGTGGGTGGTATAAGAGTATAGTTAGAGGAATCTCAACTGAGCCTAACCTTCTAATTTAGTGGTTACTACTTTGGATGCTAATGTTTTCAAATTGTCATCCTTAAAGGTGAGATTAAGGTATCCTCGGAAGAAGGGAAAACTAAAAGATACAGGGGATTCCCTCTCTCATGTCCATCTTAGCTTGGAACATTAGAGGGCTCAACGACCATCTCAAAAAATTAGTAGGGAAAGTGGTGATCAGGGACAAGAAACCTATTTTTGTTGGTCTTCTTGAAAAAAATAAAAAATCATCTTTTACTTCTTGGCAATAGATTTTTAAGCACGAATTGGGAGCTATTCTCTAACCATATCGTACACATAAGAACTATTTACACATAAGAAGAAACTAAAAGGGTGATGAAAAAGTAATGATAGGTGATAATGTGTCAGTGATATTTAGAAAGAAGATGCCTCCAAAATGTCGAGATCCAGGTATGTTTACCATTCCTTGCAATATTGGGAATATTGTGATCAATAAATCTATGTTTCATTTGGTTGTTTCGATTAATTTGATGCCTCATTCAATTTATGCTTCTTTGAATTTGGGTCCTTTGAAGGAAACGAATGTGATAATATAATTGGTTGACCGCACTGGCTTATCCTGATGGTATGGTTAAGGATGTTTTGGTGCAGGTGAATAAGTTAATAATTCCTGCTATGCTGTGGATATGAATGATGACTTATAAGTGTAAATTGAATCATATTTTAGGGAACAATTTGATATATTTTTAGTCATTAATTAAATCATTTAGTATGTTTTTAGGTTAGAATTGTGTTAGTTTGTTAATTATTTATGTTTTAAGTGTTTTATGGGTTAGTACAAGTCTTTAAGGTTAAATATTATGTTTTTTAGGCACCTTGACATATTTGCTAGTGTTTCAGGGTAAACATCAAAGAACGGAGGTGGTTTGGAGATATTTGGACCGAAATAATGACCCACAATAGTGACATATTAGGCCACAATCATTACAGAACCTCCAGATTTGGCCTATGATCATGGCCTACATGCCATGATCATGGTAGAAGGCTTAGATGTGAGCCATGATCATGGCTTCCAGGGCTATGATCGTGGCCTGCATCGGTTAGATATGCTCACACTTACGAATGTTAAGTTTTGAGGGATTTTTTGGATCTTTCGAACCCCGAAAAAAATCCTAGGTTGACCTAAAACACAAGAGGATATAGAAAGAACAAAAAGAGACAGAGAAGAGAGATTTTTGCATCAGCCACCTTAGGAAACCCTAGAGAGAGATCATCAAGAGATAGAGGAAGAAAAGAAGGAAAAGAGAAGAGGAGAAGCAATTGACTCAAAGTACTTCCAGGATTAGGAGGTTTCCCAACATTGTTACCTCCCATCATCCATTTTAGATTGTATTTCTTATTCTTTTCGGTTTTATTATTGTATAGAATTATATTGAATAATTGATGATAGGATCTTGTGTTGTAGTTATGTAAATATAATGCCCTAGAAAGAAAGTGTATTTATATGTAACTTAATCTTCTTCTAGTTATAGTTTTGTAATGAAAATATTTATTATTAATAAAACAAAAGAGTTTGGTTTTATTTGTATAAGCATAATATAACTAGTCATAAGGAACCAAGATTATTTTGTTAATAGTATACATATACATGAAGATATATAAGAAACATGTATATTATTAGAATCTAAATTAATTGATTCACAGTTGAATAATCAAGTTGGTCACTTGGTTATGGTTTAGACTATAGTGTTGCGGCTTATCTCCATGTAAGTAAAGGAGTTTACTTCAAAGGAATGATGAGTTTCATATCACAATAGTAGTCAACTATCGATAATGGCACTATTAAATGAATATGGAATTAAGTATATTTTCAAGAATAAAGTAGGTCGTTACTTTAGTCTTAAAACATACATTTTAGCATTTGTTTATTATGGACCACAATCTTGATGAGTGGTGTACTCATATGATTGGGATAGATTTTTACATAGTATTAATCCAATGTCTGCATGTTGGAACTATTAATTGAAACATGTATCAGGGAACCTTCACTCAAATAAAGAGTTTATTATGATATCATCACGTCTAGATGTTTTATGGAGATTGGTGATTAAACTGGTGCCAGGTGTTTGATGGACTAGTTATCCATCAAGTCTTAACACCAAGATGAGATCTTATTTGTTAATCACCATATGGAGTAAAGCGGGAGAACAAGAAGGAAAAACCAATATAATGAAAAAATGATAATTTTACCCTTTATTATGTGGATGACTATAATAAGGTTCATAACAGGGTTTGCAATTGGACATTTGAAATATGTTTTCTTAAAATATTTAGTAATTCAAGAGTTTAACTAATTGTCTTTATTAGAATGACATTTAGTTAATAAGCTAGATATTATCATCATTAAATGAAGTAATGATCTTACCATTTAATAGTTTAATGGTTGTTTTTTAATGATGGCATCTAATGTAACCTTTTAGCATTTATTTGATTAAAGATGAAAAAGGTATATTTGATGGATGATCTTCCTTCTTTTATCACTAAAACCGAAATTGACATATCATTTTAGGTTATTGATTTTTTCATATAGCCATCTTAAAACAAATGAGAAGAGTCTCATGTAATGGCTTCTTTATGTTTGATTAAAGAAGAAAGTGATGCATTGTATGCTCTTCTCTTCTTTCTTTTCATCCATAACTGAAATTGACAAGGTGTAAGAGAGGTGTTCTTACATTTTTGGACTCTCTCTCCTTTCATGTATGTGTTAGTCGAAAGTTGAATGAGAGGTGTCTCATCTTTGGCTTTTTTCTTCTAAGAAAAATCTCCTCCAAAGTTTTCTTCTCCTTTCCCACCAAATGATCTTGTTAACGAAGTTGTCTAAGAAGAACAAGTGGTAGATTGGATTGTTCGATGATTTAATATCGGGAAGAGGATACAATAACAAGAAGAGGATACATCACTTAGGAAAGGATATATTGCCGAGGATAGGATAACACAGCGAATAGTTAAAGCTATAGCGAAGGAGTCAGTAATATAATCTCCATCTTGTTTTTATGATAACTATTTTCCATATACAGTACCATGTATGGCTTGGCATGTTGATTTGGTTATCTTTCTTCCGTTGTGTTTTGATTTATAAAAAAAGTTTTGAAATCTACTGTTTTAGCCAAATCTTATATATTTTATTTTCCGATTCAACAATTGGTATCAAAGCCATTTTTATTATGCATAATTTTGGTTCTTATATGTGATGCATAGGTTGGCAATTATTTTTTGTATGCTGCATATTTTTATTTGATAGAAATATATATGGTATATATTTTTCTCTTTTGGTTGTCCATAGAATTTATGTTTACCATGTAAGATTTCTTTATTTGATTTATAACAAGGAGGGTGGTCTATCATCACCATGTTTCCTCCTTGGCTTCATTTTTCTGTTTACTTTGATTTTGTAATATACAAATTGTTGTAATGATGAAGATGAAGCAGTCATGGGTTGAATAAATGAAGAGGTAATGGTTTTGGTGTATCCTTTTGTTGTGTATTGGCATAGTTTAGGTTTTGCAAAAACCAAAATGCTAGATTTTTGTTTCAATGAATCAAGTTTCAGTTTTTATGTAAAAACAAGTGCTGGATTTTTGTTTCAATGAATCAAGTTTCGGTTTCTATTTTTTTGTTTTAATAGAACAATTTTTGATTTTTATGAAAATCTAGTGGTGGAAATTTTTTTTTCAAAGTGACAAAATTTTGTTTTATAAAATTCCATTACAAACTTTTTACCAAATGGGTTGAGTAATGTTAGCGAAGAGTTCAAAGCAGAAGATCAAAGTCCAAGAAGATTATTTTTGGGCCTAAAAGCCTTGCAATCATTTTTATGTTATAGGATGGACAATCAAAAGTGGATTATTAGTTCATGAGATGAATGGATGAATGGATGCAAATAATATGTCATATTATGTAATTGTATGCCGTTTAGAAAATTGCCAACCCTAGGCTTTGCCATGCATTCATTATGTATGAGATATATAAAGAAACAATATAGGATGGATAATAAAATGCATTTGGACAAGATGGTATTTATTAAAACTTAAAGCCCAAAAAGATTGAGTAGGAGAGGATGCTCAAGTGAGAGTCCATGGTCTCCATATGATGGCCCATTGCATGTGGTGAAGTGTTACTCCCCACTGGACGACATGGATCTTAGATCTTACATTGTTTGGGTCTCTTAAAGGATAAGTCAACTCATTGGTAGCAAACGTGACCTCCCAATGAGGCATGATTTCTAAGTACCTTTAGTGGATGAATCAAATGGTTATACACTCAACGTAGTTTATCAAATAACCTGACCACCGTAGCTTTCTTGATAAATGTATGGACCAAATTCCGACGCTTCTCAAAAAGTTAGGCATGAAGATTCTTGGTAGCCTTTTGAGTGGGAGGTCCCAATTTTTTTAATAGATAAGATGACCCACCGTCACTTAGTCTATTATAGATAAGAAAAATAACCATCATATAAAGATTTAATTTTTTAAAAGTTTTGTTAAATCTATCATAATGCATACAGGCATTATGATTTTATACAAAGTTCCAATATTGTTGACTAGTTTACTTACTCTTTAATAATTTATATTTTCAGACATAATCACCACAAAATGAATCCACTTACTTTGCTATTGACAAATCACAAATTGGAAAATGGGGAGAATTTTCATGAATGGAGACATAACCTAGACATTGGTCTTCCATATGAACGAATTTCATAGGTATTAGCTAAAAATAGGCCTACACCTCTGGGTGGAGATTCAACTCTTGATCTAGTCCATCAATATGAGTGATGGCAGAATAATGATAAGACTAATAAGTATTATATTCTAGCTTTTGTTAGAGGCATCTTGTAAAAGCAAATTGCTTGTATGAAAACTGCTAGTTGAATGTTCCATCACCTATATGAGATGTTTGGTGTGATGACCAGATCTGCAAGGGTGAAAGCTATTAAAACCTTTCATGATCTCAGAAAAAACTATGTGAATCGGTGCGGGATTACATGCTTAAGGTAATCTCTGCAGTCACTGAGGCTGAGATGCTTGGGGCGGATATAGATGTGGAAACCTAGATGATTGTGATCATTAATATTTTAAACTCTTCTTTTTAGTAGTTTAAGTTGGACTATGAGCTCAACAACAAGGATTACACTGTAAGTGAGTAGATAAATACCCTCCAAAGTATGGAGGAGATATTAAATATCAAGACTTATGGGGAAGAAGCTAATTTAGCATCTTCTTCTAAGCCTAAAGGTAAGGGTAAGCAAAAGACGAAGGGACTAACGAAAAAGAAGGCCCAAACAGGGGTCAAAGCACAACCCATAAAAAAGAAGGGCAAAGAGAACATTAAGGGAAAATGTTTCCACTTTGATGAGAGGGGCCACTAGAAAAGAAATTGTCCAGTCTACCTTGAGTCACTCAAAAGAAAACAAGGTATGGGTTTCCTAAATTTGTTAAGAACTAG
>JANSVA010000218.1:24844665-24857961 GCA_025504915.1 Erythroxylum reticulatum
ACACTAAATTTAGGCATGACTATACAACAATCACCCTCCTTTTTCTCTTGTGATTGCTTTGGAACTTCTTTCTCTACTTCTTCTTCAACCTCTCGCTTAGAAACCTTTGTGGTAAGTTCCTTCAAATCTTTACTACTTCGAAGTGTGATAGCACAAGCACTCTTCTTTGGATTCACCTAATGTCAGAAGGGAGCTTTCCTGAATTTTGTGCCTCCAACCTATTGATGGCAATCACCATTTGGCTCATTTGAGTCTCAAGATTCTGTATACTAGCTTACGTATCTTTCTGAAATTTCGTGGTATTTTGTCAAAAGTTCAAAATATTCGCAGCCAATGTCTTGACTATGTCCTCCAAGGAATTATTTTTACCAGAACTTTGTCCCATTTGCTATTGCTGTCTAGGCATATAAGGCTGTTTATATGGCCGAAAATTAGAACGAACTTATTGTCCCTGATTGTGGCCATAATAAAGGTTTGGATGATCTCGCCAACCTAGATTATATGTATTTGAAAATGGGTAATACTTTCTTTGAGGTTGTCCTAAATAACCACCCATTGCCTTGGCTTCTTCAACTTTGTCTTCTTGTAGAGTGGGACACATATCTGTGGGATGGCCAACCATAGAACAAATACCGCAAGTCTTAACTTCCTCTTTCTTAGATACCACAAGTTGACGCACTAAAGAAGTTAAATCATCTAATCTTCTTTCCAACGATGAAACTCCCATCTTATTAACATGTCTTGAACCATGATCATTCTAAGCTCCAAATTGTTAAGAGTTAGAAGCCATAGTTGAAATCAAATCCAATGTAGCTACTAGTGTTTTATCAACTAGCGTTCCTCCACTTGCAACATCTATCATACTCCTCTCAGTCGACAAAAGACCTTCTTAAAAATATTGAATCAACAATTGCTCACTAATTTAATGATGGGAGAAGCTTGCACACAGCTTCTTAAATCTCTCCCAATATTCATATAATGACTCCTTGGTGTTTTGTCAGATGCCACAGATTTTTTTCCTTCTGATATTGGCGGCCCTGGAAGCTAGGAAAAACTTCTTCATCTCTACCCATGTTCTAATACTTCCAGCAGGTAAATAATATAACCAATCTTGGGCATTGTCTTTTAAAGAAAAGGAAAAAGGCCTCAGCTTTATCTGCTCTTCGATGACATTAGTATGCTTCATCCCCATACAAAATTTTCAAATGTCACACGCAATGTAACGCCAGACTCTCTAAGCTCTTTCGTATTGTTCTACACTTGGAGATGCTACTGCATATTGATATATACATGGTTGTATATAATTTCAAAGATATATTTAAATCCTTTTAGGTATATATGTCAATGATTTATAATTTTATATGATCTTACCTGAATTTAGAGTTCATCGGTATGAGAAATCTTGGAGATTTCTAACATATAAGCTTCTAAGTGTATAAAACGTAGTTCATTGGATAGATATGAACATGGTGGTTGAATTAAATGTGTTCTATTGCCGTAGAGGTGATTATACATGATTTATAGACTTATCAAACATTTAGAAAGCTTAATTGGAAAAGTTGATGTACATAAGGGCTTATTTGCAAATTGTTAAAAGTTAAAGGACTTAAATGTAATTTTTCAATTCTTAGAGGACCCATATGTAATTTTTTAAAGTTAAGGGTCTTAATTATTATTCTCAAAAGTCTAAGGAACAAAATAAAAATAAAGGTTTAGTTGATTCCCAAATTTTGGGCTTAATTGCAAATTTAGGAAAAGTTTGGAGGGAAAAATGGTAATTTCACATAACCTAAGGATAAAAAGGTAATTTCACCATATTTCAATCAAAGAAGAGTCAATATTCTAGACCCTTCTCCATGTAAGGTCATGCACCCCATTACTAGAGACTTAAAACATGTTTTAACTAAAAGAAAGGAGAAGAAGGGCGAAGAGAGGGGGAGAAGACTAATTTTTGGCTATTACTAACTCTACCCCTTTGTTTTGATTCTCCAACCCAAATCAAGGTGTTCTAAGCTAATTTGGGATCAAGGAACTCAAATATACCATTATATTTGAGAAATTATGAAAGGATTTGAAGATATCACCAAAGAAAGGTTTAGGTAAATTTGTCTTATCTCTCTCTACATTAGGATTTTAAGTTTGGTGTTAAGAGATGTTGTTCTCCATGCTTGAATATGTATGAAACATGGTTTAGATTAATGAAATGTGTTAGGGAGAGAGTTCTTTAAGCCAAAACCGAAATGTCCCCTTTTGGTGAAAGTTTGTGAACTTTTTAATATCTTTTGAAATTGATGGTCTAAATGAATTCTATGGTGATAATTGTACATGTATCATATGAATTGATGATGAAAAATGAAGAAGAAGTATGTTGGATACGCTTAAAAGAAATGATGGGAGAAGGAATGGGTATATGTAATGAGTTGTGTAATTATGATAAATGTAGCTTAAATGAAGGGAATTGGATTGAATAGGGTGGTGAAATGTGTCATTGTTTGGAAGTATTTACTAGTAACAAGATAGGATCATGAATTACTATGATAAAGTCCTGAAAATGTGACTTCAAAGTTATACACATTAGGTGTTTGATAAAATGTCTAAATGAACTTGGCTTAGGAGTTAAGGATTCGTAATGATATACATTGAAAGCGGCTTTCATATTTTCTTAGAGCAAACTTGAATTGTTGCTTAGATTGATGAATAATGGCCTAATGTTCTTGGATAAAAATGTGCTTGATTATGTTTTGAAATGAGTAAGTATTGGATTAAAGGCATTAAATGCCTTAGAAAATGTAAAAGAAAAGCCAACATGAATAGTAAGGAAGTAATGATGTGAGAAATTTAATGGTCGAATCATATAGCTTAAAGAGAGAGATATTGTGTTTTATACACTTATGTGATGGTGTATAAATATGACATATATGTTTGAGTAGTAAATACATTGTATATTTTTTAATGTATAAAGGATCGGGAGTTGTGAATCAAGGAGCTTGTACTAAGGATTGTTGAAGTTAAAGGAGTTTACACCTTCTTTTGAGGTGAGTTTGGGGAAACCATATCTCTCAAATGGGGTTAGGACATCCCAAGATATGCATGATGACTTGTATATGAATTTTGAACCTAGGTAATGCATAGTAAAATTGAATCTCAAATGGATGCTAGTATACTTGTGTATTAACAAGTGACATTGTTTTAAATAACTCTTTGTACTTGGAGTGCAACTGATGTTTTTATTATTTATTTTGAGAAATGATATTGTTTTCAATAAACTTGCACTTGAAGTGAAAAGGACAATGTTTTATTTTCAGAAATTACATTTTTGAACAACTTTGCACTTGGTGTGCAAAAGATGACTTTCATTGTATGAAATAATGCTTTGGAATTTACGTATGCATAATCGAGTCATGCATGCTGCATGTTTTTGTTCACTTATGGCTTAGAGCCATGACACGGTTTCATTTTATCGATTAAACAAATAAAGGCATGATGCCTTACTTGATTTTTATACTTAATTTTGGTATATGGTTTTTGTGATTAGTGAGGAAACTATTGGCCAATTGTGTGTTAAGCACAACAGATTAAGCGACTCCCGTACCCTTGACGCTAGTACATAAAAGTCGAGTCCCCGTATTGACATTTTTCTACAGATCTTACGAGTGATTCCACATCTAGGGTCTAGACACTGATGAGGTCATCACCTAGGGTTATGATGCTCTTGTCGACTATAGTTTGGACTTACCATGGATGAAAGTCAAGCCATTACCAAAAATATGGTGGCATGCTAGTACAATCAGTCAGTAAAATCTCATTACAATTTTCTTCTTTTTAAAACAATGCACGCGTATACAAAAATCAATAATCAAATTGGGCCCATTCTTTTCATTCGCAACACCAAAATCACATTTATTATTATTATACTCAAGATCAAACTCATTTATAAACCTTTCCACTTTGGAAAGTTATTACATACAAAAATATTAATACACATTGCACAATAATTACAGAAGACTCAATTCGATACAAAAATTAGAAAATACAAATGTAATCACGAACTAATCCCGACCTCTATCTCTTACTTGAATGCAGTGGGTATACTCCCGTTTAACTAACGGGGTGACTCTTTTGAGTCTAAAAAAATATTGCAAATTTTGGATGAGTTTTTGCAAACTCAGTGAGTAACCATCCTCAATGGCTCACTCAATCACATAATACATATAGTTCATTAATTCATCATATTAAGTCACATACATTGCACATTCACTTAAGCATAAATCACATTCAAAAAGCATTCAAATTATTAAAACATACATATCGATTTTATATGCAATACACATGAGACTCACTTTTAATTATTGTTGTTGTGACCGAGTGCCTTTTAATCTAACCCATATCCCTTAGTTGATACTGAGTTGTATTAGATTATGTCCCATATCCCTTAGTCGATATCGGTTACATTCACAACTGAGCCTGAGACTTTGATCACAGTATGAGCTTTAAGCTCTTTTTGGTGGCTACTCCAATCACAACAACCTTTATGTTTCATGCATTCAAGTAATGAAATGCATCGCATTTTCATATTCTCAATCAATCACATGATCAATCGGTCACTTTCACATATTATCGAATCTTAGTTCGGCATTTTACATTTAAGTTGAGAATCACTTTTTCATTCATATACATATTCACATTTTTCTTCAGAATTGGGTTCGACTTTTAACAATCAAGTCATGTAGCACATATTTCATTAAATTCACATACAAGGAGGTCTTTAATGTTCTCAAATTTATCAAACTCCTCGGACATTCAATGTTCAAAAATCTGAACAATCACATTCATATTGTAAAATCATTCAATACATAATACAAACAGAACAATCAGTAAGTAAGACCATCTAGGTCGACTCACAGTACGGTCTAGATTAGCATTAGCTTCTATGATCCGAAAATGTCTAGATGAGGACGTTTTATCCTATATATCAACATCATACAATACACTTTTACACACTTCTATGATCTGGAAATGTTTAAGCCTTAATCTCTTTTTGGTGGCTACTTCGGTCACAACAGCCTTTATGTTTAATGCATTCAAGTAATGAAATGTATTCACATTTGCATCACTTCTACGATCCAGAAATGTCTAAGCCTTAAGCTCTTTTTCGTGGCTACTTCGATCACAACAGCCTTTATGTTTAATGCATTTAAGTAATGAAATGCAACACATTTTCATATTCTCAATCAATAACTTGATCAATCAGTCACTTTCACATATCATCGAATCTTAGTCCAGAGTTCAACATTTAAGTTGAGAATCACTTTTTCATTCATATACATATTCACATTTTTCTTCAGAATTGGGTTCGACTTTTAACAATCAAGTCATGTATCACATATTTCATCAAATTCACATACAAGGAGTACTTCAATGTTCTCACATTTATCAAACTCCTCGAACATTCAATGTCCGAAAATCAGAACAATCACATTCATATTGTAAAATCATTCAATACATAATACAAACAAAACAATCAGTAAGTAAGATCATCTAGGTCGACTCACAGTACGCTCCAGATTAGCATTAGTTTCTATGATATGGAAACGTCTGGATATGGAAGTTCTATCATGTGTATCAACATCATATAATACACTTTTACACACATTATTAATTGCACAAGCATATGAACACTCAATCACCTATATATGTATATGTGTTGTGTATAATGCATGCTCAATGACAATCCCAGGTATATCATCTAAATTTACATGTTATACTCATTCTCATTTCACAATTCATATATGTTTAATTGAACATAGATTTACACTTCATTTGCACTTGATCAATCTAAGTTCACCATTCAATCTTTTACCATTTATAAATGTCTAGCTTATTCTTAAGCTTACACCTCAAGAACACTTAGTTCTTCTAATATGATAATCCAATTTCTTGTCATTTCTTGTCTAACATCATATGCTCTCATATTACTCAATTCTCATTCACATTTACTTAATATATATTACTCAACTCCTTCAGACCATAACTATAATCATATGCACATCTTCATTCTCATTACATTCATGCCCTTTGGTACATTGATATCATCCATTCATTTACTAAGTTATAACCATAATTATCACTTCAAACATATCACACATTAGTCACTTAATCAAGGAATCATTATAGGTTCATTACAAATCCCATTTAAGCCTTAATTAAGACCCAATGTCTAGTGAATGTCTGTTAGGTGAACATTTATGTCCGTTGAGCGGACCTTCACGGGTCAGTTACAGAAATTTGAAAATTTGGCCCTCTAGACATCAATATCTTTTCTCGGGATCTTCATATAAGTTGTAGATCTCGAAGTCCTCCTTAAAACCATACCTAAATGAACTCAATCAGAGTTCTACAGAAAATGTTATGCCTCTTCCCCAAAGTATATCCAAGGGCATCCACATTTTCCAGATTTTAACTCTTTACTTACTACATTCACTACCTTAAGCTTATCTATCATTTATAATTTAATTTCTACTCATTTTCCCATCATTATAAGTCCATTTCAACTTAATATCATCCATAAACAAATTTTATTCCATGATTGATCATGAACACTAATAACAAAGCATACAGATATATACACATTCATCATTAACTTACTACACATATTCAACTTCATTTTAACTTTCATTTCACTTCTAACTATCACCTTAATTCTTCCCATTTAATGATACCATATTACTCCCTTTCTTTATATCTAGAATCATTTTATTTCATCACAAAAAAACCCAAAGAGATTCACATTAATTCATCAAGAAAACAGAACGAAAACCCATTATGTATCCAATTTTTCTGCACTTTTTTCCTACACATAGTACTCAACTTCAGGTCAAAATTCAAAACTCTTAACGACAGAATTTGAATTCCATGTCTTCTTGAAAATGTAGCCGTATGTCTCTAATTTAATCCAAATTAAAAATAATCTCATTTGGATATCTACAGAACAAGTTATGGCTAAATCACAGTTGCATAATCAGTGGAAAATGTTACGGCTAATATTTTTCCAGCACACTATAAACACCATTTACTCAATTAATCCAACATTATAATGATCATTCTACTTTAAAAACATCTCTATAACAAGTTATGGATCATTAATCATCATACATGTAAAAGCATGACATTAATCTACCCACATTACTCACTCACGTTTTTGCATATACCCTTCCTCAATTTATGAACATTTAACCTCTAACTATCATCAAATATGCTTCATTCATCAAATCAAGAAGAGTTATGCTTATACTTACTTGTTTAGCTTCAATGTCTTCAAACTCTTCAAGATCTCTCTTTACCCTAGCTACCTCCTTTCACACATGCATCATCATTTAAGGGTGGTAGGGTTAGGTCTTTAGTAAGAAATGAAGAAAATAACATGACTAGTGATGGAAGAAAGCAAGGTTCAACTTTGAGGTTAGAGAAGAGAGTGTCGTAGATGGAGAGAAGAATGAAGAATATGAAGAAGCTAGAGATAAGAGATGCATGAATCATGTTTAGCAAGTGAAAAACCCAAAATATGGTTTTTCACTTAATAAATTTGTGACTTAAACATGTGGTGTGGCAAATGGCACTTGTCACTTGCCACATGTCACTCTCTCAAGGTCTCTTCTTGGCCTTTTATTAACTGGTCCATTTGTCTCCAATTTTTACTCCAATTGTCTCCCAGTTTTCAATTACATAAGTCATTAAATCTTAATGTCACATATTAAACTTTCTACTACCATTTGACATTTATTTCTACCATTATTCATCAAATGTTCTGCCACTTGACATTTTTCCTAGTTTAAAAATAGGCTTAAAATTTCAGAAAATTCTTAAATTTTCACCAAAAATTCTGAGTCAATACTTATATTCTCCAAATCAATTCTTTATACATACAATTCACAATTCTAGATATAACCATATTTATAGATCAATTATACCCGAAAAATGTCAATGAATGCATGTACAATCATTTTAGTATGCAAAAATCAATATTCACATGTGTGTATGCTAACATTTTGCATGAGCATGAAATGCATTTTTCTAAACTCTCATTGCTGTTTCTCAATTATAGAAATGTATAGTTCTACCCCCTTAGTATGGGAATGGGATGACACAATCAGTGTGTGTGCACATTAGTTTGGCCAACTAGTGGCGTCACACATGATTATTTTTACTTATTATGGGATTTATTTTTTGATGAGATTTGATTTATACATATGATGTTTTTCTGCTTTTGTGTACTGTAACTGGAACCTACGTTCACCGAATGAGTGATTAATAAGCTAGGCCTATGTGGTTCCTAACCAGTATACGTTGAGTCATATGCTAGGCCTATATGACTCTATGTAATGTATGTTAACGTTACAAGTTATTTATTCTGTCTTGTCGTGTATCGAGTTCTATTTGTGATATATATTTTTCCTGCTCACTGAGTACATAGTGTACTCACCCCCTCCGCCTTCCAACCATGTAGGTTGATTTAGTGAGCTTGAAGCTCTGAGTAGATCGTGCGATCTTTTGACATTTTCGGGATATTACTGCATGTGGGTAGTTTCTGTTTTGGAATTTAGTTGCATAGTGGCTCATAAACTGTTTTAATGTTTTTATTATATTAGTTATGATGATATGCTTTATGACTTTATAACCTGACTATTTTGTAGTTTGTAAAAGATTTTATGTATAAACTTTTGGTACTATTGTGAGATTGCTTTTTAGTGGACTTAAAGTCCTGAAGTTGTGGTAAAATTTTTGATGTGAATATAGAAGTGTGTTTAAAATTGTTTGTAGGTATTTGATTGAGTTTTTGGGATTTTTAAAATACAACCTTTGTGTTTCCCAAATTTTTCAACAAAAAAGGGAGAGATATTTAGTTAGCCTTGTATAGTCGGATTAAAGATACCGTGAGTGTCCTTAATTCGGTTACGTGGCGGTTGTCATAGACTCGATGTGGTACTAGGTCGTGACTATTAAATTGGTATCAAAGCCTAGTTTTTATGTTTTCAAAAGTGATATTTCCATTTTCAAAAAGTTCATGAGCCTTAGGAATCGAGTACGAATGTCAAAAGTCTTTAGTCAAGAAGTTGAGTCTCGGATCATTAAGTTGGAGTCCTTAATGATTGGATGATTTTAACCTCGATCAGAGTACCTATTGTCATTCCTTGGGATGTTTTGGGATATCAGATAAGCTAGGCTTAGCCCGATCTCTTTTATTAAACAATGTTTTTCCTTAATTTATAGTGATAGCATGGTTGGATAAGGAAGGGGAAGTTGTCGCAAGGTTGGACCTTTGCGACCTAAGCCAGAGGATATTAGTCATCCCCTGGAGCTGTTAGATCCCCCTCTCATTGTAGTCCCTCCTCTTGGAGAGCAAGTGGCTTGTGATGAAGTATATACAGCTTATAAGATAAAGATCGGTGAAGTTGTGTTAGAGGTAGATCTTATGCCTCTCGATCTACGACATTTCAAGGTGATATTAGGGATTGACTGGTTAGAGAGGTATCACATCAGGGTTGATTGTTTTAA
The DNA here is from genome assembly GCA_025504915.1 of Erythroxylum reticulatum. Lineage (NCBI taxonomy): Eukaryota > Viridiplantae > Streptophyta > Magnoliopsida > Malpighiales > Erythroxylaceae > Erythroxylum > Erythroxylum reticulatum. The sequence goes on from JANSVA010000218.1 coordinate 24,854,218, forward strand.
GAAAGAGGTGGAGTTTGACCCTCAGGATTGAGTCCTAATTAAATTTGCTAGTGACCAACGGATGTTCCTGAGTTGTTTGATACTGGTAATGAAGACTAAAAGGTTGATTCGTTAAAGGTGCTAGGCATAACTTACACATGTGATTGACACTTTGGCACAAAAGGTCGAACTGGGAGATGTCCCTATTGTGTGCAAGTTTCCCGATGTCTTTTTGGAGGAATTGCTTAGATTACCACCTGATTGGGAGTTTGATTTCACTATTGACCTAGTCCCGGGGATGACACCAATATCTATACCATCATATTGCATGCTACCAGCAAAATTGAAAGAGTTAAAGATTCAACTACAAGAGTTATTAAACAAGGGCTTCATCAAACCAAGTCATTAACCGTTGGGAGCACCAATATTATTTCTCAAAAAGAAGGATGGGACCCTCCGCTTATGTGTTGATTATCAGTAGTTAAACAGGGTTACCATCAAGAATAAATATCCACTTCCCAGGGATGATGATTTGTTTGATCGGTTAAGAGGAGCTACAGTATTCTCAAAGATAAATATAAGGTCTGGGTACCATCAATTGAATATTGATGAGAATGATGTGCACAAGACTGCTTTTCGGACAAGGTATAGATACTATGAATTCTTAGTGATGTCGTTCGGATTGACAAATGCACCTGTAGTATTTATGGACTTCATAACCAGGGTGTTCCATCCTTATTTAGATCAGTTTATCATAGTCTTGTAGCACAATCCGGAGATAGGGAGATAGGATTCCTTAGGCACGTGGTATCAGGGATAGTATTTTTGTAGACTCGAAGAAAGTGGAAGCTATATTTGAATGGGAACAACCTAAGAATGTGACAGAAGTCCGCAACTTTCTGGGGTTAACTGGTTATTATTGGAGATTTGTTGAGGATTTTTCAATACTTACAAGCCCTTTGTCGAGGCTTACCCAAAAAGGGATAAATTTTTAGTTGGATGATAAATGTGAGGCGAGTTTCTAGGAGATGAAGAAACATAAGCTAAATTATCGTACACATGATTTGGAGCTTGCAGTAGTAGTGTTTGCACTCAAGATTTAGAGACATCATATTTATGGGGAGATTTGTCGTATATATACCGACCACAAGAGTTTGAAGTACCTAATGACATAGAAGGAGCTAAACCTCAAACAAAGGAGATGGTTGGAATTGATTAAGGATTATGACTTAATAATCAATTATCATACATGAAAAGCAAATATGGTAGTCGATGCATTGTTCGACAGTAACTATTAGGCAAGATCCTTAAATGACATATTTGATGAGTGTGTGGAGCCTTAGTGTTAGACCCTAAAATTTTATTTTAATTATTTTATTTTATTTTATTTTTAGAATTTAGTCATTAATTTAGTGAGCATAATTAGAATTTAGAATTTAGAATTGAATGTTAGAATTAAATTAGAGTATAGTTAAGGTATTAAATTGAATGGACTAAGGAGTTAACAGGTAAATGGACACTACATTAAAATGAAGGCAAACTTGGAAAGGAAAACAAAGACAAGGGTATTTTTGGAAGATAAGAACAAATTGTTGTCTTGAATTAAAAGAAGGAAGAAGAGAAAATTATAAAAGAGAGAAAGAAGAGAGAAAACGTGAGAAAAGAAGAAGAAATCGTGGGAGAAGCTAAGAAAGAAAAAGAAAACATGGAAAGAAGAGAAATCAAGCTTGTTAGAGGTAAGCTTCGTCATTTTCTTTTTTCTTTGGTAGAAAAACAAAAAGAGTTAGAAAGAGAATGGAATTTTGTGTTAGGGGTAAAAGATGAAGAAGAGAATCATGAAACCTTAGTTGAATGTTTAAGGATTTTTCAACTAGGTTTTGGTTTTTCTAGCCTAGATAATCCATGAGTGGATTAAGTTTAAGCTTAATTTAATTCTTAAATATCAAAACTTTATGGGTTTTCTTTTTGTATATTAGATTGAATGGAAAGCTTGGTTTATTGAAGTAAACCAAGAAAACCTAAGGCAAGAGCAAGAGGAAGGGCAATTTTGAATTTGAAATGTCAACCAATTTAGGTGGGCAATATGTTTATGGATATTGTAATGATGAGTCAATTCTTGTTTGCTTGAGTGTTTAATTGCTTGAATTGAATTGTTGTGATTTTTATGAAAGGCATGATGATTTATTACCATGATTATGCATTAGATGATGTTATGACATTTTGCATTGATCAAAAGAGGAGAAAGCATAAGAAATTATGAAAATATGATTATATGATGAAATGGATTTGAGCATGAGAATTTGCTTATGATTGGGTAAGAGAGGAACCATTTTGTTTGTCACGTGCACGTTGACTAAAGCCTTCTCCCGGTTGCCCGCTTGTGGCACACGAGATCCTAAGAATCGGACTCGTTTTGTTCACAATGTAAATTTCGATTTCTAGGACCCTCGATCTATTTGTTTGTGCATTACATTTTTATTTGTAAGCATGATGCATAGTTGAGTGTTATGTTGTTAATTATGAGTTACATGATATGATTTATATGAGAATGTGTTGAATTATGAGATTTAAAGTAGGACTGTGGATAATTGGATTGCTAAATGCATGAGATGTATACATATATGAATAAGTAATATACTTGACATGTGGCTCGTTATCACTTATTATAAATATATTAGCCTATAAGCTTAGTAGCTTAACCTATTATTTTCCACTCCTTAGGTGCAAAACAAGAGAATTAGTGATCATTGCAAAAAGTTTGGCAACTTTAAGATTAGAGACTTTTGTAGCTACGTGAGTAACTATAACTTTTGGGATAGCTTTATAAGCATATCAACAAGAGCATTCATTGTATTTTGTATTTTGTATTAAGCCAATGGTGTGGCTTTTGATATGTAACTAAAGTTGTTCAAACTTTTTGATTTAGTAATGAAATTTGGATTTGATGAAGATCTTTGTTGTATGTTTATATTATCTCTCGATTGAGTTGTTAGTAGTTATGGTTGGAGATAGAATTGAATGTTGTTGGAATTAAGGTTATGTGTGTGTATATGTAAATTGGTGTTGGTTTGTTAGGATATGGGTTTTGTCCGAGGGTTTTTCCACGAGGAGGGTCAAAGTTCGTCACAGCGAACCTTTCCAGAAAGGTGATTTTGTGTTAAATTTTGTATCTTCTCCGTGGTGTAATTTTCCCGAGGGGTTTTCTTGCTGAACCTCAGGAGTTCGCTGCAGCGAAGCCAAAGTTTGTCGTGGCATATTTTTCCCAAGAGGTGCTTGGTTTTGATATGGGGACTTTGCCGCAGTAAGGCCAAGTTTTCGCAGTGGTGTATTTTTCCTGAAGGGTATTTGGAAGTGATTCCATAGTTTGACCGCGGCGAACCCGCCACTGCTGCCATATTAAAATTTCCTACAAATTGAATGTTTTCGTCTCTCCTCTTGCATGATCCTCACCCGATCACCCCAAGTGGTCGCCTTGGGAATAGGGTCGAGACCCGACCCCAACACTTGGGGTTGGACTCTCAATGGCACAGGATAACGAAACATTGCTAGCACGATTTGAAGTTCTATCGACTTTATTTGATGAGATTAGGAGATCGTAGGTCTACGATCCTGAGTTAAGAGTCATTCAGGAGAAATTGCCATCCGAAGAGAGTGAAAGGTTCAGACTGAGAGAAGATGGGTTGTTAGTTGATGGGTGTCGAATCCACCAAAAATAAATCCCAAACACCAAACGAAAATAAATTGCGCACAGTGGTAAATGGGGTC
>JANSVA010000218.1:24872085-24884234 GCA_025504915.1 Erythroxylum reticulatum
AAATTAGATTGAACTCATTGATTCCTAACGAATTAAATCCCTATTCTAAAGAGAAATTTAATTTGATTCGAAAACTATTTTCAAATCCATTTGGAAAATATTTCCAATTATCTTGGCTCCTTTAACAAAATTTAATTGAAAATAATTTTCAATTAGAAAACTATTTTCAAAATATTAAAGAAAACTCAATTTTCTTAATTAATAAATGTTAACATTTTTCAAATTTTAACTAAGAAAAATACTTTTTCTAATAAATCAAAAACTTATTATTCATAAACAAAGAAGCAATTTTTAAATAAATCAAATAATATTTCTCTAAACAAATAAGGTCATAAATTTAATTTATCTCAATCATATTGAAATAAATAAATTTAAGTAAGAAACATCTTTCGAAATTATTCAGAAAATACTTTTAGGAGTCTAGTTAACCAATTATAATCTAATTAAAAATAATTAATTGCAATTTTAGAAACAACTTTTTTAAATTTTAAATAGGAATCAATTCAATTATTAATCTTAGTCATATTAAAAAATATTAATTTAATTTTGGAATTGATATTTAGATTTTTTTTAAAATTAAATTTATGTATGGGATAGGTCTTAGAATACTCTATTCAAAACTAAGGATCTGATTACTTTAATTGCCAAACAAACCTTATTCTAAGATTAGGGTATTTTTATCCTTGTACCCAAGCACTTCTTATTCTAGCCTTAGCATACACTATCCTTATTGCCAAGCATCCTAGTGTATCCAAACACACCATTTCCTAAACCTATTTTTGAACACTCCTCTTCTTCACTTTAGGAAACCCTAATCTCATAAAGTCACAAACCCTAGGCGCCAAGAACCTTCCTACCACTGCCGCCATAGATTGCCGCTGTTATTACCGGCTAGTAAATTGCTTCCTATCCTTCATTTTGACTGCAGTCAGTTATTGCTATTGTTCGTTCTCGTCCTTAGGCTTAGGTTTATGTCCTCTCTTCTTCGAAGCTTGACCCTTGAAGAAACTAAACTAAGATATGTGCTCCGTAGCAACAAATCTAGACTTCATAACCTCATAATTAGCAACCACTAGAGTGTTAGTAACACTACCATCAACCCATTCTTTGTGAGAGACTGATAGTTGTGCATTAGTATGTGTTTTTCTAAGTATTTGATATGTGTTTCTTGCAAGATAGGTTAATTTTATAGTATTTTAGGACTTGTTTTGTGTGTTTTTGTTTAGTTTGATCTTCATGATTGTTCTTTTATGTTTGATATTAGTTTAGGGTAGGAATTGATCATTTTGGTGTAGGAATGGAGGGTGGACACCTTTATGATTGAGCTAAAGACCAAGAGAAGAGAAGACAAGAGAAGTGGAGCTACTAAAAAACAAGAACCCATGATCATGGACAAGGGCATGTTTTCCACAATTATGAGAAATTTATGGAGAAAGTTTCTGTTAAGCTAACCTACAATCATGGGAAGCATAAGTATAATTCCCACGAATAAGAACTGGAAGTTGAAGAGACACATAAGTTTCATGTATTTTTTTAGGTTTTTATGACTTTATCAGACATAGAATCCCGAGATTCACTAGATGGTTGTGGAACTTACATCTTATAGACAAAATACAGATTGAGATCCTAGAGATAGGGGGAGATTAAAGGTTTCATTCTTGATTAGGCAAAGAGCACCCCATCATTTAGAATTTCCAAATTGGGTAAAGAAGAGAAGGAGCTACCCCATCCAATCTTATTTCAATTTCTTTCTCTTCTAGGATGTTTATCATGGATTATTTGGTTTTTGGGGATGTTATGGATATTATGACTGGCTAAAACAATTTTTAGGGTTTATTGTTGAACTCTTTGTGAACCTTTGGTTATTGATTTAATGACATACATGTTCATGTTATTTATTGTGCTTAAACCTTGCAATAAATTGAGAGAGTGAGCTTGGTAATTTGTGTTAATTGTACAATGAGAGTTATCAACTAATAGACCTATAATTAATAAGTTATTGATTTATTAGGAAGAGATTTCAATAGGTCAATACGCTGCCGATAGAATAGCTTCATATCTAGTTGAATGTTTAGGAAACGCTTTGCACGTCGAGAGATCCCAAAGTTATTTCTAATTTATTTAACTAGTGATATTTAGTTACACCTTGAGAAAGGGTAGCTAAAATTTTAGGAAATCATAGGTCAAGCATAAATTGAATCAATTAATCAAAGGGGAGAAAATAGGGATAATGACAAGTCCTAATGTTTAATCTTGATTTTCTCCAAGTCTTAGTTTACAATTTTAGTTTGTGTTATGATGTTCCCTAGTACTTTTAGTTTGTCTTTATTTTACTTATTTTTTAAAAATTTGATTAAAACAATTTCTTAAAAAAAATCAACCTGAATTAAGTGGTGCCTAGGCATAATCCTTATGGGATTGATATCTGTTTTCAACTACAAGTACGACCCGTATACTTGTGGTTTTTGGCACCGTTGCAGGGGATTGATTGTTTAGCATCTTGTTTAGTTTGGGTTACTTTGATTTAAGAGTTTTTAATAATTTTTCTTTTGTCTTTGCAAGTGCATGAACACAAAGAACACGGAAAGGAATACTTAATTTTGTGATGAAGAGTTAGTAGATATCACAAAACACAAATGATTGTTGAGAAGAGCGAAGCGCTAAGACATTATACACCCTAATATGACATAAGAAGGGGCCGAAAGGACATTGATGGACTTTATAAGGCTAGGATTCAGTCCTAAAGGAGTTGCGAGGCTAGTTATTTAAGCTAACAATTTCGAGATCAAGCTGGCACTCCTTAACATTCTTTAGAGTAGTGTGTAGTTCTATCAGTTGTCCAATGAAGATCCCAATGCCCATGTAGCCAATTTTTTTAAGATATGCTACATTTTTCGGTTTAATGGGATGTTTGACGATGTCATGAGGTTGCGACTTTTTTCTTTCACTTAGAGAGATTAGGTAAAGGTATGGTACAATTCACTCAACTCAGGGCAGATTAATACTTGGGAATAGCTAGCCCAAGCATTTCTTGCTAAATACCTCCCACTGACCAAGACGACAAGGATCATTAAGGAAATCACAAATTTTCAACAAAGCAATGGGGAGTCTTTATATGAAGCTTAGGAGAGGTCTAAAGAACTACAAATAAGTTATTCCCCACCATAACCTTCCGAGGGAATTCCTTATGCGAACAGTCTACAATGGTGTAAATCAAAGCACAAGAGGAACTATAGATGTAGCTGTGAGAGGATCTTTGATGAGGAAAACTATCAATGCAGCTTATGACATTTTGGAAGAATTGGCATGCAACAGTTGTATGTGGTCAAGCGAGAGGAGTAGACAAGGGCAGAAGGAGCAAAAAGGTATAATCCCAATTGACTTTGTTATCACTTTGCATGCACAGATCGCAGCCCTCACCAAACAGTTGAGCAACACGAAAAGATCATCTTCATCTATAGACAAAGCTATGTAATCACAGTATGAGTTATGCAGGCAGGACAATCAATGCATACTAGAATGCTTTTTGTTGGGACCTAGTAATTCTGAATAGGTAAGTTACTTGGGCCAACCACAGTGAGGTAACAACCTATACTCTAATACTTATAATCCGGGGTGGAAAATCCACCCAAATTTTTCTTAAAGTACTAATAATATAGGTGGTCAAGCAAGACTGCAAAGACCTCTATGATTTCAACAAGACAGACTTGGATCTTTAGAGAACAAAATGGACAAGTGGATGGATATTTTAGGGTCCAAATTGGCAAATTAAGAAGAAATCCAAAAGAGGATGTTTTTGAGCTAGGAGGAAAATTAAAAGATGATGGAGGCAAAGTTTGATCAGATTATGAAAAACCATGCCTCATCCATTCACAATTTAGAGGTACAATTAGATCAACTTCCTAATGCTATCTTTTTTAGAAGTGCAAGTAGCTTACCAAGCAATACTGAGGCCAAACTAAGGGAACAATTGAAGGCTATCACACTTCAAAGTGGTAAGAAGATAGAGAAACCAAGTGTGAAAAAGGATTGCTAAGAAAAAGGAAAAGGTAAGGAGATTCAAGAGGAGGCAGAAGAAGATAGGCCTTATGTACCACCACCACCCTACAAACCTAAACTTTTGTATCCAAGTTTTTGGAGAAACTGAAGAAGCTTCAGATTAACTTGTCATTAGTGGAAGCTTTAGATTGCATGCCCAAATAAGTGAAGTTTCTAAAGGACATATTGACACACAAACTTACTTGGGAGGACAATCAGATGGTCACTTTGATAGAGAATTATAATTCGATTATCTCAAGCCCGATGCCTTCAAAACTAGAAGATCTAGAGAGTTTTACGATTCCATGTATTGTTGGTGACTTTGAATTTTCTACATTCTTATATGATTTATGTACAAGCATTAACTTGATGCCTTTGTCTGTTTTCAGGAAATTGGGACTAAGAGAGGTCAAGCCAACATCCATGCTGATTCAACTTATAGATCAATCCATCAAGAGACCATATGGAATTGTAGAAGATATGTTGGTAAAAAGTAGAAAATTTTATTATTCCAGTTGATTTTGTGGTATTGGATTTTAAAGATGATAAAAAGTGTCCATTGATTTTGGGTAGGCCCTTTACGAATACTTGTAGGGCATTACTTGATGTGCATAAGGGCAAACTTGTTTTAAGAATTGGTGATGAGCAAGTTGAGATTAATATGTCTAAATCTTTGAAGAAACCAATGGATGGTAATGTATGTATGAAGATGGATGTTGTGGATGAATGTGTGAAGGAGGTTGGAAAAGAAGTTAATGAAGTTACTAAAGTAAACAAGGATGAGAGTGTGAGAGAAGAGGATTTATGTGAGGAAGTTGAGTTAGAAAGTTAGAGAGAACAGATACACCTATATCACTTTCCATAGTTAAGCCCCCTAATTCAGAGCTTAAACCCTTACCTTTTCATTTGAGATACACCTTTTAGGTAAAAACCATACCCTAACTATCATTTTCTCAAACCAATTAGATGTTATGCAAGAACAGAAAGTGGTAGAGACCATTAGGAAAAGAATGAGAACTACGGGGTGGCAAATTTCTAATATTAGAGGGACTAGCCACCATGGTGATGCATATGATTAACCTAGAAGAAGATGTAAAACTATGAGAGAGAAACAAAGAAGGTTAAATCCAAGCATACAAGAGGATATAAAGAAGGAGGTAATAAAGCTATTAGATGTAGCAATTATTTATCCTATTTTAGATAGTGACTAGATGAGTCTACTACAGTGTGTGCCTAAGAAGGGAGGCATGATAATGATGGAAAATGAAAAAGGTGAAAAGATTTCTACTAGGACCATCCCAGGTTGGAGAGTATGTATGGATTACCAGAAGCTCAATTTGGCCGCTAAGAAAGTTCACTTCCTTTTACCTTTTGTAAACCAAATGATTGAGAGGCTAGTTGTTCATGCATTTTACTATTTTCTTGATGGATACTCAGGGTACAATCAGGTGGTTATATACCCACAAGACTAGGAGAAGACCACTTTCACTTGCCCTTATGGGACTTTTATTTATCATAGGATGTTGTACGATTTATGTAATGCACTACCACATTCCAAAGGTTTATGATGGCCATATTCGAAGGTATTTATGGATGATTTCTCTGCCTTAAGAAATTCTTTTAATCATTGCTTGTTGAATTTAGACAGAGTGCTTCAAAGATGTGAGGAGTCTCATCTAGTCTTAAACTAAAAAAATTGTCATTTCATGGTTTAAGAGGGAATTAAAAAAGATCTCGTGCAAGGGGATTAAAGTGGATCGAGCTAAAACTGAAGTAATTGAAAAGCTACCACCTCCCACTAACATTATCATGCAAGTTTCTACAGACGGTTCATTAAGGATTTTTCTCTTATTGCTAGACCCTTAACTTATTTATTAGTTAAAATGTGCCTTTTTTTATGATGCTTATTTGGACGCTTTTAATAAGTTGAAAAAGGCACTTATATCAGCACCCATTTTGACATCACTAGATTGGTCTCTTCCTTTAGAAATTATGAGTGATGTAAGTGATCATGTCATTGGTTGTATCTTTAGTTAGCTAAAGGAAAAGAAGTTGCACGCTATATATTACAAGTAAGACCTTGACAGGAGCACAACTGAATTACACAACTACGAAAAAGAAGTTGCTTACTATGGTATTTGCATGTGAGAAATTTCATTCTTATATTTTAGGCTAGCATGTAATTGTTTTTACAGATTAGGTAGCATTATGATATCTTTTTGCAAAGAAGGAAGCCAAGGCTAAGCTTATCCGATGGGTACTTCTACTCCAAGAATTCAACATTAAGATTAAAGATAAGAAGGGAGTAGAAAATGTTGTAATAGACCACCTCTCGAGACTTAAAGGAGGTCACCATAAAGAAAAAGAGGAAATTGAGGAGACCTTTCCTGATGAGGCTCTAATGATGCTAGATAATCCTTTTTTTCCTTAGTTCACAAATATTGCAAACTACATCTTAGGTAGTATTCCTCCTTCCGATCTTTCTTATCAACAAAGGAAAGGGTTTGTATTTCAATGTTCTCATTATATTTGGGATAAACTTATACTTTATATGATATGTGCTGACAATGTGATTCACAGCTGTATTCTAAAGATGAAATGCCTGAAATTTTGATGCAATGTCATAATTTACTTTATACAGGGCATTATGGAGCTAACAAAACTACAGCTCAGATCTTAGAGTGTAGATTCTATTGGCCAACCTTGTTCAAAGATGATCGATATTTTGCATTAAAGTGTGATAGGTTTCAAAGAATAGGTAACATATCAAAGAGGGATGAGAAGCCACTTTCAAACATCAAGGAGGTGGATATATTCGATTTGTGAGGATTAGAAATTATAGGACCATTCCCATCCTCTTCAGGTAACACTTATATATTAGCTGGAGTTGACTATGTTTCCAGGTAGGTTGAGGCTATAGCTACTCCAACTAATGATAGCAAGGTGGTTCAAAAGTTTATCAAGAAGATCTTTATGAAGTTGGGGTACGCAAAGTGATTATAAGTGATGGAGGGAGCCATTTTTGCATTAAACCATTTGAGGCTCTTCTGAAAAATACAATGTTCATCATAAAATAGCGACTCCTTACTACCCCCAAATTAGTGGTCAAGTAAAGGTACTGAAAAGAGAGATAAAGAAGATTTTGGAGAAGGTAGTGAGCACCTCAAGAAAGGATTGGGTGTTAAAGCTAGATGACACCTTATGAGCTTATAGGACAACTTTCAAGACACCCATAGGAACTACCCCAATAGACTTGTGTATGCTAAGACAAGTCATTTACCTTGGAGTTAGAGCATCGAGCTTATTGGGCTGTTAGGAAGTTGAACATAGATTGGAAGCTAGTAGGTAAAAAGAGATTATTACAACTTGATGAATTAGAAGAGTTGAGGTTTGATGCTTATGGAAATGCCAAGTTTTACAAGGAAAGGGAAACGAAGTGGCATGATGCTCACATTAAAAAGGAGTTCAAGAGTGGGGACTTGGTGCTTTTGTTCAATTCACAACTTTGATTATTTCCTGGAAAGCTCAAGTCAAAATGGAGTGGACCCTTCAAGATTATTCAAGTGTTTCCTATAGAGCTTTGGAGTTGGAAAATGAAAAGGGTGAAGCATTCAAGGTCAAAGGGCATAGATGCAAGCCATACTAAGAAGGGACATAATTACAAAAAAGGAAGTCATCTCTTTCCTTTCTTTTACTCCTTCATGAATACATGTGAAATGGTCAAGCTAATGATAATAACATAGCATGTTTACCTTTCTTTTGCTTGCTTTTGCTTACTTTTGTGTTTGATTATGTTTGGTTTGAATTTTGTTTGGGTTTTAACTTGTTTTCTTTCCAAATGTCTTGTTTGTTAGTTGACTTTGATGTATTAGTAGGTTGAGTGAATTTTAGGAATACATACTACGCTTAGAAGAAGGCTAAGAAGTTGGAAAAGTTAGACAATCCACAATCGTAGGAATTGGGTTGATTCCTACAAGCATAGGAAGGCTTTCCAAAAACTTTCTGGACATAGAAATGGATTCATTTTCCACACGCGTGGGAAGGCCCTCCAGAAAGTTTCTGCAGCCTAAACCCACGATTGTGGGATCCTTCGACAGAAACTTTTTTAAAAACTCTCTCTTTTTCTTTTTTCTTCACTTTCCCTCACTTTTTTTGTCTTTAGTTGACTCTCTTACTAACACTAGCTTTGAAAATCTTTCATTTATATCCCAAACTTTGGTATTTTTCTTCATCTTTTCCATCATTAATCACTTCTTTTACACTTATTTCACACTACACCATCAAGAATACAAGGATTTGGTGAGTTCTTATTTCCTTCTCTCTCTACAACATGCTCACTCTCTCTTTTGCCTATTTTTGCATAATTTTCTTCTTTAATGGCTTCAAAGAAACTTGTCGCTTGAAAACCCATCAACCAATTGCATCAACAAGTCTCCTGTGAAGGTAAAACTAATATAGGGGTAAATTTTCGTGCCCTATTTCCAATTTTTTTGGACAACGAAGGTATGCAATTTCAGGACTTTAAAGATAAAGAATTATTGCCTCCCCAATGCTTTGATTTTGAATTATTAGAAACTCTAAGTTTAAGGTGTCATATTGAATGATTAGCTGTAAATATTGGTTGAGGTCGGTTAATTCATTGTCATGTATCGAGATACCACATGATGACTGTTGAATTTTTTACCACTATGCATTATAATCCTAAAATGGATACATTTTGGTTTAGAATAGGAGTTCATGTTTATAAGCTTGATTACATAGTCATTTGTGCACTTTTTGACTTGTCAAACACTATTGGAAAAGCCTTACGAGTGAAAACATGTTTGATTCCAGGATTGCACCGAACACCTTAATTCGTAGGACAGAGCTTTTACTGCTTCACAAATTTATGTGCTTAATTGTTTTTAATAAAACTGAAAGCAATAAATGTTCTGCTAAAGAAATTTTCTTTCTTTGGTGCATGGATCATAAAGTTAAAATAAATAACTCGTATCACTTTTAGGTCTATTATGAGTTGTGTTAATAAGGAAAGCTCATATTTTTGTGGCTTATATTATCACTACATTGGCTACATTTTATCATCTTGATATGGATACTATACGTATTGCTAATTATGATGTGTTTGATGTATAGTACTTAAGACGCTCTGAATTTTTAGAACTCTATTCTATGAAGCTCTGAAATCCTTAAATGCGTACTTCTGTCAAGAACAAGAAGGTTAAGAATGTAGCCACATCGTAACCATCCACCTCTTAGGCACCACCGGAGCCTTAAGAAGAAGCAGTCGAAGACGAACCAACAGTAGTAGAAGATGTTGATCAGTTTCAGCAAATTCTTGATTAGATGGCAGCAAATCAACAATAAATGACTCTGCAAATCAATAAGCTCGACAACCACGTGCGACAAGTACACAAGGAGCAGTGGTATATAAAGAAGAAGTTCCTAAAGTTCTTCTATAAAAAGAACATTGAAGTCCTATCTCCTACGCATTCACTACCTCAATCTCCATAAGCCTTCTTACCCTTCACTATTTATATTGTTTTATTTACTTTGTTAGTTGCGTTATTTTTTTTCTTGATTGATGTTATGTTTGATGTCTTGATTTCATTTTATGGTTGACTTGTCACATTAAGGACAATATGTTGTCCAAGTGTAGGGAGGTGACCTTTTCTTTGTCAATTGCATCGTTTAAATTTATTTATTTACTGTTTAGGATGCATGTTTTAGATATATTAGGTTGTTGTTTGATGTTGTGTTATATTAAGCAATGGAACCACACTTGATTCATTTTTATATGTTTTGCTATGAGATTCTGTGATGTTAGTTGGAATAAGATTGAATGAATGCTTGAACTTGAAATGGGCTACTTGAGTAAAGAGTGAATCATATTGAGTGATGAAAAGTAGTTGGTTGCATAAGCTTACTCAAAATGTGACATTTCAGCAATGAGGTAGTGTAGAGATGCATAATGAATTCTCATTTGAGCCAATGTGAGGATTGAGCTTATATGACTCCATCTATAGTCATCTTATTTCTTTGAGTGTGTGATTCCCCTTTAGGTCACTACCTTTATAACTTGCTTTGAATCGGTTTGGGTCTACTAGATGCATGCTTAATAGAAATGATTAAGGCCTCTTTTTTGGTGATAACCCTTGGCTTAAATGACCTACCCTTATTATTATCCTTTGGTAGCCTTGTTGAGCCTTAACCCTTTTTCTTCTTGAAAACACCTCATATTTCAAAACCCAAAACCTTATTAGCTTACCCATTAACAAGCTTAGTAAAGTATTAAGTGATGCACTAGCTTAGGATTTTTGGTACAAATTTTTTTCATTTCGAGATAAGTTGAGTTATACTTCTACTCTTTGATCATATTGTATTTAGTTGTTATTTTTTTTTTTGTTTCTTCAAATTATATAAATAAAAAAAGAGGAAAAGAAAAGGAAAAAGAAAAGAGAAAAAGAAAAGAGAAAAAGAAAAGAGAAAAAGAAAAGAAAAAGGAAAGAACGTTTTGGTAACATCAATAAGTGCGAAGTAGTAGAATATTTATGTTTGTATATCTCAAAATGTGTTTTGTATCCTTTTGTTCACTTATTACTTTATGCATGCTTGTATTGAGACCTTTACCTCATTTGACCTTAAACCTTACCACATTAAAACTCGAAATAAGCCATTTTGATCTATTTATGCATGTAATTATTGTAAAGTAGAATTGGTGTATTTGCTAAGCTTATGGTTGTTCATTTTCCTATCAGGAACTTGAGTGAAACACTAACCATCAAACACTTGAGAGAAATGAGTGAAATCGTGAGGAAGATTCATTTTGTGTTTATACTTATCTTTGAGTGATGGGGCCATAAATTGAGTATGCTCATCTACAATAATGAAAAGTAGTTATGATATGTGTAATAGCTTGACATTTGAGTTGGTCAAATTTTAAAGGATTGCATACTTTGATCTTTGTGAAAATGAAGTGATGGAATTGGTTAGTTTAGTTTGATTTTTCTTGAGGACAAGCAAGGATTTAAATATGGGGAAGTTGATAGTTGTGCATTACTATGTTTTTTCTAAGTATTTGGTATGTGTTTCTTGCATGATAGGTTAGTATTATTATGTTTTAGGACTTGTTTTGTGTATTTTTGTTTAGTTTGATCTTTATGGTTGTCGTTTTTGTTTGATATTGGTTTAGGATAGGAATTAATCATTTTGGTGTAAGAATGGAGGGTAGATACCTTTGTCATTGAGGTAGGGACCAAGAGAAGAGAAGAGAAATGCAGCTGCTAAAAAACAAGAACCCACAATTGGAAAAGGATATGTTTTTCCATGATCGTGGGAAATCTATGGAGAAAGTTTCTATTAAGTTAACCCATGATCATAGGAAGCACAAGTATAATTCCCATGATCATGGGACCTGAAAGTTGAAGAGACACGTGGGTTTCATGTACTTTTTAGGTTTTTGTGACTTTATAAGACATAGAATCCCAAGAGCCACCAAAGGATTGTGGATCTTACTTCCTGGAGCCAAAAGACAAATTGAGGGCCTAAATATAGGGGGAGATCAAAGATTTCATTCCTAATTGAGCGAAGAGCACCCCGTCATCTAGATTTTCTAGATTGGGTAAAGAAGAGGAGAAACTGACCCATCCAGTCTTATTTCAATTTCTTTCTCTTCTAGCATGTTTACGATGGATTATTTTATTATTAGGGATGTTATGGATGTTATGATTGGTTAAAATAATTTTTAGGGTTTGTTGTTAAACTATTTGTAAACCTTTGGTTATTGATTTAATGATATACATGTTTGTATTATTTATTGTGCTTAAACCTTGCAATAAATTAAGAGAGTGAGCTTGGTAATCTGTGTTAATTGTATAACAAGAGTTGTCGATTAATAGACCTATAAATAACAAGTTATTGATTTATTAGGAAGAGATTTCAATAGATTAATACATTGCTAATAGGATAGCTTCATATCTAGTTGAATGTTTAGGAAAGGCTTTGCACATCGAGAGATCCCAAAGTTATTTCTAATTTATTTAACTAGTGACATTTAGTTACACCTTGAGAGAGGGTAGCTAGAATTTTAGGAAATCTTGGGCCAAGCATAAATT